>NW_010585720.1:0-20689 GCF_000705375.1 Tinamus guttatus
CAGTCATTCTGTATTCATTGGTACAACAGATTTCTGCTGTTTCCTGCATTAATGATGCACAAAACCAGGTTCAATTGGTTCAGAGGAGCTTCCAGAAACTGCTTATTTGTAGCATTCAAACTTCCAAGGCCAGAAAAACTGGCTGGAAATCTCTGTGGTAACATGTTATCTCACAAGATTTATGGTCCACCCAGCTCCAAGCAAAGTTAGAAACACCACCAGAGTCATCTCTGCAGGTATTACCACATTTTTAGGCTGCTGCTCTGACATTCACAGCTGATTGGCAAATAATGACAGAAATATTCATGCTTTCACCCCAGACTCCACCAAGGAGTTTTTCTGGGGTTTGGTGGGGAGATATTTAGGGAGCTTGAGTTCAGGGTCCTGTTGCCTCCTAACTTGTTATTCTGGGTGGAATAAAGGTTGTGCTCAGGAATGAGCACTCGTGGTAAAACCAAGAGTGGTATTCAGGCTTTTTTGTCTTCCCTGTCCCCTTTTCTCTCAGAGGAAGCCATGATGCCTAGCTGGGTGTTAGGCCCCATATGCTCATGGGGGAGGTAAACAGTGAGGGAAACAAATACCCCAGGCAAGGTAGAGGTCCCCAAAAGACCTGGTCAGAAATGAAGAGGTTGAAACCCGTTGCCTAAGCAGCAAACATCTCAAGTGGCTGCAGTAACACCCTGACCATGGTTCCCAGGGTGCAGTTTCTCAGCACCATAATCTGATCTAAGTGTTGCTGAAGAAGACATTCCTGTGCCCTGTCAGATTTACCCAGCCCTACACCCGTCACTGTTTTGCAGCTGGTGAGATGACCCACTTGCCCCATGGCTGCACCAGTACCCAAGTAGAGTGCTATGGAGGGAACATGCAGCCAAACAAGGAGGACAGCCGGAGGACTCCTGCATGGAGTCAGAGGTAAATCGGATAAATCATATTGTGAAACTGTCCCCTCAGTGGTGATCTCTTCTGTGGAGAGAAAAGCAGAGCAGAGACTCTCTGCTGGATTTGGGCAGGGCTGTGAAACCGGACCTCCCCCACCTCACAAGAGCACTGTTTCTCCATGACTTGGGTGGTGGGTGATGACAGCTCTCTTAAGCTTTTGTGCTAAAGCTGTCCCACATCACATAAATAATTACATAATGTTGTGCTAAAGAGAGAAAGAGAGAAAGACTAGCTCAGCTTATAGTGAAGGCAGCCGCACAGCAGATATGGGTCCTAGTCCCTGCACCAGTTTAGGATTTGTACAAAGTGGTAGAGCCCCTGGAGCAGAGTGTGGCTCATTTGTGATCAGGGACAAACTGACAAAAAGTCATCATTGAACAGCCACACTCTGTAGCAAAAAAAACACAGCGTTAGCAAAAATTACTTGAAAACAGCAACCTACATCTTATCGAGACTCTACACCCCTACACTTCCCACACACTGCAGGGAGCTACTTTCTGCAGAGCAGGAACAGAGGAGCCTGCTTTACATTTCTTTAGCCAGTCCTGAAGTCCTTGAGCCCTTCTGAGGTGAGATGCAGAGATAGCAGACAACTATCTCAACTGGCTGCAGAAGAGCATCCACCACTGCCTGTCCCTCACTGCATGGTTGGGGTGAAAGCCCCCAAAACATAGGCTGTGCTGAGTCATCCTGTTTGCCATTGCTGCCTCCTCAGCTTTGCTGGAGGGGCTTAGGGTAAGTGTCTGCTCCAGGCAGGCAGTTTGACGGGCTCATAAAGCAGGCGCTACCCCAGCTGGCTGCCAAAAGAGAATTGGGGCACAGCCCCAGTATCCCTTTCGCCCACCATGGTGAAGGTGACCCATGCTGAAGGTGACCATGCCCAGATGACAGGGAGTGACGAGCAGCACGCAACCAGCCCTTCTTACCGTGGGTGCTGTGGTCTCTGGGCCGTGCTGCAGCATCCCTGCCAAGTGAGTACAGCCTGGCCAGCTCTTGCCCTGCTCCTGGTGCTGGCCATCAGGGCTGGGGCCAGCAAACAGCTCTGAGGAGTGGCCATCACAGCTGCGAGCTACATACACAGCTAACACCGCCCATCTTCAAGGTCACTTTGCCTGATGCATCTTACAGTCTTTCTGTAGAAAAATACAGTGCAAGTGTTTCGTGGCATATGGTCCAAGAAAGCCCTGTCTCAGGAATGGAGGACAAGTAGGTGGGATGGCCAAGCTCCTCTGTCCTCTCCGTCCCTTGCAGAGGCGCTGTTCACACTTCATGGTCCTTCGAGTGCTTTGCTCCTGCTCACTTCATCCCTGCGCACCCCTGCTGAAGATCACACAGTGGTGAGCAGCAGGGATCACGGCACCATGCCTGTCGTGCTCTGGCATCTTCCCCTCACGCACTCATGGCAGGGGCAGACAATCCTGTGGGAGCTGCTGCCACTGCAGCCGCCCCAGGAGGCTGTGCCCCGGCTGGCGCAGCAGCGCGGCCTGCGAGCCGCCTCAGGAACAGCAGGCAGCGCTCCATCTCCTGCAAGGAAGCACCTCGTTACACTCACACCATCAAAGGGCAGCACAGCAAGCCATAAAGCTGCTCCTGAGCAGCATCTCACCAGGGGAGGTGTTGCCAGGTCTTTCTCTGAGCTGTGCATTGCTCCAGCCTTGCTCCCTCAGACCTAGCTGGAAGCCACTCTCTTCAGTCAGCCCTTGAAGTGCTAGCAGCTACATATATACTTTGTTCCCCTGACATGATGGCTGAGCAGCTTTAGTTTATTATTTAATTCTTGCATTTATTTACTTAATTCTTACATTAAGTTTGGCTGGGATGGACACCCTGGGCTCAAGTATTTGACAGTGCCTGAACTGCCGTGGCTCCCTTCACTCGTCTCTGCAGAGCAGTCCTGTTTCTGCGCTGCTGGCCCAGGACAGCAAGTCTTCAGCAGGGTGGAAAGCAGAGTCTCAGTGAAGCTCCCAGGACTGGTGCAGCTGAATATGGCAGGAGCCTGAGTCCAACCTCTGCTGGGGAGCTGGAGCTGAGGCACAGACAAGTTCTCGGCTGGAGCAGAGCTTGGGACCAGCTCTCCGGGCTTTGGTATCATTTTCTGTGTAACTGGAAAACCCCAGCACTGCATCTAAATAAATGTGTTGATAACAGGTCACTAAATGCTTGTTTCAAATGCAACATTCACTCCCCTCTGAAAGAAGAACAAAAAGTTCTGGAAGTGGGTAGAACTTCATGATTTCCTCATTAAGGTTTAGAACAAGATGTAAGAGCCGTAGTTAAAATTACCCCATTTTTTGCTGCCTCCCACCACACCAGTGAAAGTTATTTTTAGGTTAGCAGCCTTTCCATGAAAAGCACTGGTGACAACCTGCTCATCTTCCAGGGAAGGGAAGCAGGTCTCAGCCACGCTGCTGCATGCAGAGCTGTGCTGCAAGTTGGCCAGTGGCTTCAGCCATGTGTTTTCCCCCTTGCCTTGCCACGCAGGAGCGCAGAGGGCCTGCCTGTTTCCAGCAAACAGCAAGCAGGGTGGTGTTACACCTGCAGCAGCTGCGACCGCAGGCAGCGCAGTCTCATCCCTGCTTGTTCTCAAGGTCCCTCCCCACCCCTGGTTGAAGGCTGGACAAATGCAGCTTCCTCTAGCACTCATGGCAGGGAGCCTCTGCCAGGCACCAAGGCAGCTGCAGGTTGCCCAAGGGCTGCTGCACGGTGACAGGCATCCGCGGCCTTGGTCCTCGCGACGGATCCGTGAGCAGTTCACAGGTGCGGCACAGACCATCCCTCGAGTGGTCTGTGCCTGCAGGCTGGAGCCCTGCGGCAGGCACAGCCACAAACTGCCCCCCCAGCCTCTCCAGCACCCTCAGCTGGGGCAGGCCCTGCTGTCGCGTGCCTCACAGCATCACGCGTGTCCCTGCCACCCCTCTGACCGCGCTGCAGCACCGTCGCGTCTGCCGCAGGCCAGGACCGGTGCCGCGCTCCAGCACTGCCAGGGCGTGACACCTGCAGCAGGGATGCAGCACAGGCATCTTCAGCTCTTGGGCTGCAAAACAATGTGGCAGTTTAATGTCCACTGCACTCGCTCTCCAGGGCCTGAGCTAAATTTGGGCGGACAGAACTCAGCTGCACACTCAGTCTTTCCCATATCTAACTTCAATGATGTCTGTATTCAAATCTAAAGGCACATGCAGACGCACTGGGAACTAGCATCCCAGGTAGAATTACAGGATTTGGTGTGTTCCTGCCATCCGAGGACTACATTTTTAGATCACAAGAACTTTTTTTTTTTTTCCTCTGTAAAATCTGCAGCAAACCTTGTTATCTAGATATTGTACCTGGCAGATCAGTCCCTGTGCCTTCTAGGACTCTTTGTGGTTCATATTCTTACATTATATCCTAGAGAGGAGATTGGCTACTTGAAAACAAAGCAACTGTCCCTATACCACAAGGTGCACCTATTGCAAGTGTGTCAAACCCAGGCTCTAGTGAACAGCAAGAACATCTGGAAGGCAGCACAGTCTCTCCCAAGGTTTTATCTCAGGTTCCTCAAGTGACCTGCCATGTGCCTGCCCTGCTGAATCATTCCCCTCCCTTCTTCATAACTCAGTTTCTTTTCCTGTTCTGTGGGAATAATCCATAATAATCCTCTGTAATCCATTAGTCTGGTACAGATATAGATCTCAGAGTTGTGGCTATGCAGAGCCCAGGCGTTCGACACATTTGCTACAAGATGCAAGAGGATTCACCCAAAGCTCACATGAAAGCTTTGCACAACCAAACGTGGATGCAGAAGACTGCACATCAGCCTCTGAACAAAGCATTTACATGTAATGAACAAATTTAGAAAAACAAAGCATGAATTTTTCACATTAAAAATGAAAAAAAATAAAGAGAACGCCTCTGAATTTTGTTAACATTCATGTACACATTTATTAAGCCAAAGGAGTTTGTTCACGTACTCTCAACTTGTCACAGTACGCTACTAGGGCACATGAAATCCCTTCTCTTCAACTTTGCTAACAATGGTTATTTTAATTACTTTTTTGCCTTTTAAGCTTAAAAAATTAACTCTTTCAACATTCCCCCATGAAAGACTCTTTTATGTTTTTTTTTCTTTTCTTGAAGTACAAAACAAATATTTCTGACATGTAAACATAACCAGCATGGAAATTAAATTGCTCTTGAGGTTAGTTTTACTGCGTTATGGACATTCTGTTAGATTAGTATCAGGTTATATGTATTTCGGCTCAATGACTCCTTCAATGACAGATTTTATCACCTGCACTGCAATACTGTCTAGAGGCCCTAGTTCGGATTAAGGCCCCTCTGTGCAAGGTGCTGTACAAATACTTCAGCGTAACTTGGAGGTCCCTGGTCAGAACGGCATTCATGGATGTGACTGTAACACTCTTGGCTTCCCTGTGGTCAGCTGTGATCCTCACAAGCTAGAGAAACTGGGCGAAACTCTATTGCAAACTAAATCTGGAGTTGAGGTTCAATTACTTTTGAAGAGAAATGTCACTACAGGCCAGTCCTGATGCCTGCAGTACTGTGAGTAAAGCAGTTCACACTCATGGGAATGCTCGGATGAATAAGAAACGCCTGTGAGAAAGGTCTGCAGGATTGAGTCCCTGGTTCATTCAATTGTTGCAAGCAAACATGCAGAGCAGCAGAGCAGTTCCTTGTCCATTTAAACGGCATTGGTAAAACTCTAAGAGAGGAAGGGACAGGGTCACCTGCTCAGTTTCAGCACTTTGAATGTTTTCAGTTCTGATCCTCGAATTAAAAGGGCTTCTGCTCTACCTTGGGCTTCTGTCACTAGGCCTGGAAAAGTCTATTGGACACTCTTAAGTATCAGAAGGCAGCGATTCACTGCTACAAAACAGAGGACCCTATGGAGTGAAGGCTGCATCCTAGGCAGAAATTCTAAAGACTGTGTACAATCACCAGCAAAAATTGTTATGAAAACACTTTGGAGCAATCGTAATTTAAATAATGATTTTAGCTTGACAGCTGAGGTGGACAAAAAAAAAAAAGACGGATTACATGAAATAAATAGCAAAGAAACAATGTTTGTGCACAAATATAATATATTCCTGCCCGCAAAGTATCCCCTGTGAATTACTGCCCCTTAGGTTATGTCAGATGTTTAAATGAACCCTTTAGAGCTAAAATACAGTACTCTGAATTGAGGTTAGAAAATTTTTAAAATGGCTAATAGGAACTGTGTACAATGCTCTCTTTAAAATAAATTTCCCACCTTGGTAGCCGAGGAGTGTGAGGCCTCAATAGACATAGAGGCGGTCGGAAATGGCCGCAGGCATGTGCGTCATGATCTGCATGCGCAGCCACCAGTAGTAATCCATGGGGTGGTAGCGGGTGTAGGGCGCTGTGGCGGTGAGCGCGTGGGCGACGCTCTCGATGACCGGCGACGTGTCTGTGGAGCCGCTGTTGCAGTACGTCTCCATCTTGCTCACCTGCTCATCGAAGTACTTCCTGCCATAGTCCTTGCGCACTATCTCGGGGAGTTCTTCCCACATCTTGTCGGCTATGGCTTTGATTCTCTCGGGGCTGTACAGATTTGTGGCAGCGATGAAGTTTCCAGGCTCCACGATGCTGACCATGACGCCCTGGGGCTGCATCTCGTAGCGCAGGCAGTCAGAGAAGGCTTCCACACCAAACTTAGTGATGCAGTAGGGCGAGCGGGCAGGGCTGCCCATGCGCCCCATCATACTGCTGATGTTCACCACACGACCTGGGCAAAGGTCAGGCAAAGCACAGCCATGAGGCCTGCGCAGCGCAGACAGCCGGCACACAGCCCCCAGCACGTGCACCCACCACCCGCTGCAGCCCCTGTGGCTGCCGGGCAGGCGCACTGCCTGAGGGCTCCTGCTGAGCGTCGCTGCTCTGGGCAACAGCCCTCGGGCAGCAGAGAAGGCCAGCGCAGGGCACCCTGGCTCACTGCCGCTGAGGTACAGGTACGTGGTAACACGCACAGCTCAGTGCTACGGGAAACACTGAGCAATGCAAAGACGCTGGATAAAAGCTGCATGGGGAGAAACGGGACTGCTCAGCAGCAATAAGGACGGAGCCGAGAGAAGGGGAAACAGCATCAAAGGAAACATCTGCACCAAGATTGCGCTTGCTCCTCTTCAAGGCACAGTGCTACCCTGCAGCCAGCGTGGCCGCAGTGCTGGCTGCTGAGAGGACACACATGCACCATGGCGAGCAGAGTAGCCTGACCCCCTGCATCCTCTCCACGGTACAGCTGGAGAAGGGCTGGGGGCACCAAGCTGGGGCCTCTCTGCTCACCAGCAGCCACTCACCTTTGGATCTGCGGATGAGCGGAAGGAAGGCCTTGGTGGTTCGCACTGTCCCCCACAAGTTCACTTCAGCTACTTCCATGTACGTGTCCATGCTGGTGAACTCCACCTCTCCGAATGTGGAGATCCCAGCATTGTTAACCAGCCCCCAGAGCCCTGAAAGGTAATAGCAAGCAAAAGGCTTTACTTCTGTGAGACCAATGAAAGCAAGGCCTCAGGAATGGCCTTCCTAATGCAGTACTAAACCACATAATATAGTTTTTCATTTAAGACCTGTCATGATGAAAGCCAGACAGGAGAGAATCCAGAGCAGACCTCAGTCTCCTGAGCAAACATAATCACAATGTGGTTTTTTTTGCCTGTTCTGTTTTCCAACACTGCAGTCAAACTGTTGTGAATAAGGACATCACTGAGTTCTGAGCCAACAGAGAATTCAACCATGTCTAAGCAGCTTGGCCTTGCCATTTTCTTTTTATCCCTAGTGATTTTTAAAAGAAGGAAAATAGTTTCTGAATGCAAATAGTAAGAACAGAAAAGACCTTGTAAGAAACAAAAGATCGACTCTTTTGAAGTAAAATCCTCTGTGTCATCATAAAAAACTAGAATGACTGCAATGCTGGGAAGGATGATGTGGCATGGGTGGGCACGCATGCCATGGCCTCTCCCTTTTATTCTGCTGTAACCACGATGACAACTACTGTAGCTACCAAGTCATTTGGCAACAAAAAGAAGGATTAGAAAGGAACTTGGAATAATTCAAATTCATTTTATACAATTTCCTAATTATATTCCTGACTACTCAGCCTATGTATTAAGCAGCCTCTTCTGCTACTTCAAAGTGAGCTGTTAATGCCAAAGCCCTATGACAATTCTAAGATAAAAATTAATAAACAATCAGGTCCTTAGTCTGTGTCCTTGACTAGCTTTATGAACATCCTTTGAACTGCCAGAAGTTTCAGTGATGAAAGCCCCCCACAAGGAATCTGCATGCACAGTAAACATGGGGACAGGTTCAACGACCTGCTCTTCTTCACGTAAGCATGGAGAAAAAGGCACAGATTGAGCAGTGCGCTTGTAGGAATGGAAGCAGAGTTCACAGGCTGCATGGTGACCTGCCCAGCAGGGCCAGCAGTTTCACACTAAAAAACTCCAGTCTCCTCTAGCAGGCCTTGCTCTACAATCGCAAAGTGAAGTGTCACACAGAAAACCAACTCGCACTCCCCAGATGAACACAGCAAAGCTAAGAGCACTTGAACTGACAACTCCTGGCCATGAAAGCTTTGAACTTGCCAAGTGCTCAGCGCCCTGCTCCTGATCCAGTGCTGAGCTGTGGGCATGCGAACTGAACTTCCAGCAGCTCCTTTTCCAACTCAGCAATGTGACACAGGACCAGTAGACTCAGCAGAAACTTTGCAGATAGGGGTGTTGAGTGCTGCAGACATTCTTCCAGCCTAATCCAGACTCGTTTCATGCAGGTGGGGACAGCCTTGTGCTCCGCGTGCCCTCGCTGCAGCACCGGCAGCACCACCTGCTGCCCAGCGCGGGCGGGACAAGCCCGTGGGCCTGCACGGCAGCGCCGCTCACAAGGAGGATGCTCTGCCTGGCACAATTTGCTGCTAGGCGTAAGCCCTAATGCCCCAGATCTGGGTCCCTGGCAGGTACAGACGAGTTCCTGAAAAAGGACAAAAATCTGTGTGCTGAGAACTGGCCACTGCGCCACTCGAAAGCACTGAAGTACTGGCAAAGCTTGACCAGATTGACCACAGAATTCATTCCGCCTAGCAGATAACACCCTATAAGGGAGCTATAATCAACTTCTAGTCATGTGAAAGAGAATCAAACCCAGGGTTCTGAAAAAACATCATGATTTTCTGCTAATGTCCCAATAGGAGGTAGTGGATAAAATGGAGCTTTTTCACAGGTGCTGTTTTAGGTGGCAAGAGGGGAGCTGCTTTTTCATACAATACAGAATATGAATAGGCTATTTGCTCTGTACTATTGCTCCTCAAAGTTTGTGCCCTTCATTGGCTCGGCAAGCTTTTGAAATACTTCTGAAAACACTGTAAGGACCTGCTGAGAGAGCCCTTGCAAACAACTTCCACGTGAGATTAGTCTCTTGAGTGCACCTACCTTTCTCGGGATCCTCCAGGCTGCTGTTCACGTGCTCCACTGCGCGGTCCACTTCTTTGCTATCGCAGACATTGAGTTGGACAGTTCTCATTCGATCACTCTTCATGTCGTCGAGCTCCTTGGAGCCACCCTCTCCCTTATCCTAGATGACAGAAGTGAGCTGCTTTGAATCTGTACAAGACACCTTGCAGGAAGAAAAATGCAGAGCAACCACCAGACCAAGCAAAGAGGAGTGCACAGAGCAGCTGCAGAATAGCCAAGGCAGGCCTGCAGCTCAGAGGAAGGGAACAGCTCAGGCTGCTCCTGAAGAACATCATTCCTCTGCACCTCCATGTGACCCCCAGCTTTGTCACCGAGCCATCGGTACAAATGTGACCAGAAAAAATGCAACTAGAGCAGGATCTACCCCAGCAAGGTAAACCCTGCCCAAGAGGAGTTTCTGAGATTGAGCTACGTTGCACTACCGCAGCACCGGGAACGTGGTGCCAGTGTCGCTTTGGCCCTGCACACGGGGCACAGCAGGGTAGGGCTGTGGTGCCCAAGAGCTGGCGAGCAGTTGCTCGCACACCCCGCACGCACTCCTCAGCCACGCTGCCAGCGCAGGCAGCCACAGCTCTGCTCTTCCTGCGGATCCTCCGGAGCCCTACTGCCAGCTGCCTGCTTGCTCTGCCTCACAGCAGCTTTCCCAGGAAAGCTCGTCCTCCAGGAGCTCCTTCTCCTTCCCAGTTCTTTTATCTACTCCTTTATTCTCCAGCAGCTTTCCCAGGAAAGCTTGTCTTTTCCATTGTCTGTTTTTTCCCCCTCTTCCTCCAGGAGCTCCTTCTCCTTTCCAGTTCTTTTATCTACTCCTTTATTCTTAGCTGAGAGCAATTCCCTAATATATATAGGTATGTAGAAAAACCTAATACATATGTATTCACATACATACATCTATACATACAAACACATATATACATATATATCTCCAATCACAGTTCAGCCATGTAACTGCAGCCAGCCTTGAGCCACCTTTCACATAGTCTGGTGCTACCAGCAGCAAGGCTCCCCTGCTCTTCTGCCACTCGAGCAGACCTGCAGCTTAGCCCAGCCTAGGCAGCTACGGTGCTACCAGCATCCAGAAGACGAGTGACCTGGGGAATCTCCCTCGATTGCTCCTGTGGTTATAGGCTACTGGACTGTGCTGGCATTTGCAGGGCTTCTTTGTAGAGACTAGTGAACATCAAGCTTTCGAAAATAAACAGTTCTTTGAAACATCTCTGTCTCTACTGTAAAAAAATTCCCTCTGCCCCTCAACATAATGTCTCATGAGGAGAAACCTTTTACTCCCCATTAATACACTAGCCATGGTGCGTGTCCCATAGGATCATCGAATGGCTACTGAGCTCTCCCACTCCAGGCCCATCCCTCCTCTGTAGCTCTATTTAGTCACCATTAGTGCATCAGCACTGGAGTGCTCTTCATGCCTGAGCTCTACACAGGCAGGTGTGAGAGAGGAGGCAAAGCTTTGTTCCACTGACCTGGAAAGGATGGCTCTTCATCGCGGGCCTGTTTCCAGGCTCCTGAACGGCATTGATTAGTTCAAAGATCTCAAGTACCAGAGTCCCATTACTCCTTTGGCAAGACTCTCTGCAGTCAGTTGTCAGTGAGATGCTGCCTGTCTGTGCAGTCTGAACCTGGAGCATCCATTTGCCCCAGCAAAGTGAGATACACGTTAGAGACCTCACTCTGGCCATGCAAGGGTGGCTATGTTTCCCTCTCTCTGTGCCACCTCTGCATCTTCTCCTAGGGCCTCTTGTTCCTGGGTTTATCCTCTGGGCTCATGGACAGTACCCTGAAGTTCACTAACTTAAATACTTGATGTGTCCTCTTTGCTGTTCTCCATTCTTCCTTATTCTGCTGCAGACTGTTAATATGGATTAGTATTTGTCCTTAGCAGGAGGCATCTGCCACATCCTCATCACACAAGAGCATACTGCATACCAAATGTAGGAGTTAAAAAAATCCATGCATAACTTAGTGATGCTTGGTTTTACGATGACTAAAAGCAATGTTTTGTGCTAATTTTGTTGCTCACTCAAACCCACTTTGGTACCGAAGCCAGTGCACATGGCAAGGGATTAAAGAACACACAAATGGCATATGTAGGAATGCCAAGAGAGAATGAGCAAATGCAATCAAGCAAATCCCTTGGGACCAGCAGATATGGCTTGAGGGAAGTTAGAGAACAGCAAACCTTAGGTGTTTCTCCCCAGATCCAAGGTTCACAGCAAGGTGCTGTGAAATCACCTTGCAGAGAAGAAAACTCCAGAAGCCACTATGAGAACGCAGAATGGAACAGGCACATGCTGGAAAAGGTGCATAGCTGGGGGCTTGATTCTGAAGTATCTAATTCTTGCACACGCGAGCCTGTGAACCACAGCAATGCAGCAACCTCAGAGGCGTCCTGAGCACCACTGGGAACTTCACAGCCTTCTGTTGCTCCCACACCAACCTGGCTCCAGAAGCCAATGTCCCTCCTACAACCCAGTCACGCTGCTAGGTGCTTGGACAGAGACCCCCTGCAATCCCAAACAAGGGTTGGACTTCAGACATTGCCTTGGAACCACAGGATCATTCCCTCCACTCTTTGGAAAGGGCACAGAGTGATGTTTAAGTTACTCTGCCACTAAGTCATGCTCTTCTGGCACAGGACAGAGCTCATCCCACATGCCTTGCTGCCTTCAGCAGCAGCACAAGGACTTTCTCAGGCTATATGGAGGGACCAACGCACCTCCACTGATTCCAAAGCAAGATGACACTGGTCCTACCTATTTAAAACACACACCGCCTCCCCATTTTCCCCTCTGGAGCCCAGCCTGGATCTCTCTCTCTGTATCCCTGAAGTATTAATTTGCTTGATGAGTCCTGTAATAACTTGCCTGCATTCTGGCTTGCTCAGATGGCCTCTGTTGGACCCTGCAAGCCCCAACAGGCTTGAGCACACAAAGCAAACAGGAACTCCAGAACGATCTTGACAGCCAGACAAACACTACACATGCCCACAGGCAAGAGATATGGATGGAAAAAATACCTTCTTCATCTTTTGATAGCTGGCTCCTACAGCTATTAACCAAAAGGGAAAAATAAGACAGCTGCAGTGCGATAGTTCATTGGATCCAGTCTGTCACTGTTGTCAGCAATGAAGCATCAATACAATTCTCATGTGAATATATTTGTCAGTGGAAATGTAAGGAAGAATCAGTACGTGAAATACACCTCTGAAGATAAAAGGGAGCCAGAAGCACAGATACATCCTTGGGCTCTGCTCAGTCATGCCTCTAAATGTATCTCTCTGTTTGCTCAGGTTTCCTTCAGGGGTGCTCAGGATCTGGCCACGTTAGGAAACTTTTCCTAAGAAAGTGCCAGCCCTGCACTCGCTTTGTATCTGCACATAGAAAAGGATGCTCCTACAGAGAGGACACGGTGGTCCCCAGCCCAGCCTCTCAACAGGTAGCGTGCTCTGAAAAAGCCACCTGAAACAGCCTTTTCCTCTCAGTCAGTGCTAGATCAAATATAATCAGTTTAAAAGCAAAAGATGATGCTTCTTATTTCTAGCTACACTTCTGTCTAGAATCTTTACAGAACACACCAGGCCTTTCTTTTCTGTCCTTAAGGTGAGCACTAGCAATAACAACATTCTGATGAGATTCTGTTTATAGTTTTGCTAATGAAGCCTGTGACACAAATAGAGAGCAGCTCATTCTCCTGGGGTTGTTTTGATTCTACAGGGTTAAGAATTTGGTTTTCTTCATTAACTATATGACTTGAAAACGCACAGGAGAAGTGATTAAGGAACTTTGGCATTTTTACAGTATTCTTCTGATGATACCTACTCTTAGCAATCCTGTCATGGTTGCAAAAATTTTGGAGCATGAGATTTACATCTAGTTAAAAATGCAATATTTAGTTACACAGTGATACAGCAAAGGATTTCAAGGAAGAAATAAATGGTGACCAAAGCCTAAAAGAGTTTTGGCATGCAGCTTTTCCTCAACTTATGCTGAAGGTGTCAGAAGCAAAGTGACTGCCCAGGCATTCAGCATCATTTGTACTGAAATCACCATAGTGGAGGGAGGTTTCAGAGACAGTTAATCAGGCACTTACTGAAAATCATCCCTTTCTCACATCTCACAGAGAGGAAGTGAAACTCAGAAACAACTTTGCTGCTCTGAAATTTTTGGCTACTGTTAACATCTGAGTGGACTAATATTCAACATCTTTTTTTTTTTTAAACTCTCCAACTTTACTATGTTCTGTAATGTCAATCTTTAATTCTAAAAGCTTAACAGAGCTATTTGCAAAAAAAAGTGTTCTTCTTCTCTCCTTCCCCCTGAAATCTTTTGAAAAGTATTAATTTACATAGAAAAAAAAAGTGTCTTGTTCTGCTGTGAAGCCTGTAGAGGGAGCCCAGGTTAATAAATAAATCCTTAAACACAAGGGGCAGAGCTATGGGAACATAAACTCATTTGAAAAAAAATGTAGCAGAAAGCAAGCTAGTAATTTTAGCAACACCTCATAATAATGGAAAGATTAACAGCAGAAAATGTATTAATAATATTAAAAATATCTGGCAATGTATTTTCAAAGACTATAGCAAAGATACATTTACAGTGATCAGTGAGCTAACAGATTAGGATCAAGGTAACAAACCCATCTCAGAATATCCTGAGGATTAAGCTGGTTTCTCTCAGGAAATGGCCATGTAGCTGAAAAAGTGAAACTGCTTCACAAGGACAGAAAGGCTAAGGCTCTTTTTTATTCTACATTACCAAGCAGCTCTGACTGCCATACAAAGCTCCCCTGGAAAATGTATCCAGACTGTGTCACTAAGTTATTGATGGCCTGATTCTGTGCTCATTTGCACTAGTGGGACTCTGTTGGCTTCACGGCAATTTCAAGAGACTCTCAGTGCACAACTGAAGAATGGCTGCACTCAGGATATAGAGAGATAAAGCAATACCAGGACATGGAGAGATACAGTAATATCATGTGTCATGAAATCAGTGTTGGCTTGGTGGTTGTCACAATTAATCAAAATAAGCTATGCATAAATTTGTATTATTTCAGAGCAGGTCCAAAGGTGCAGACTCAACTTGACCCTACAATTTGCTTAAAGATAAGTCTATAAATTTAGATTTGTGTTCTAGTCCATTGCCTTAGCCATACCACAATCTTAAGACGCAAATGAAACCCCCCTGCTGACAAACACTGTGCAGGCCTCGTTCTGGTCTGGGCCAGTTTATCCTCCATGAAGGTCAAACAACCTCTCTCTCCTCAGCAGAAAGCTATGAAGCGAATGAAGTTGGAAGACTGGATTTGTTCACAGGCCACAGGTGAAGAATAAAATTTTGCTTTCCTTACCTTTTGCAGGCAACCAGCATAAATAATAAAGCCTTTAGTGTGCAGGTGCTTGGCCAAGGCAAATCCAAACCCTGAATCACAACCTGTTATAAGCACGGCTCTGCTGCCAATCTGCAAAACAAAACAATACAAACAAAAGCACTGTAATTGAGTGCTTGGGATCACAGAATCACAGAATGGTTGAGGTTGGAAGGGACTTCTAGAGATCACCTAGTCCAACTCTGCTCAAGCAGGGACACCCAGAGCACATGGCACAGGGTGGCATCCAGGTGGGTTTTGAAGATCTCCAGAGGAGACTTCACAGCCTCTCTGGGCAGCCTGTTTCAGGGCTCTGTCACCCTCACAGGAAAGAAGTTCTTCCTAACATGGAGATGGAAATTCCTGTGTTTCAACTTGCACCCATTACCCCTTGTCCTATCACTGGCCACCATGGAGAAGAGTTTGGCCCCATCCTCCCTACATTCACCCCTCAGGTAATTGTACATGTTGATCAGATTGCCTCTCAATCTTCTCTTGCCTAGGCTAAAAAGACCCAACTCTCTTAGTCTTTCCTCATACGATATATGCTCCAGACCCTTCATCATCTTTGTCGTTCTGTACTAGACTCTCGGATGAATGACTTGCAGCACACAGAACAAAATTATGCCCTTGGCTAGGAGCAGTGCATTTCAGGGATGTTCTCTACACCCTTTGCCAGCATATTACAACCCAGTACCTCCTGAAGACAGGAAACCTTTATTTTTAGAAGCGCTCCAGCGATGCGGGATTCCTGGCCTCCCAACACAGAGAAGCTCAGCCCCCCTGGCAACAGGCTGTCACAGACAAAAGATCAAACAAACTGCCAAACCCTTGCAGCTCATTTGCCTCTTAAAATCTGAAAGTATGGTGGACAGTTCCCAAAAAATGCTTCCTCTTCCATAGAACTGCTCCGGTATGTGCAGGGGTGAGCAGAGCACCAGGAATACATCAGCCTACTCTCCTGTGCCACACAGCCTGTAGGTGGTGTGGAAGATCAGCTTGATTGAACTGACTGAAGGAATAAGGGGTGAACTAGCTGACTGCTCACTCATCTTTGTCCCTCAAGCACATAAATCTCCTAGTGCTGGTTTTAAAAGCTATGCAAACTCAACAGGTTTAATATTTGGAATTAAGATCTATTGCCTTAATTCTTCAACCTCTAATTTAAACAGAAGCTCACCTTTTTCCTTCCCAAACCCCTACAGTAATCTTTCAAAGAGAAGCAGCATTTAACTGACACGTTAACAGATGAATGGTGTCAAATATTCTAGTAACAATGGGTGTATTAGCACCAAGATGCTGCTGTGGGTGGGATTAGATAATAAGTATTTGCCATTCACTCCAACTCACCACTATTTAAAACTAGAAACTTGGCCTTCCCCATGATATAGTGGGACTCAGAGTGTCACAAGTGCCACACCTGAATCCTCTGAGACTGTTGCAGGCTTACAGAGGGAAATGTAGCTATGTATATGCTCTAGCATTTATTCAATACTGGGTCATGTGTCACAAGCCAGAGATATGGCAAGAATTCACCCCTCCTTTTGCCTGGCACTGTTCCTGGTAGACTAGTGACATTAAGGAAAGGACTACAAAGGAAGAGGGCCACTTTCCACATTCAGAAGCGAGGATAACACCGATTTATTTACATCTCTTCATACCACCATTCTCAGGAAGGAAAGTTTTCTTAAGAATTTGTCATCCAAACTCCCTTCACTCCAAGGCGGAAGATTTAATCTGCTGAGTTCCAAATTTAGAACCCCCCCCTCCCATTAGTCTGATTATTTCCATCCTTAGTAGCATGTACCACGCTACGTCAATGGAAGCTCTGCGCTAGGAAAGAATGCAGAGTATGTTGAAAAGGTCCAGCTCAGAATCCTTCCAGCGGATTAGAAAAATATTTTGGTCCTCGGGATTCAGAGATTTAAAAAACCCAGCTCAGCAAAACTGGTTCCAAGAAATCATACTCACCTGATCCACTTCACTTGCATAAGAGCGGCTGCCACAGGGGGACAAGAGAGGGAAACAAAACCTTTGCACAGGCCTGAGAGAAAATATAGAAGAATTAGGCATGGAATATCTTGCCTGCAGTCTCATGCTGCAGCATATGCTTAAGCAGAGGGTGTTGCTGATGCACACAGTGTACTCTGTCATCTGAGAAGGCAGGAGCTTGTCTAGAGTTTTCCTTAGGTTAAGCCTGTGTGTTTCCTACCTTGTAAAACATTTCTTTCTAAAAAGACCTTGTTGCTACTTCCAGCTGTTTGGATATACTGAGAATTCTACAATAGCTCCTAGTCTGAAGGCACAGGGCTGTCTCCACCTGTGAAGTGGGCAGTGTACGAAGTTTTCATTTTCCAATAGCAACACTTGCATTTAGAGTGGCACAAAGCCGGCTTAGTGGAAATTGTTCATTTTCTTTCTGATGAAAACATACTGCTGTGGCATTGTTTGATACCCAGCCTCAGGTTTACTTTGCTTGGATCTATCTCATTGCCTTTATGTGCAGCTCCACCCTTGTGTCACCTTGGATAACATTTCTTCCTCTGCAGTGTCTGTACCCAGCAGCTACTCAGACAGATCTTATATCCCCTCTTTGTAACTGTTTAAGCTAAGAGTCATCATAGCTTTGAGCAATACCTGCCACGTAGATCTGAAACTCCTCTGTACAATGTGTCCGACTCGCAGGAAAGTATACTGTGTTTGCAAATGCAGACCAGAGTAAAGCAACAGTGCATTCCAGAAAATCAGCACCTATTCAGCAAAGCTGAGCTAGCAGGGGCATTGCACTCGCAGGTCTTGCCACTGCTCATCACAGCTGGACCAGGACACATCAGAATGACCTTAACCATCTGTCCTTGCCAGCTCCCTGCCTGGATTTTATCAGCCCTTTTTTGTGTGTGTTTTCCTTTGGACGCTGCTATTATTCCCCCACAGCCTTTCAACTTTCCACTAGACTTGTTGCTATATTTCAGCTGCCCTCTGGTTTGTCTGACACCTTAGCAGAGTTTAAGTTCTAGGCTGCTCTTCTACCTTGTGAGTGAACCTTCCTAATCACCCACTATTATCTCCTGCTCAGACAGCAGAGGCAGCCAGGGTGACCTGAGCCATCTGAACAGCTTCTAGAGGAGCTCGGCCCTATGAGCTGCACCTTGGGACAACAAGGCTGAACGGGTCTAAAAGGCAGAAACTTTGAACCAGATACAAATGCCCTCCCTGTTGAAAGGATATGATTTACATTAAGTGAACCCAGTCCACTCACCTCTATCATGCATCCATCCATCTCTTCATCTACCTAATTTTGAGTGTCACAAGCCCTGTCTCTTGCAATAGCAACATAATAATCACTGCAGGTCCTGGCTATGTATAACATGACTAACTTTGAACTTTCAGCTCAACACTAAGTTCCTTTGTGCGTCTCAGCCTGGAAATGTTCGTAATACCTTAATGCAACTAAAATGTCATTTTTATTTTTCCATGTAATCTCTGGCCCAATTATTTCACTATAGCACACTGATTTGCTGCTCTCTAATCACAGTAAACTCTAGAGAATAACTACTTGACATTCTGTCTGCCTTGACCTGAAGACAAGGGAGCAAAATAAATGCTGGCTACTGATCAGCAGCAATGTCACCAGAGAAAATTCCTAAGATACGTACCTGATGTTAACCTCACCCCTGCCCCCAGTACATTAATGTGGCAAGAACCATTTTTCGTCATTCTATATGATTGCATTCTAGATACCACCAGGAGATCTTTAAACTGCACAGATGGAATCAAGTCTGTCCTTGTAACGAGCATTTGCTTCAGTTATAGCAATAAAGACAATTCCCAATTTGAGCAATCAAGAATGCAAATGCTACTCACAGAACTAAGATTTTGGGGTAGTGCCTTTCAGATGAACAGCTACATTACCATTACAGACTGAACAGTCTGAGGGTATGTAAAAAAATGTAAAAAGGCTGTATCAAGACCTGAATACCAAAAGCAGAAATGCACAGTAAGCAAAGAATACTCTGAAAATTCTTCAGTTTATAAAATACTCATTTGTATTTTTAAGAAATTTCCTTTGGGCGCAGCTTAGGTCTCTTATGTACTAGATAAAAGCAGATTTCACAGAAAAGGCTCAATTATTAGAGATTTCCCATATTGTATCTTTACAAGGCTCTGTTACAGGAGTTGTCCCTAAGTGTGATGGTGCTAGACACTACCATCAACAGAAATAGAACAGCACAAATGGGAGCAATTTTTGCTCAGCAAGCCATAGGTCATTTTTAAAGCGCTTCTTTATAATTTGTGGTGCACACAGTACAGTTCACTCTGAAATAAAGCCAGTGAAATCACTCAACTTACTCAGAATTTGGAATATTAGGGTCCCTTTCAAACACCACTATAAAGGGAATTTTTTCAGGGCTAGGGATTAGAATCAAGGGGGTAATATTCTGTTCAAATTCAGAACAAAAATCATCTTCATTACTTAATCCGCCTCCCTTTCTCACAAAACCCCTCCCGCTCAGTTTTCTCTCTTCATTTTACATGGTTCATTATCTCTTTAATGGAGTCACAGGAACATATGACTGTTCTTCGCAGAGCAGCAAGGCCTACCTGCTGATATTGAGGAATTAATACCTGCTAGACACTGAATTAACACTCCCCTCAACCCTCTGATTGCAGATGACTGCACAGGTGTAAAAAAAAAAAACTTGTTGCCAAACCCTGCTCTCATATAGAATGCACCTTCTATAAATACACAGTCCCAATGAAATCAAATGCGCCCTCAGCAAGAGCTTTACTCAAGATCTCACTCTGCTCCACCAGGATTCTTACCTGCAGCCATTCCCTGGGTCCTTCACATTCAGGGCTTTCACAGAGAAATTCAGGAGAGGCCGGGACAGTCTGGTTGCCAACATCCTTTCAAGCAATGCACTCTACCAACAGCAACACTGCTCTTCCTTGGCTCTGCAATACAAGACAGCACCTCTCTCACTCAGTCAGTTATTTTGTAAGTCATCCTGACTCCCTGTATTTTAACAAGAAAATAAAGCCTAAAGGAACTCAACTTCTCCCTTTGTAGCCCCTCACATGGAGATGAATAGCTTCAACCACCTCAAATTGCCTTTAAATACAGAAGATTATAAGTAAACTTCCCTTTGTTTACTGTTCCTTAAACAGTATTATATGAAACAGCTAAAAATTAGGATACTTATGTTTGCAATATATTCCTTTAGGTAAGTTATATAACGCATTAAAAAAAAAAAAAGGCTCAAGCGTTCAAGCCAAGGGTGACATTGTGTCACGAGTTTCCAAAGCAATCCTTCGTCTTTACTACAGACATCTGGTTAAAAACATATGCAGCTCTGTGAAATCAAGTAGCTAGCAATATTGGGCACAGAGTGTCACTGTTAGAATTATTATGGGAAGAAAATGACTCGAAAACAGGAGGTAAGAACAGACAATCAATTTATCTAATGTTGATTTTGAATAAAACAGATCCAGCATAAAAAAAAAAAAAACTCCCCTCCTTAAAATACAGCCCTTTTCATTAAAACAGGAAATAGTATCTAATTGTTAAGGTTTAATTACACTTCCTTTCAATTCCGTGTTGCTACTGCACTTTGAGGGGCCTGCTTGGAATAAGGCCTAGACTAAAAAATGCAAGATTATCGTGAAAGGAGCCGTTGAGGGGCTCCGAAGAGAAAGATCCAGAAGACTTGAAGAAAGGCACATCCACATTACTCTCACGTAATCAATCCAGAAGACCAGCTGGTTCTCTAATTACCTGAAATTCAGTGTTGCTGGTCATACTGAATAACTGATAATATACTTATATTAACATATGTATATACACACGTTTTTTCCCCATCAGAAAGGCTGAAACGGCCGTGCCC
>NW_010585720.1:26817-56378 GCF_000705375.1 Tinamus guttatus
AAATTAACAAGTGAGTTCAGTTGGCAGTGTAATAATCTAATAACCCTGAATTTTAGTGCTAACAAAGGACAAGAAAAATGACCTTTTTTAACTTTTAAAATGGAATAGAAGCTGTTTGAGAACAGCTGTTCTAGTCCAGGTGCTCAGAGAGCAGTGGCTATGGATTTTCAAGTAGCGTAGCAGGGAAGAACAATAAAGGTGTGTGAAGGGTAGCGCTCCCTGCCCGCCTGAGTTCGGCAGAGGTCACGTTTTTCTGCCATAGCAGCGGGGAAAATGATCAGCTGACATATTGTGTAATCTGAGAGCAACAGAGTCCTGCTGGAAAGTTGCCGCTCTTTGGAAATTTCCATATGGCCGCTCTAAATCCTTCTGTACTCACGTCATACCCTGCTTTGGGTTGTCTGCATCTTTTGTGATAGCAAGTCAGACACAAATATTGCAGAGCAGCAGGTATGAGGGATAGAAAGAAAAGGGGATGCAATGATTCTGAGAATGCTGCTCCAGAAGGCAGCACAGAAGGCCAGACTCTCTTTAAAGCCACGTACATGAACTACGTGTACCCTATGAGTCTCACTTGCTCATTTTAACAAACAAACATTGCCTCTTCATCATGGGATTGCCTGTCCCACAATGCCATGGCTGTCCTCAGCATCCCCACATCTGGTCTGGTGGTATCTTAATTCAGACCCAAAGATTTTGTGGTCCCTACTTAATTTCTGTGCTGAAGTGGAAATGCTTCAGCAGGCATGGTTGATTCACCATAGCTTTCAGGAGATCAACTAACCCCTTCTTTTGTGAAGAAGGAGAGAATGTGAGGATGTGACTCTTGTTCTGTGCTGTGCTCCCTGGCAGATCTCAAATATGCTTCTCTGTCTGCACCGTCCCTCATCTTCACTGTCTTTCAAAACTTCCTCTGGGTTGTTTGGACCTGGGAGCAGGAGACCCAGGCTCAGTGTCCCAGGCCTAGTTTGTCTGCTGTTGTTACTGTTTTTGTGTTTGTTTGGTTTTTTGTTGCTGCTAGGTGCATCTGAGGGACAGGATCTGGTTGTAACACAGTGCAGAGTGATACAGCAGAATGCTGTCCATAGTTCGTGAGATGGCCAACATCTCCATGGAACAGCCTTATGCTTTAGGCGGTTTGGGGACATACTAGAAAGATATATATATATATGTGTATATATATATGATCTATATATTATAGAGGTATATATATATATATATAATGAGGAGGAACTTACTACAAGCGTAACAGCAGAATGCACTTCAGGTAAACTATTTCACACCTGGATCTGTCTTTTGCAAGAAAAGGAAGGATACAGTAACTGCAGAAAATACTAATGAGTTCCAAAAGAAGCAAGAAACACCAGTAAAGGCACGAAGCTCTTACTGCAAAGAGTGAGTTATGAGCATTTGAGTGAATACTGCGGATAGATGAAGCCATGTAGCTAAGGATGCAGCATGTAACTGCTCACAGCAGTTAAAGGAAACTTGCCCTGTCACGGAAGAAGAATGAGCTGCTGTAGTTTCCCTGCAGGGTCAGAGCAGGTATGGAGCATATGCCAGGCTTCAAGTTCACACATAGTTACTCTGTCATCACTTACTTTCATGCTTTTATGCTGAGAATTGAAGGATCCCTTGAGTCCTAGCAGTCATAGAAAACTCTTAAACTGAATGCAAGCTGGTGGTCCATGAAGTGCCTCTGCAGCTTTTTAATGATCACAAGTCACAAGAATAACAAGGATACTGCAGGTGGATAGAGACAAGAGCTAGAGAGGGTCAAGCGCAAAGAGTATTTCATTTAGCAAGGACAAGTGAGCCCAAGGGGTAGTTTTTGTTCAAGTATTATAATTAAAAAGGTGGGTGAGCATATAGATGATTTACAAAAGAAACTGAAGAATATAAAGTGTAGAAAATTCTGAAATAGTCAATGTTTTATTTTCTTTAATTATACTGGAAAAAAGTATATTGTATTCAGCTGTTTAATGCTAATGATTTTCATGGGGAAATACATTTTTTTTTCCATTCTATGGGATGGAAAAGGAAAATAGGCTGTTTGTATGAGTAGAAATGTTCAGGCTACCAAACCTGCTGAAATGTGATGGAGAACATGTAAGGGGTGAGCCCAAGTGATCTCTGCGCTCCAGGTGGTGTCTGCAGGAGGTTGTGGAAGCCAGGGCTTTCCCAGCAGACTGGAAGAGCACAAATATGAAACCTCCCTTTCAAAGGAAGACAGACCTCTAAAATCACCAATGTGGCAACTCATCCTCAGTTCCCCGGATGAAGCTGCAGCACAGACAACAATAATTTTTAGAACGTATCTAGAGCATAGTGTGATACAAACTGCCATTACAGGTTTACCAAGAGCAAGCTGTGCCGTATCAGTTCAATTTCATTCTGTGATAAGCTAAGTATCAGAGACATAGAAGGTGAAGGAGTAAATGTGTATCTGAAGTGTTCTGACACAGTAGCTCGTGATATTTTCATGTGCAAACTGATGGTGTAAGGCCTAAGTGTATCAGTTGCCAATAGATGCTTGGAAAGTTGTGTTCCTGCTTGGAGGGTATTTGAAGGAGAAGCCGCAAGGCGCAGCCCATCATTCATTAACTAGCTAGACTGAAGTAGTGCCCAGTTTGTTATGAAGTGATTGATACCAGCCCTTTTGGGCCCATCTAGGATCGTGAGCTACTGCTGAGGGTTTTGTGAGTGGGCCTGGAACTGCTTTGCAGTCCCTGTGCTAAAAAGTGGTCATGCTTTCCTGGAAGTGCCCCTGGAAGAGAAAAATGAATTGAAAAAAAAAAAAGTGCATAGTGCCGTGCAGGGAGGACTGCAGACTTTGGGGAGAATATATTAGGATTCAGGATCATCTTTACAGATCAGTCGAAATCAACTGGATGAAATCTAATAACGGTGAGTGTGAAGTATCCTGCTTAGGAACCACAAAATGGGAACAGGTGGTTGGGCAGCAGCCAGACTGACAGGAAACTGGTGCTGATAAGGGAGGGCAAATGGAAAGGGTCAGGGACATGGACAGAATAGGGCAGATCTCCTGGGAAGCAGTCATAGCAAAGCCATGTCTAAGTTGCTGTGCAACACAGGTAAGACCTCAGCTGGGACATGGTGTCTGATTCTAGATGCTGTATTATACCAAAGATATGTGTAAACTCAAGCAAGGGTAGTGATGAGACGTTTAGAGTAAGACCCATGAGGAAACATTGAAAAAACAAATGAGATTATTTAAACTGAAAAAGAGAAGACAAGGAGAAAGTTGTTATCAAAAGAAGGCTAGTTAATCATTCACTCTGGCTACAAGAGGAAGGGCGTGCAGAAGTGGGATTAATTTGCAGCAGCAAAGGTGCAGACTGTGTTTCGATGAGTGCCCTCAGCAGCAGGCTGCCCAGTCCTGCTTTCCTTTGCAGTCTTTGTGGCCGAGCTGTTCTGAAGTGTTTGCTGCCCTGCACTGAAACTCCTTGGCAGAGGCAGAGTGGGGCTGCCCCTGCCAGAGCAACCTCTCTGGTGAGGCTGGTGTGAACCGTAAGGCTGGGAGCCTGTAACCAGGATCTGTGTTTCTTCCTTCAAATAAGAGCATCCCCTTCACGTGTACTGTGCCTGTGGGAGCCCACGAGACTGAGCTCCTCAGAAATCTTGGATGGAGGGACCTCATTTTCAGGAGAGGATGTGGACATGGGTATGAAGTGTTGGGCCAGCTCCATATATGCCGAGACACAACCAAGAGGGAAAGCGTGAGCGCAGTGACAAGCTGCTTTTGGGGTTGCCTTCAGGGTAAGCAGCTGAGGAGCGGTGTGGTGGTGTTCTTTTTTTTTATTTTATTTTTTTCCAGTTCTGAGCTTTTCAGCGCTGTTTGATTCCCACTGAAGTCTCACTGCAGATAACCAAAATCTTGCTGGAATCTACTGCTGAATTCCACCACCTTCCCTGGAGAAAAAAAAAAAAGCAAGCCATGGTCTGTGGTCCTGCCTCTCCATTAGCACAAGCTGCATCAGGATCCTTATAAGCAGCACAGGAGTGAACAAGCGAAGGGAAAGGAAGGCAGCAGAGGGCCTGAGCGAGTCCTCTCTGCTGGGCAGAGAGGGCTTGTTTTGCTGAGAGCCTCTGAGCTCTGGCTAGGCTGTGCAGACTGGGTTTGACCAGCAACAGCCCCTTGCAGGGCTGCAAGGGCAGGATAAAGTTATTTTAGAAAGGTGTCTCTGGAGAGTGGCACGAGGCTGGGGGGAGCTTTCAGGAAGGAACTGGGGAAGGGAGGCTGGGAGTTGCCTGGAAAGTTGCTGGGAATTACCTCTGTGATGAAAGCTTCAAGTTTTTGTGCTCTGGTTTTGTGATATTTAAAAGTAGTTCAGCTGTGAAATGATATGCAACTGGGGGCAGAAATTCATCCCTATTGTCATAAATCTGGATCAATTATGTATTGCTGCAACAGAATTACCCTCTTTTGTTTAAGGTTGAGGCAGGAATTTAGGTGCTCTTCCTTCTTCACAAATCATCATTTACTGAACTGAAGATGAACAGAAGAACTTTTATATCATATTCATTAGCTAGACAATCCGAGATGCATGTGGAAAAGCTGAACAGTTTTGCAGTTCTTGCATCAGCCTTGCAGCAGAGGCAGCTGAGTGGGTTGCTTACCTTGTCTGCCCTTGTTCTGTGGGAGGTGGTATCCAGTGCTGGGGGAAGAGTGGCAGCCAGGCACGGTGACTCACCAATTCATAACTTCCTCCTCCCTAGTGAAACAGAGCCTGCGATGCAGGGAGTAATATGGTGAATTAAATCTTGAGCCTGTGGTAGAACCACGTGGCTAATCTTTGCTCGGTTCTTCGCTATTCTAATTAATGGCTGAAATGTTTTATTTTTGTTGCACATCTATCTTAGAAAATGGAGTTGAGACTGCTTGTGTGAAAGTGTTCGTGGGGACAGGGGCAGCTGAGGTTTCCCCAGGTTGTCCCAGTGCCTGGCACAGTGCCACTTGTGTGACCCTCTGTGCAGGGAGCCAGCAGGACGAGGTTCTGCTGCCCTTTCAAGGCAGTGGGTCAGCAATAGCGAGGTAGGAGTTGTGCTGGAGGGAAGAGGATGCTAACGTGGGCTGCATGATGGTTAATATGGCTCACGTGTCTGTTTGCCTCTCTGCATGCCTCTAAGTGCAATTTTAATAGCCCTGATTTCTTACTTATGTGAACATGCTTGGCCCCGAAATGCATTACTGCTACTAGCGTCTCTTACCAGAAGCTGTTTTGTTTTTGGTTAAGCAGGATAAGAACGGCGATGGAGCCAGGGAGCTGAGGAACCTGAAGTCGGATCGCATGAAGGTGCTGCAGGTCAATGTGTGCAGTGACCAGGAAGTGGCTCAAGCTGTCGATTTTGTGAAGAGGAACTTGAAGGAGCCAGAGAAAGGTGTGTGGGAAGCCAGTCTCCCCGAGCCAGCCGGCTCCCTGGTGTGCTCACCGGCCCCTTGCCCGGAGCAGGTGCTGCTCTGGCCAGGCTGTCCCTGCGTTGCCAGAACCGTATTCACAGACTTGGATGCCTGGGACAGCGTGTGACTGGCTAATGCAGGACTCGGGTCCCTGGGCAGTACTGGCTTCCCACTGACATGCCAGCCATGTGGGAAGAGACCAGGACCCCCTAGAGTTTCTTTCTCCCTGCGAGAAAGTGTTAGGTGGCAGCAAGCCCAGGAGAGCAATTGTTTGCCCTTGAGTATCTGTGAGGGCCATATGATATGGGAGAGCCTGATGCCCTTCTGATGCTTCTTTGGAGTGTGGGTCCCACAGAGCTTTCTGTGGTGACCCTGCTGCCTAATGAAGTCAGGGCTGGTTTGCTGTCTGTCCGTGCCATCCCTGTGCTGGTTCAGCCTCTTGGTGTGACTGAATGCTGAGCTGGACTGGAAACCTGGCTCCCCCAAACCTGGCGGGATCATTCTGCAGCCAGATAAAATCCCTGTTTTCACTTTGCCAGCCAACTGTCCAGTGGCAGTATCCAGGATGGGCTCAGCCTAGACCACCTTAGAACACATGCCACCTTATGAGGTAAGCTCAGCCCAAGGGTAGAAGAAGACGGGAGTCCCTTTTTGCCTGTTTTGCCTCCCGTGGGTCTCTGTGTTCAGCCTCCGTGCAGGCTGGGTGGTGAAGGTGTGGTTGTTCCTCTTGGGGCATGGGTGAGGCTGCCGTGGGCCTGTCTTTGTTCACAGGAATGTAGAGCTACTGTTACTTACCAGTTTTAACCTTCATGCAAAGTGTGTGAGCACACTCCCCTCCTCCTGAAACAAGCACATGAAGTGTAGCCAGGGCCATTTCCCACCCATACTCGCTCTGCATGACTCTTCTTCCTACACAGTCGTCCTACCCTTGTCACACATTTTGTAGCTTCTCAAGCTTTTCCTGAAGAACTCAGCAATGGCAGTAGCTCACAGCTGTTTCCCACTGCCTCACAGTTTGCAAGGGAGCAGCTCTGTTGCTTCTATGAATGCAGTGTTTACGAAACCTTGTGCCCAGCAGGGACACAGAAATTTTGCATCCTTGATCAGCAAGTTGGGCCAGTCCCTCCTGCTCCGAGAGCCTTATGTTCTTGTTGTTTGCTGCAGCACTGTGTGCAAAGCAGCAAACGCCTCTTTTCAGGAGTGTAAGTGTGACTGGTGCTTGGGACTTGCCAATAATCAGTGCCCATTAAACAGGCGCAGGAAAATACTCTGTATGCAGAGTGAAGTGCCTTGCGTGGGGGCACTTGTTGCACACTACAAAATGGCCCCAAGGGAGCCAGTGCAGAACAGGTCTTGTGTTTAAACATTCATACCTCTTCCTGCTTTGCTATGTGCATACATCCTTTGAGTCTAAGCTCATTTTGATGGGAGTGCCACTGTTTGCTTTTGATCTTATCCAGTTCCCACTGTTCTGTTCACAGTAAAAAAAATTAATAATGATAAAGCTCTGCTCTATGAACACATCACTGTCCTGCAGACGGTTTAGGGACGAGGTAACTGTCAGCACTTTGTACTGTATAACATGACCTGATTTGTAGCAATGAAATGCCAAGAAGAACGAACCATTTTAAATTACTTTTTTGTAAGTGTTCCTAAATCTAACCTGTTTACACAAGAAATAGCTGTCGAAAAACTTGGAACCAGAAACTACTCTGCAAACTTAGTTTGTGACTATCACTGTAGCTGTCTTTGTGGTCTGTGGTAAATCCCTGCCAAGTTTACTGTGTGGAGCTTGTTACCTGTGAAATGACACCAGTAGATGCCAGTTTACATGACCCTGTAGAGATTAGAGCATGCTTTGAAGCAGCGCAGGGGACCCAGTTCAGGCTGAGATGCTGTACCAGCTAGTAGAGCGTGGATTTATTTCAGAGAGATCCTGTCTCCTTAATGCTAGCAGTGCCAATAAGGGCAGCAGTGACAGGCAGGGTATGCTGGATGGAAGCAGCAGCACCCAAGTGCAGCATTTAGAAACTGATTAATAAAAACAGAAGCAAGGATAGGCAGGCAAAATGTTTTCTTGGCTTTTGCTGCAAGTAATCCCTTAGCTGTTATCCCAAACAGCCTCCTCATGGCCTGGCTGGGATTGAGAAATGATGGATCTGGGGGAGAACAGCGCTGCAGGCTAATGAAGTGAGCTAGGGACAGAGACAGAAATGCAGGGAAGAGGTGGGAGTTGGCGACCACATAATAGATGGAAAAAGCTGGCCTGGTGGCAGCTGTGAGGGGTGAACAGGAAAATCCATTCTGGGGTAGATGGGCAGGAATGGTTAATTTACTGTTGTACCTGAATTGGGCAGGACCTTTTGCAAACCATTATACAGTGTTTGGCAGAAGCATTCAGGAGGATGAACTCCCCTGGGAATGGGGCAGAGGGAGGGCCACAGTGAGAATGGACAAGCAGTCTAGCAAGGGCACACTGGTGTTAAATGCACCAGGAGGATAAATTCCATGGTATGTATTGGCTGCTGTGGAAAGCTGCAATTTGCCATGTTCAGACGCTACATGGTTGTTATGTGATGACAAATTTACAGGACAGGTTTACAAACATCAGAGCAGGGAGGCTATGGAGCAGAGGCAGGACATACAGCCCCAAAAGCTTCAAGAGTGCTTGATAAACTTAGCAGCAGGGTAGCATGACATGGGCATTTGTGATAGCAATGTCAAAACTCCCTGAAGACTCTTGTCTGCGTTTCTCTCTTCTTCATGGAAAGAGAAAAGTCACACAGAAAGCACAGATGCAGCAGTGGGCCTGGGGACATGAGGTGTTCGTGGGGCAGTGCTGTTGTGACCCCTGGAGCTCCAGCTGAATCCTGCAGCCTTCACTTCTTGGGCCCCGGAGCCCGTTTCCTCTCCTTGCAAAGCTTTTCCTCTTCCTTTCTGCAAAAGTGTCCAGTTCTTTGTCAAGGAGTTGGGTTGCTTAGAGCTTAAAGCTGTTTCTCTTTGACCCTCTTCCTCGTTCCACTCTTTAACCACATGTTTGTTGGCAGGACTCTGGGGCCTGGTGAACAATGCTGGTGTCTCGACCTTTGGAGAGGTGGAATTCACGAGTTTGGACAAGTACAAGGAAGTGGCAGAGATCAACCTGTGGGGCACTGTGAGAGTGACCAAGGCCTTCCTGCCCCTTGTTCGCAGAGCTAAAGGTACATGTTGAGCAGGGGGGCAAGAGCCACAGCACTTTTGCAGTGCAACAAAGATAAGTGGTTAAAAACTATGGATCAAATTCTACTGTGGGGAATGCCTGTGCAGCCCAAGGAGGGAGGCTTTGGAGTCTGAGGCATGTGAGCAAGGTGGGCAGCAAGGTTCAGTGGGCTGTGTTGGGATTCGGTGGAACCCCGGGTTACCCAGGGAGGCAGTCCAGGCACCTACATAGCAGGGGCCATCTTAAACATCCCAGGGTCTCAGCAATGTTTGTGCAATGCTGACAGCTACAAACAGGACCTGTGGGACACAGACCTTTAGGACCAGTAATTGGAGGCCAGGCATATGATACCTTGGCCTGCAAAGTGGTACCAGATGCTTATACTGGAGCCACTCCCCTCATGTTACTTGGTTTGCATTTGATTGCTAAGCTGTAGTGTTGGAATAAATGACAGTAACAGAGGCATTTTAGCTGTCTTACAGAAAGACAGTATTATTGAGTCTTTTTTTTTTTAAATATAAAGAATGTGAGTGTATGAGCAGAACTCTGAAGGGCTTCTTTATTTAGCATGTGTGGGAGAATGCTGGCACAACTGTGCTCCGTGAGGACAGAAAGGGGTTACACTGAGAGGATTTCTCAGCAGCTATTTCCAGAATGTAAGTACCTGTTAAAAAAGCCTCATGGGTAAGTTGCACAAAAGGTAACTTACCCATCAGGCCAATATGTGGTGCTTATAGTCCTTCTGAGCTGCACTTAGAAGGTCTTCCATGAGAGAACAGCCTCCCTCATGCTCCTCAGCTAAAATTTCAAGCTCTGTAGGAATGTGCTCCATGGCTGTGAATGTCCTCTCTGCAAAAGTAGCTGATGGAGTGTCAAGGGCCTGCTTGTAAATGCAGCTGAAACCATAACTGCAAATGGCTTGGTCTTGGCGAAGGGCGGCGTGCCTGCAGCGGCGTGACCGCTATTGTCACTGCCCCTGGACAGAGCACGGTCTATTGTGAGCTGCCAGAGCTCTGCAGCGGGCTGCCCTGGGCACCTTGCTTTTCCCTGTCCTGTAGCAGCCCAGAGCGTCTCCTCTCCTCTATCCCAGCCACAGAGCTCTGTGGGTGCTCCTGGCTGGCCAGATGGGTGAACAAACTGCACTGCTGGTGCTGCAGGTTAAGGGCTCTCTGCACCCAGCTCAGGTGCAGAAGCAGCCTAGCTGCACTAGGCACTGCAGCTGAGCTGTTGTGCTCACAGAAAAGCTGGGAAGCTCGCACGGCATCAGTCCTGTACCCCCCGGCTTGTAATCCTGCTGCTTGTGAGCTTGACCCCTTGCCCAGCGAGGTGGAGGAGTGAGGCACGCTGAGCTAAGAGCACACAGCTAATAGCACCTCAGGATCTGGATACTGCCCTGCTTGGAAGCTAGGAAGAGGAGGATGTCTTGCATGCTTTGTAAATTCTTTTGGACATGGAGGCAGATGTTTGTGTCATCCATGCAGGGCACAGGCTTGCTTGAATAAGGACACAGGGACTCCTCGAGAGGGGATTTGGGCACCCCTCAGAAGATTCAGATTTTACAACTTGGCATCATCTAACAACACAGTTTCTAATAGAACATTTTGGCTGGCTCCCCTATAACCAGTCCTGGCCTCCTAGCTGAGAGCAGCCAGCTGATTTTCTCTCCTGCTCTTCCCACCGCAGGTCGCGTGGTGAATATCACAAGCATGTTGGGGCGGATGGTGAGTCCGTCTCGCTCCTGCTATTGCATTTCCAAGTTCGGGGTAGAGGCCTTCTCCGACTGCCTCCGGCAGGAGATGTACCGCTGGGGCGTCAGAGTCATCCTCATCGAGCCCAGCAACTTCGTGGCAGCGACGGGCATCCTGACAGCGGAGGGCATCGAGGCAGAGGCGGAGGTGCTGTGGAACGGGGCCAGTGATGTGGTGCGGGAGGACTACGGCCACGCGTACTTCGCTCGCCACGTGGCCCTCATGAAGTCCTTCGTTACCAGCGGCCTGAAGGACATGTCTCTGGTCTTGAACGACATCACTGAGGCGCTCACTTCCGCGCGCCCCAACAGCCGCTACAATCCCATGGAGACCTACTGGTGGGTGAGGCTGCAGGCCGTGACGCACCTGCCCACGGCGCTCGCCGACTGGCTCTACGTTCCCGGCGCCACGCTGTGAAGGGGCGGCCTTCAGGCATCCTCCCAGCGCTCACGCACACGGCCTAGAGCTCACTTAGCCACAGCTGCTCTGCACCCAGTGCTGATACATCTGTAGGTGCATGCGTTTGCACTTTGGGTTATGGCTTTGAGTCTTGTATTGTGGGATACAGATCAAGGCGTGGCGTTTCTGGCTCCTTGTTCTTGCCTTTTTCCTGATGCTCTGATTAAAGTTGAAAGGTGTTTTCCTTTTGACAGTGGCGGAAGGTTAACATAATGGGTCTAATAATGTTGCTGGTGTAATTAGGTCAACAATCTCCCCAGTGTTAGATTCGGCTCATTAATGGGCTCTTGCTTTTCCTTACAAGGAGAGGCTCGTGAGGACACAGCAGAGCTGTTGCTAAGAGATGTATCAAAAGGAGAAGCTAAAATGGGAAACGAAAGCAGAGTTTCCATTTGATGGAAAATGGGTCAGTCACAGCTTTCCTTTGTTTTCCTGGTACTGCCAGGAAGGTTGGCTGCTCTTTGACTGTCTGCTCTATCTGAGAAAGCAGTGACATTGCCTCTAAACAGCCTCATTTCGTAGGTGTGTGGGTTGGTGTCCCTGCAGGGATGGGTTCTTCCCTCCCGCACTATGACCAGAGCCAGCGAGTCGGCAACTGCAGAGGGAGCCGCTTTTGTGTTCCCAGATCGCATTTTTGGTTTCGTGAATGTGAACAGCAGCAGGCACTGTGCAGCCAGTGCAGCGTGGCTATGTGTTCCAGGTGGGTGCTTTAAGTGCCTCTTTTTCCTTTCTTTAATATCACACAATGAAATTTCCATGTCATCCATGATTGCCTTCGCACAGAGTTTCCTGACAACTGTGGTTACTGATAGGAGCTGTTTTGCACGCCGTATCCCCAAGGGTGTCCTGTTGGCCATAACCAGGTTTTTCAATCATTTTACCAAGTGCTGGGGCTGCCTGGCTTCGCATCCTGTTTCCTCTTTCCAAGCAGCGATGGCTGCTGTGGCTGTACGCTGACTCCAGACACTGCTGGCCAGGCTGGGAATCTACCCTCTCTTCTAGGACATGGGAACTCTAGGACCAGCTTCCCATTCTATTGGTCAGACCTTGCCCTACATGAGATTAAGTGCCTTAAAGATTTTATCATTTGCTCTTTATTCATCTCAGCTCTAAACTGAAATTGTCTTACCAACATTTTATAAGCTGCTGTGACTGCTTGGTATCTGGATGCAGCTGTGAGTGTTGTGATGCCTGGGGAGAAAAACAGGCTTCCCTTGGAGGTGCTGTGGAGATGGCCTGTATTATAAACAACTCCTTCAAATGTTGGCTGTGCAGTTCTTTATTGCAGATCGTCAACCTATGGAGACTGTCTGGGATCCAGGACTCAGAGTGATCCCCCTTTCCACTGAACTGCAGCTCATTTGAACAATGTTGTAATCACTTCTGTTCCCTTGCACCATAAAATGTGAGTAACGTTAAGTAGCACTGATTGTCAGAGAGAGAAGAATAAACTGAGATTTGTAAAGCACATGTCTATGTTTCCAGTGATTATTTCTACACTGGTGTTTTATTCAGAATTAATTGGAGAAAGAGAATAAGGAGTGTTGGGTGGACTCTGCATGTGGTGAGACTGGGAGTTCAGTGAGAACAGCCTGGAGCAGAATGGACACCATGGCCCAGGCTGTGCAGAGGTAGCACAGCTGCTGCCTGCTGTGTACTCACAAATGCCAAAGCCTCTTGTAGGCCCTGAAGTGAGTGGCCACAGGTTAATTCTTCATGCTTAGCACCAGGAATATGAGGGACCTGAGCTGTTTTGTGCTGGCTGTTCTGGGGCACTGATGAGTCCAAGGAATTTTGACTGAATTTTGACTGGGATGATAGTCCCATATTTAGGACAAGAACCAAGGAAGAGAGAGAGCAAGGGAGTTGCTCAGGTGTTCACATGGAGGCAAATCCATGGATTTGCTTGCTGATATCCTATCAGCAAAAGATCTTGAAGCTGATGTCCAAGGTGAGTGCTTAATTCTTCAGTCCAGCTCTTCTCTGTGAGGTTGCTTTGTACTGAAAAGTGCCAAGCACAAGATTCCTCCCTGACATGCTCTGTGAGGATGTTCCAGGGGTGAGAGGTGCAGACTGGTGTTGGAAGAGCAAGGGCCAAGTGTTTCTGCACAGTATAGGTGTTCATAAACGCAAGTCTGCGAAGGAAAGTCCAGATGACTGAGCAGGTTCATTCCCATCTTGTATTTCCAGCAGCTCTTCAGCATTCTGTGAAAACGGGGTTTTGATTTTGTGGGGCTCCAGGAGAGAGGTGGGGGAGAGCCCTATGCAAGAGCAGATGAGCTTTTATATATATATATTATATATATAAGAAAATAATTCCTTCCTCTGGCTTCAATTTGGTTATTTTATATTTTCCTATTAAAAAAAAATGGTTACTTTCCTGTTAAGGCTTTAATAGCTGAATGGTAGGCTAAAAAGATTGTGAGAGCTTAACTCATGTTTGTCTTTCTGAAGAAATGGCTGTAAACAAAGCAGTCATTTCAAAAATCTGCTGTATGCATGAGGAAGAACTGAAGTGTGGAAAAGGTTTGACTCACTGGAGATCCCATAGTGCTTCTTGGAAATCCTGTTATCCAGAGGCTTCCAGGGTAATCTGTCTCCTGCTCTTTCAGCTGAACATTCAGCTTCTGCAATGCTGTGGTATTGAACCATAAAAAGAAAAAAGCAAGGTTTATGCCAAGAATTGCTTCCTTCAGATCATGGCACTCCTAGGTCTTTTGACCTCATTACACGCTCATTAATTTGTGTGACCTCAGGTCAGGAGGTGTCCGTGGAAAGTGGCCCTCCGTTTGCTGCAGAGTTTGCTGTGATTCAGCCGCACACAGCTCTGGGGGTTGTCTGCGTGCTGCAAATAGCTGCGGCTTCCTTCTGTCCTCATAGGTCCCAGTGTGTCCCTACCTTGTGGCGTTTGTGTTCTTCATTTAGTCTCAACATGAAAAACACCACTGACTGCAAATGGAGGGGGAATTTAGAAGGCAAAATACTTGTTGCAGGTGAAAGGAGATGGTCTGTGAAAGCAAAAGGCTAAGCTGCAGAGGAAGTGGTTCATGTCAGGCAGGTGGTGTATGTAGAAACAGGAAGACAGACATTGCTATGGAGATGTCTCCTTGATGGTCTTGCATGTATTTACCTGTACAATGAACTGCACAGTGAGGATGGTTGCTCCTTCCTCTGGGCTTTGAAAGATTTTGCCACTGTCATGCATGGCAGAAATCTTAGGACTGCTGCTCTCTTGAAGCTGAAGAGCTTCAGCAGTTGCAAAGCTGGTCAGTAAGTTTACTATGCCGAATAGGAATGTGTAATATATTGGGAAATGCTGCTGTACAGGGGAAAATCAGCATTTGGAGAAGTGTTTCTCTTAGATAATGCTGCTGGTCCGAATATTTCCATACGCTTCTAAGCAATGGCCAAAGATATCAAAGAGAAATATCAGCATTATCAATTGGGGAAAAAAATGTGTTAAACATGTCAAATGGTGATTGGAAAAGCTGTTCTAAAAATCTTGGAGAAAACCACTGCTGAGGCTCTGCCTTGTACAAGAGGTGCTGGCCCGGCAGCCCTACGAGAGCACAGGGAAGCAGGTGCCTTGGGGAGCCCTCTGCTCTGCGGGCAGCGCTGCCAGGGCGGCCTCGTCCCAGGGGAGCCCACCCGCCCGGGGACCCAGCTCTGCCCATCCCGGGCACCTTGAAATGTGAGTCTCATTTGACATCTTAGAAGCTGGAAGACTTTGGAAATACAGGATGGTTTTACCTCTCCAACTTGGAGATCCTAACCTGAACAGCATGGTGTTGTGTAAATAGATATCCTTCTGGCTGCTGTTTTGCAACAACAAAGCTGAGAAGTGCACTAGAAACAAACCCGAACCAACACCAGCAACTTTCTCAGCTAGCAAGCAGGCACTGCAAATCGAAAAGAGCTGCAAATAGCATGAAAATTTGTGACTGAGCCAGCTCCACCTCGAGGGTTTGGCCTGGAGCCAGATGCAGCCGGTTTGTTCTCAGCAGTGCTGGAAAAGCCACAGGGGTGCAGACATTTTGTCATCTTCCCCAGTCATTTGTTCAGGAAGGTAAGAACTGTGTTTTCACCTGTAAACAGTGATGTGAAATAAGTTTTGCCCTGTCAGCAGTGTCTTGGGAGGCATAAGGCTGCTGTACAGGCTTGTATGCAGGTCTCCTCCGTGCTCCCATCCGTGTGCAGTTCCTTCTCTTGCAGTGTCTTAATAAGAATGAACTGACTCTTCAAATCATTATTCAGATGTAGAGATGGACATGCAGTAACCTGTGAGCACTCCACCTGCTGCAGGAACGCGTGCAGGGGGCAGGCCAGCGAGGTTGGCTGTGTTCCCCGGGAACATGGAAGTGCTTCTCCAGGAGCTTCCCGCCAGCCCGCAGCACTGCTTATGGGACACTTAGGTTGTGTGGGTTTGTCTTTTGTTGATGAGCAAAAGTGAGTCCAGGAAAGGTCAATAGATTTAGGCATTAGCAAGTGACACCAGTCATGCTTGAGTGCCCGTTACTGGGTGTCTTGAAGCTGAACCTCTCGAGCCTGGGTTGTCTGTGCTGCTTGCAAGGAGCTGGGCAGGCTGCAGGCTGGCCTGGGTGTCCAACACAGCCGCTTCCTTGCTCTGTTCCAGCTTTGTTCTCTCCTTCCAGCACCTGTGGCTTCCACCAGTGCCACCTGGGGCTGGCAATAATGTGGCCGGTGGCATCACAGTGCGTGGGTGGCTCCACAGGGTTCCAGCACCTTCCGCCAGCGGCGCTGCCGGCAGTTCCGCGGCCTCTAGCGTGAGCGGCCCTCCAACACTCCGGCTGCTCTTTGTGCTGTGGGTTGTTAACTTGCCAGAGTGTGGTTGTCTACGAATGCTGGAAGGTGCTGAAGGAGCAGGTCAAGGAGAGGTGGGCCCAGGGAAGACGGGGAGGAGCTGTGCGTGGTTCTGGGGAGCGCAGCGTGATCTCGCTGTGGGCTCGCACATGGGCTTTCTGACTGCTATTGCCCTCCCCTCCCCACCAGGGATGTGACCTGAGCGCTGCCTCTGAGGCAAAATGCTCCACCTGATCAGGTTGCAGTTGCACCTGGGCTGCAGAGGGCAACTCTGGGCACGGTGTGCCGCGCAGACAGCGAGCAGGTACTGTAACCACACGTGTGGTAAGCGGCCGGGCGGTCGTTCCCTTCCCTCAGGGTGGTTTGCCTCCCAACACTGAGTGCATGCAGCAGCGGGGCTCTGCTCGCTCTGTGCCCTTGGAATGTGCAGTATGGCCTTTCTCTGTCCTCAGTAAAGAAGCGGCTGGTGTGTTCATCACATATGGCCTGGGCAGGATTCTGCTCGTCTCTTCTCTGATCACACAGATCATGATCCCTAGCGCAGGAGCCCCTGCTGCCAGGCAGGCTCCAGCCCCAAGGAACGGACCCTCCAGCGCAGGACGGGCAGTCCTGGTGGCTGACACGGCTCCTGGGAAGGTCCTTCACGCTAGTCACCGTGGCCTTTTCTCCGCAGGCTGCCGTGTGCTGCAGCATCCCTGAGGGCAGGATATTCCAGCCACGTGGAGGTGGTAAGTCAGGCACCGGTGTCTGTCTGTCTGCAGGAAAGCCCCAGGGAGCAGCGGCAGGGCTGTCGCATGCGCTGTGTCTGGCGGAGAGGACTCTGCCTCTTGAGCTGTGTCCAGAGGCTCCTGGCGTGTCCTTGGCGCCCGACACGCTGGGAGCAGGGTGTCGTCAGAGCAGCTGACGGGCAATTCTGGGAACAGGAGGGGGCAGCTGGGGACACGTGGAACTTTTCCATGGGGACAGCAGGCAGCCGCATCCTCGCTATGCCGCTGCCTCGCCACGTGCTGCTGGAGTGGGGCTGCCAGCCAGGGCTCTGCAGCTGCTCCCCGGCAGGTCTCCCCACGCTGTCACGCGCCCCGAGTCTCCTGAACTGCTGGCTCCTGGCTTCAGGCATCCCCTGTGCCAGGGCAGGCCTTTGCCATGGCCTTATCACCACCTCTTTTCTAGGAATCCACCTCCTTTGTCAGAAATATCTTCAATGGGCAGCTCGTACCGACCAACGTTTTCCCTTTCCCCTCAGGTGGGTCATACTCAAGCATTCGTTGCTGGTGCTGCTGTGTGTCACTGACGTAAACGGCTGTGCAGTGGGCCGGGAGTGGGCCTGGTGTTTGGTTGTGGGTGCATGTCCGGGGAGCCCGCGCGCTGCCGAGGAGAGCAGCTGCCCTCTAGGAAATGGGTGAGACGATGCAACGGCTCCTGGCAGCGGCCCCTGAGGTAGCAGCCAAGGCGTAATGCAGCTCTCGCCGTGCTGCTGACTCACCATCGAGCACATGTTCTCCCCCCGCTTGGCAGAGTCAAGTGCTGGATAAGGTAACGAGGCTAAAGGATACCTTGCTAATGAGGCCATTCTCCTTCAGCTCTTACAGAGGAGGAAACGCAGTCCCTGCAAACCTTGCTGCATCCCTGCACTCGCTTCTTTGAGGTCAGTAGCATCCTCCGTCTCTGCAGGGATCTGGAAATATCCTGATGCTCAGACACACCTGCACATATACATGTGCCCGTATGTGCACAGTTATGTGCGCACAAATATCTACCTGCACATGTGCAGGCAGACATGTTCACACAGACATGTGCACAGCTGCACCTATTGCATATCTGTGAATGGCAGCATGCACGTGAGCACACCTACATGCAAATACGCATATACCTGCGTGCCCTCGTGTACCTGAGCATGTGTGCTTGTGCATATTCTTACATGCACAAATTCCCATGCAATTCTACGTGTATGTGCACACACACACACACATATAAGCGCTTCCTTACTGTTGTCCCAGATAACCATAGCACTAGTTTGAGCCTGTCCTGACATGATTTGAGATACTGTGGAGTCCCTGTGGCCTGTAGCAGTGGAGGGCTTTGTATAAGTTGTCTCCTGAGCCAGAAGGGAACACAAGAAGGGGGGACTTGTGAAGGGAGGACACACATGCCCTGTGACACTCGGGCTTTCCCCTGCAGCCCCTCATTGCTACAGGCTGCAGTGTCCAGGTGCTGCTGCTGGTATCAGGCCCTTGCTTATCCTCTCTGGTTCCTTGAAGGAGGTGAACAATCCTGCTGCAAATGAGAAGCTGGAGTCCATTGAGGAGGCTACCTTGGCAGGGCTGAAAGACCTGGGAGCCTTTGGGCTGCAGGTGCCTGTGGAGCTGGGGGGCACTGGACTGAAGAACAGCCAGGTAAGGAGCCTGCTGGCCAGGGCCCTGTGCAGGTGGGGCTGTATTCTCAGTGTAGAGGGGACAGCAGGTAAGTTACAGGACTCTGATGGCAGCAGTGGGTCCAGGTCTGCAGCCTAGGAGTTGGGGGCACCTTTTCCCTGATGCCACAGCATCACGCTGCTGCTGCCCCGACCCTCCTGCTGCCCGCAGGCTGGCAAGGGCGACTGTTGGAGCACGCAGGGGCACCACACGGCACGTCTGGAGCAGGCTGCGCCCTCTCCCGCAGTACGCACGCGTAGTGGACCCGGAGCAGAAGGAGAAGTACACCTGCCCCATTGCCTCTGGTAGGACACACGCTGGGCCCCGGGGGTTGTTCCTTGCAGGGGGCTGCCAGGCAGGGCCTTGCAGCCAACAAGCTGGGCTCGCATCTCCCGCTGGTGCCGATGTGCCCGGCATCCTCAGCAGAGCTGTCGCTGCAGGAGCTGTAGGCGACATGGGCGTGCAGCGTGGTCAGGCCCCCTGACAAACGCCCACCGAGGGGCCCGTGGTGCTGGGCTGGCTGGGTGCTGCGCTGCCGCCCCTTTCCCCAGTCCTGCCACACACCCGCGCTCGTTGCTGGGTGCCTGCTGTGCCAGCAGTCGCAGCGCGGCCCAAGCGCCGGGCCCAGGGCACGCGGGGCGCCAGCCTGTGCCCAGCGCGCTGCTCTCTGCCCACCGCAGGGGAGGCCGTAGCTGCCTTCTGCCTGACGGAGCCCACCAGCGGCTCGGACGCGGCCTCCATCCGCACTGTGGCCGACCTCAGCCCCTGTGGCAGGTTCTACACCCTCAATGGAGAGAAGATCTGGATCAGGTGAGGCCTGGGACAGGCATGTCCTGGTCCTCAGCTAAGGGTCCTACCCCAGAGCTTAGGTCGGACAGTGTCTGCTTCTGTAAGGCCAGTTTGGTGGGCTCTTGTCAGCTATAGAGAGGCTGGTTGTTTTTATTGCTGTTATCCCTCGTAAAACAACCTTGAATGATGCACAAGCAGGCCACAGAATCACAAAATCTATGGAAAAAAGAGAACCAATGCAATGATATGTAGGCTGCACAGAGAAGATGCTCCCTGCTTTGTTGTCTGCTTTGTGTTGCAGTAACGGGGGGATAGCTGAGATCTTCACTGTGTTTGCCAAGACACCGATAAAAGTGGAAACAGGTGAAATGAAAGAAAGAATTTCTGCTTTCATCGTGGAGCGAGCGTTTGGGGGAGTAACCAGGTAAGAGCTGGTCTGTGTCGACAGCATGATGTAAAGACCTCTGTCAAGGACCGAGGTCCAGCAGCTCTGATCCTGTCAGTGACACTGGCTTGCTAAATGTCCTGAGCAAATCACTCTGCCTGTGCCAAGCTCCTGTACTAGCCAAGGCACCTCTGTCACTATTCTGTCCATGCTGGAAAGTTGTTTTTTTTTTTTTTTAAAAGCCAATCATAAGCATCACAACCCAGTGCTGTTTGGCTCATTTTGTTCTTGTAACTGCTGTCAGGATAAGCTGCTAGATCTTTGCGTTTCCATAGGCTGAAAGATTGTTTTGTGGTAGAACAAAAAATAGCATCAGTGTCTAGCCGTCCCTGTGAAGGCTGCTAAAGATGACTTATAAAGTTCTCTGAACTTCTATAGCCTTGGGGAGGGAGATGCCAACCTTACGGGGAGCCATTAACACTGCCAGTTGCTTTCACCCTGGCTGCACTGAAGTTAACCATCACTCAGCAAGCACATGCCCTGTGACCTGGACCTGTGGCATGTGGGAAGCTCCGCATTGTCCTGCATACCATAGGGCTGTCCTGACAGAGCGATCCTGCTTTCAGGGGATGCTGATGGTACTTGTCACTTTGGAGGGTGAAATGCTGTGTAAGAAGCTGTTTTCTTGGTGAGACTTTAACTAGAGTTACTATGGCAATCGGTCAGCAGACTGCCAGCACCTCATGCCCTTGCATTTCTTGCCTGATTTCTGGCTGCTCAGAGGTGCTCAACCGTTCTGTGCCCAGTAAAGCACGTTCCCTTGCTGCTCTTAATGACATTTAACCCCAACCCTTGCACGCTGCAGCTGTTTGCTCCAAGAAGCATGACTAAAAAGGGAGGAAATAAGGATAGGGAATGCCCCTTGCTAAGGCCACGCCGCTCCATCACTGACTGCAGGGAGGAGAGTGGCAGTCGCAGCGTCCCGCTGGAGACACCCAGTGGGTGTTTGGAGTAGGCCCGTGCTGCTTCGCTCCCGATGCCGGGCCGGGCAGTAGCTCTTCCCTTGTGCGTGGGCACCCCTGGCAGCTGTGTGCTCATCCTGGCAGGTGTCCAGGCTCTGCGCCCGGCACCTGCGGGGAGCAGAGCCCCTTCGTTCCCCCTCACCTCATGGAGCACAAGATGCCTCCTCCCACTTGCCCACTGCCACCCTGCCTGTGCACAGCGGATGGGGCAAGTTACTGGGAGGTGAAGGAGGCTCTTGTCCCCCCTGCCCCATGCTCCCACATCTGGATGTGCCTTGAGGCAGCCTCCAAGGCCAGGTGAGTTAAGTTGTGCTGAGCAACTGCAAATATCCTTCTCACTCTCTCTCATCCCTACTGGGGACCTCCATATACCTGTGCAAATGCTGAAATGGTACATTCAAAAAGCCATGCACAAAATGTACGCGTTTGTTTTGTGGCCTTCCAGAGCCTTCCTCCCTCTACCTTCAGTCCTATTCTGTGTGCTTCCGTTCTGTTTTGGTAGTGGCCCTCCAGAGAAGAAGATGGGGATCAAGTGCTCCAATACAGCTCAGGTTCACTTTGATAATGTGAAAGTGCCTGCAGAAAATCTGCTAGGGGGCCTTGGGAAAGGCTTCAAGGTGGCAATGAACATCCTGAATAACGGCCGTTTTGGGATGGTATCTGCCCTGGCCGGGACCATGCGAGGAGTGATCGTCAAAGCCGTGAGTTACTCCTGTTTGAAGGTTGGATAGCGCAGTGGCCTGGCTCCGTGCTGCATGGTGGCCTAGAGGCATGTGGCTGTGCCATCAGGTGGGGCGGTGGTCTGCCAGTCCCATTGGTTTCCTTGGGGTCAGCACTGGTGCAGAGATGCTGCTGGCAGCTGCTTTTACTCACGTGGGGATTTATTGCCAGGCCCTGTACGCCCACAGGAAGCGTTTCTCCATCCTCCTCTCCCTCTGCTGCGTTCAGCCTCTGCCCTAAGCCCCAGCCTCTTGCACCTTCTACATCTTTTCTTGTTGCACATCTTAATTGACAAGTGAGGCCCTAAGACTGTGTCTGTGCTCTATAAAACTCTTCTTAACCTGGTTTTCACTACTATGGCGCTTTTCCACGCTCACATGTGAACTGCCTGGTTCCTTCAAGCTTTGGGGACAGCCGTGGCTACCTGCAGGTGCTATCAGGAGCAGGAATATGGCTTGCGAGTACTGCAGGAGGTGGATATGGAAACTTGGCACATTCTGGTCCTGCCCCTGCTTCTGGCAGGCTCTCCCTGCCTGCAGGCGCTGGTGGGGACCAGGATCTCCCGTCTGCTCTGTCTGCACACAGGCACTTGGAGACTCCAAATCAGGCCCAGGCTCCCACCCTGAGGAAGTTCCCGTGACACTGTTGAAACTGCTCTATTCCATGGGTAACAAATATTGTGCAAGAGTAATTATGGCTGGGCATGCATGGCATGACAGTCACAAATGTGTTTGCAGAAACATTTAAGCTAGTAGAATAAAGCATGTATTGTCTCATCCCAAGCCTCTTTGCCCTGAAATAGATGCCTGGCTAATATCCCTAGAGAGTGAAGCATAGATAAAAGCATCTTTAACACTGTCTAAACCAGTATTTCTGACAAATCTCTTAACTTGTTTGATTCAAACTCACATGAATGGTATCTCTGTGCCATCTCAGAGTGTAACTATGCATTGAAACAAAGTCAGAGCATTGACTACTGAATTTGTTATTTATTTCTTGTTTAATGTAAACTCCACTCTAGAAAACACTCAGGCCTGTGTTTCAGTGCGAGGCATGTGCAGTCCGACTCGGTAGCCTCAGTGCAGCTATTCATGGGCACAGCCAAACACATCTGCCTGTGTCCTTATGGTCTGCAGGCCGTGTTGAGTCATGTGATTTGGTCCTTCAGAACAGAGAGGCTTAAAATTCTCCCTCACATATGGTGTGTGGTTAGGGGGTTCAGCGGTGGCAGCTGGAAGTGATGGGCTGTCCTAATGGAAGAGTCTGTCAGGGCATTCCCAGCCTCAGTTTAACTTGCTACCTTGGAACCTCACACCTGATCCACTCCAAAATGCCACCTTAGGTGACCTGAACCAAAAGACAGAACTCTGGGAGTTCTGTCAGAAATCGGAAAAACCAACAAGGTGGGATTTTGCAGGCTCCAGGAGGGAAAGACCAGGTTGCTTCCAAGCCCTGTTCAGGTGGAAATATAGGGACAGCTCTGCAGCTGCTTCCTGATAAAATTCCATTTTCAGTGAGCCCCGTGTCTCCTCCTCCTCCTCTCTCCCTCACTGCGGTAACGCGCTCTTGTGTAACGCCAGGCAGACCATGCCGCTAACCGCACGCAGTTTGGAGACAAGATTAGCAACTACGGGGCCATTCAGGAGAAGATTGCCCGGATGGCCATGCTCCACTACGTCACGGAGGTGAGAAGTGCTTCAACCCCCGGCTTAGTGGAGGCCCGTCCTGCTGTGCTCTGCATGGCCGTGCCTTCCCAAGGCATGCAAGCCTTGTCCTGGGGGGCATGGCCTGACCAGCAGCTCCTCCGCAGTCCATGGCCTATGTGCTGAGTGCCAACATGGACATGAAGGTGCCCGACTACAAGCTGGAAGCTGCCATCAGCAAGATTTTTGCTTCAGTGAGTGTTTTCAATGACAACACGTCACATCTCTGCTGACAGGGCCTGAGCACTGCCTTCTGCTGCCGTCCCTTGTTGGGGAGGGACAAGCTCCAGGGTCTGGCAGTGGCTATTTGTCCCTGGGAAGGGTCCTGTTGTAGGTTCAGCATCTCTTCTTGCTGGGGGTCTGTGAGTGTGTGAGGTCTGCAGGGTCCCTGTGTTGGAGGTGTGATGCTGAAGGCCGGGGCAGCTCCCTCCTTGACCAGTTGCCTTACTGCTCCCTGCGTGAGGCCCTGGGATGTCCCACAGCCCAGGCTGCCAGCCCTGCTTCCCTTGGCGCTGATGACTGTGGCACGGCTCGGGTGGAAATGCAGCCAGAGGCCCTCCTGGCTGTCCCAGGATGACTGCCTGCTGCTAGTAACCCAGTACTAGCCCAGCTCGCCTCACACCTTTGCCTAGCAATACCGTAGGCAGCTGAGGTGCAAAGACGGGGAGCAAGAGCAGAGCCTTTGGGGTGAAGGCTCCCAGTGGCTGCATTCAAGTGGGATATGTTCCCATGTTGCTCCCTGGTGTTTTTATCTCTAGGAAGCAGCCTGGCATGTCACGGATGAGGTCATCCAGGTCCTCGGAGGAATGGGATACATGCAGGTAAAGGAAGGTGGGCTGGCAGCCAGGCAGGGGAGAGCGAAGGGCACCAGGTGAAGCTCCATGGTCAGCAGTGCCTGGTGCTCTGTGTCCCTGCCTTGCCATGACCCAAACAGCAGCAGATCCTGCTTGGCTGCAACATCCCCCTTGTTGCAGGAGGCAGGCATTGAGAAGATCATGAGGGACTTGAGGATTTTCCGCATCTTTGAGGGCACCAACGACATCCTCCGGCTGTTTGTGGCATTGACAGGCGTCCAGGTGAGGACCCAAAGTGCTCTCTGAGGAGGGGCTTTTCCCTCCTGAAAGGCTGCAGGGCCTCCAGCTGTGGGAGGACAGGTGAGCGCTCCGGGCCTCGCTGTGGTGGGCGCTGGCAGCGTGGCCAGGAGTCCATGGGTGCCATGGGTGCCCCAAGCCAGCTGGGCAGGGCTGCGGGTCTGCTCAAGTACAGACCCCGGGGCTGGCAGGAAGCAGTGTCCTGCTGCAGTCTCCACCACCCTAGCAGCTGGGGCAGGGCCTGAAGGGTGTCCCCAAGGCCATTCATGCAGTCCCTCTGAGGAAGATTAGACACTCCGGGGGCTAAAGTGCCACCCTCAGATCTCCATAGAGAGTCACACTTCCCAGCTCATGCATGAAGGGGCCTGAGCCTACTCCCTTGCGCAGCAGTGCTGAGGAGGAGGAGTGAGGGCTAGGTGGGTATCGAGGGTCTGAAGCCACATCTGGACTTGGTGTCTTGTGACTGAGATGATTTCAGTAACTTGAAGACCATCTCTGGACTGCTCACGCAGCAGGATTTGGGAACAGGACCCAAGTCACTTCACCAGCCATCTCACATGTCAGTGCTTTTCTCCGTTTCCCTGTGCTCAGCTCACAGACTGTGCTCAGCATTAAGTGCTGTATAAAAGCCCAGGATTATTATCAGCAAGCTGATCCTCACCTGTGTCTTTGCAGTGTCAAGCCCTGACAGTGCTACAACATAGTGATGCTTGTTGCCCACAGAAGCAGAAAAGTGCTACGTGAATTTGCTGTGCTCGTGTACAGGCCAGGCTCTACCACATCTGCACAGCAGCACATGGATGGGCAGGCCTGGTCCCATAGGCAGGTTGGAATACCAGCTCTGACCTCTGCTGCCCTACCTTTTTTCCTTGGCTTCTGCATCCCAGATCATCAGTGTGAAAGCAAAAAACTTTGCAAGGGTTTTGGTGAATATGAATTATTCTTTTTGCACAGGGGACAATAGCCTAATCTGTGATGTAATTTTTCCCTCATTTCTTAATGCAATTAATTATTTTCTTTTTCAGCGAGTCAAGCTGTTGTTACAAGCACATTATAAATACCTATCATGGAGAATGTAGGTTGCATATAGGTCATAGCAAATATGATACAACAGTGTAACTGCCCTAATGCACTCCTGCACTAAATAGGTTTTAAATAGTCTTACTTGGCCATCCAGTTGGCAGACCTGGTAATGCTGTGAGCTGATCATTGCGCCTCCTCCAGGGGAACAGGAAGCCTCTGTGCAGTAGGAGCAGCCAGTTTGCCGAGTGAGGATCTTTAAAGCATTTGCAATGTGTTTCAGTATGCTGGAAGCTGCTTAAAGAACCTGCAGAAGCGCCTCATGAGCCCGCTTGGGAACGTGCGCGCTGTCCTCCGAGAAGTGGGGTGGAGAGCGAAGCGGTAAGCGGCGCCGAGGCCCTGCTGTCCCTGTGGGCCTGGCTTGGCTGGGAGCACAGAAATAGCACCAGGAGGGGAGAGTAGCCGTGTGGGAGCAGAGCTGGAGCTCCTGGACGCGCAGTGCCAGAGGGAGCTGCTCTGCCGGGGCGGCAGCCTCGGGAGCACGCGGGCTGCGGGCGCTCAGCCTTGGGAGCGGGTGTTGGAGCACAGCACCCGCCCTGCACGCGCTGGGCAGCGCTGCTGCCGCCTTGGCACTGCTGCCTTGGCACCGCTGCCAGCAGGAGCGAGGGGAGGCTGCTCACACCCCGGCTGTGCTCTGTGGCAACAGGGCAGCAACTTGGAAAAGAAAGTTCGGCTTTTGTAGCATAAGGCTGACCTTGGTGCGAGACCCTTCTGGGGTGTACTGGAGAGCCAGGATGAAGTTCAGAGTCTGAACTCGAGTTTTTACAGTGAACGTGTCCACAGGGCCAAAACATTCTGAGGGCAAAGTGTTGTTTCTGGTGCAGATGTGCCGGAAAAGAAAGTCTGGCTTTTGTAGCATAGGGCTGGCCTTGGTGCGGGACCCTCCATCCTGGAGAGCTAGGATGAAGTTCGGAGTCTGAACTCGAGTTTTTACAGTGAGCGTGTCCACGGGGCCAAAACACTCTGAGGCCAAAGTGTTGTTTCTGGTGCAGATGTGCCTTTGCAGTGTAGTTCTCTCATCAGAGACTTGTTTTGCTCTCCGTTCTGCCCCTGTTTGTCTTTTTTTTTTTTTTTCCTCCCCTCTCTATTTCATTTTTCTATTTTCAGAAAAGTAGGGATCTCTTCTGGCTTCTCTCTCCAGGGACTTGTTCATTCAGACCTCAACAGCAGTGCAGTCCAGGTAGGAGAGTCTTCCTCAGAGCCGAGCCAGAACTGCTGTGCTTCCTGCACTGCAGGGCTCATCCCTTGAATAATAACATATATTTTTTTTTTAGTTTTACAAATTCTTAAATCTTTCTCTTTAGTTTCCTGCATTTTGAATATATAGTTGGATATTTTCCAGGGTAGAGAGCTACTTACTAATTGTATATATATGAATCATCTGCACACCTGCACATCTTTTGTGCATTTGCCTTGGACTGAGTTCCCACATCCCACAGGCCATTTCACGCTTCCAGGGTTTGTTTATTTCCTTGGGTGTCACAACTGTAATTTTACACCATTTTGCATGAACAGGTCTCAAAGCACTTTCTGCCACTCCTAGAAACAGAGGAAAATTCCCCCCTTCCCTCCCTTTCTCTGGCTCTTCTACAAGTTCAATTTTGTTCTTCTGCTCTCTCTTTGAAAGGAAATGGGGTTTTGTGCAGATCCTACAAGCTGCAGCTTGTATGTGGAAACAAGCTGCTTGTGCTGTTGTGCTCGAGACCCTCGGTGCTGCCAGGGCTGAGCAACCCTGTCCTTGGACCTTCTCTTGGCAGGACCCCCAGGCTCAGGGGCATCTTTCTCTGGGACCTGTCCTGACACAGAGACGAATCATCCAAGACGCTCTTTGCATGGGCAGCTTTTCCTGGTGCTTGCTTTAAACTTGAATCCCCAGGCTCAGGAGCTGCTCTGCTCTGAAACCAAGGGCTCCTCCTCCCCATTACTACCTAGGGGACAAGCAGGGTGGTCTGTGGTATCTGCACATCTCGTGTATCTCCTGAAAATATTTGGGCAAAAAAAGGCAACAAGGAGCGACTACGTTACACTCTGGGCAAATTTGCTTACAAAGCCCCCTGAGCTAGCTGTTGTGGTTAGGAAACCTGCCAGGTGCAACCACTACAGGGATCTTGCCCACGTGTCAAAGTTGGAGAGTCAGTGCCCTAATCTGGCCAAACGGTTGTCCGGGGATAAAAGCAGCCTTGGGGCTGGTCGGGGAGCCCTGGGCAGCTGCAGCCCGGGGGCTGGATGTGCTGCCCTGTTCCACAGGCAGAGGCTGTGCCCAGAGCACTGGCCTATCTGCGCTGCCTCGGGGCCAGAGGAGAGTTTGGGCAGTTTTGAGGCTACTCTAGGTGTGACGTCAAGGTCTGGACCTGATCTCATCCCTAGGCTGAGATCAAGGCTGCCTGCGGCTGCCCTCCTGCCCTGTGTGAGCTGTTAGGGCCAGGGTGCAGCCTCTCGTGGGCTGCTGGACACCCTCCCTGCGGCCCTGTCACAGCTTTCACAGGTCGCTGCCCCTCTCTCTTCCCTTCTCTTCCCACAGCTCACGACGGCTGTGGACCTGCTGGGGGAAGCCGTGGAGAGCCTCCTGCTGACGCTGGGTGCCAGGCTCCCAGGTGGGTGCTCCTCTGTGGCCGTTGAAGCACCAGCTCTGAGGGCTCTGCCCCGCGGGCACCACGAGGGTGCTGCCAGCCCTCGCGATGGCCGGCGCGGGGGCGATGGCAGAGCCCGCGCCCAGGAGCGCTCTCGCCACCCACTCACTGCAGCCTCTCTTCCCAGATAAGCAGTTCCACCTGAAGCGCGTGGCCGATGCCGCCATAGATATGTATGCCATGGCCGTGGTGCTCTCCAGGTGCGCAAGGGCAATGGGAGGGAAGGTATTTTGAGGAAGGAGGACCTCCCTGCCAGGCTGCTGCCTTGGTCGTCTCAAGCCAGAAGAGCTTCTGGGCCCTTTGGCCCTTGGAGGCTTCTCCTGGCCCAGCCAGGAGCCCCTGGGTGCTGCCACATGTCATCTGTGGCAGGACTGGGGTTGGGATGTTGCAGGGTGCAGTGGGATGAGGCAGCACTTCCCCTGGAGAGCAGCTCCTAGCCTGGCCCAGGCAGCTACAGCTCCTCTTCTACGCTGGTCCCAGCAGCGGGCTTCATGGTGTCTTGGGATGGCCGTGGGAGGACTCATTTTTGCCCTAAGAGGTGGATGTGGATGGCACATAGGTACTCGGATAGAGTGGCACTGCTTTGTCCCAGTGCTCTGCTGGTAGGATTTCATCTGCAGCTCCAGCCTTTTTCTAGCTAGGGAGTTTTCTTTGCTAGCAGCCCTCAGTGCAGTCACCTCCTCTCCTCAGGGCCAGCCGAGCCTTAACTCTGAAGCTGGTGTCTGCCGAACATGAGAAGCTGCTGTGCCGGACGTGGTGCCAGGAGGTGGGCATGGGGATGAGAGAGTTGGGTTGCTTCATTTGCTTTGGCGTGTTATATATTCCATATGTGCCTTGTAGATGGTGCTGCCTTGTCCCACCATACCATTGTACCACTGCAGCCTCCATGTGCTGTGCAAGTACCCTCTACTCTTGCATTGCAGCTGCCTCATCATCCAGAAAACACGCAGGATGCTTCATTCTTGCATGAAATGTTCACAGCGTGTTTAATGTCCCCCCCTTGCCCCAGTTCTCCCCTGGCTCTCCTCCTTCCTGTGCTACCACTCCTGTTCCAGCTTCCTGCCCTTTGATGTGGCTCCGCTCCTTTGCTCTAGGGTAGGAACTGCTTAGCAGATGGAGCTGAATTCTCCCCACCCCACGATTAGGTGCAATTGTAAGGGTCAGGCCTTGCTCGCGAGTGCTCGGGGCAGCCTGACTCGCACGCACCATCCTGGGTCTGGCTAATGAGAGGCAGGACGTTGAGCAGAGCCCTGGTCTGTGCTGAGGCTGGGCTAGGGCAACAGGCAGGAGAGTTTTCTCCCCTCTAATCTGTGAGCAGCAGAAGCGTCAGTACTGCCCGTCGCCGTCACACAGAGCCCAGAAATGTGCCCCTGGAGAGGGAGTAACCAGCCGTCGCTTGGGAGCAGGTCTTGGGAGCGAGCTCGGCTGTCAGCTCTGGCCCTGCACCTTAGCAGGGCTCCGGGCTCCCTCAGACCCTGCTGTGGAAGCAGCGCTGTCCCTGGGGCACCCCTCCAAGTGGTGCTAGCGGTAGGATGGGCACAACGTGTCAGCAAGAGCGCGGGGAGAGCCTGGGGGTCACGCTGGCAGCAGCCAGGCTGTGGTGCAGAGGCTGCCCTGTGGCGTGGAGGCCGCACTGTCTGCACAGGCAGATTTTAGGTGCCAGCACCGAAGGCTGAGCCCTGCCACCTGCCTTGGGTCCTCCTTAGCTGAGTGCACGAGGACAGGGGGCGGTGGTTACATAACTAACGGGTAGCAACGTGTCTGTGCCCAATGCAGGCGTACGAGCGAGTGAAGGCAAATCTGCGAGCCGTGAAGTCGTCCACGTGGAATCAGTCCTGCAGTAACATGAAGCTCATATCGCATGCGGTGGTGCAGAACAAGGGGGTCTACACCACCCATCCCCTCGACATCTGCAGGGATCCTGCCTTGTAGGCAGAACCCCTGTGACTCCTACCGGGCCCTAATAAATTGCTTTTAGTTTGTTCCCGCTGGGGTTGGTGCTAGCTGGGCAGCTACAGCAAAGTGCACCCCCCAGGCCATCCCCCGTCCCCACTGTTGCAGTGGACCAGGGGTGTCAGCTC
>NW_010585720.1:64567-81936 GCF_000705375.1 Tinamus guttatus
GTGCACCCCGGCCAGCGCGGCAGCTGAAAGGGCTGCCGTGGCTCTTGGCTGCTCATGGAGCGCCAGCAGGAGTAAAGTTACCCTTAAAAGTTCTTTCCCAAAAGGGCATTCCACAAAAGGAAACGTTTTGCCATTGCTAGCAAGACAAGGTATGGCTGGGAAAGTACACTTTGCTGTAGGAGACCTTAGGTCGTCCAAGGCTGGCTGTGGGGAGAAGAGTTCTGTAGGATTGAAACATAAGGGAGCTCGGTTCTTAGCTCTTCAAGATTCATCCCCAAAGATCTTGCACTTGTAAACTGAGCTCTCACTGGTGAAGCAACTTGTATTTTTAATGATGCAAAATCTTGGTTTAATTGTAACACTTGGAGTTAGCCCAAATAAAAAGGAAGTGGCCTTTAACCAACCAGCAGGAGAGTAGCTGCCTTGACCGTTAAAAATCCCTGCCTTGGTCCCGACATTGCCATGACGTGTGCTGCGCTGCCTCGTGCTGCTCCAGGGTGCTGGCCTGACCTGGCTTAGACCTGAGCTCCCTCCTCATAAACCTGCTCTTGGCAGGTTCCTTGTGTGGGACCTCGCTCAGTTTGCCAGAAGAGCTATAATAAATAAACATGTAAATTTTGCTCATTGTGGTAGTGTTCCTTTTCCTCTTGGCCTAGTTCAGTCATGGATATAGGTCCTACCTGGCAGTTAGGACTAAAAGTTTTTATTTGTGAGCTGTCTGTGCTCAAAGTTCCTGCTTTTCAGGGAGAAGTTAATGCAGCTGAAGGAACAAGAGAGTGTTTTTGAAGGAGGTGAACGTTAATGGCAATATGTTACACGAATGTTATCTTTACGTTTTCCAGTTCTAATATGATGTAATGGGAACTGTTTACTGCCACACCTAACCATAACCTGAGGGCTGTTAGTGGCCGCTTGTTGTATAGTCCCTCTGTGCCATCTTGTAGAATGACCATAAGTTAGAGCACAAACTAATGAGCTGTGTGCGCAGTGTAGCTGGTTACAGCACACAGTGATTTCTTGGGATGCAGTTAAATGGGCAGGAATCCTGTTCCCATTTCCTGCCTAGCAGTGCAAGTCAGTAAATGTGTTATTAGATGAATTCAGAAACTGCCTTACAAGCTGAAGGATATTGGCTAAAGCTGGCAGATTGTGTTGGAAGCTTTCCTGGAAAGGTCAGTAGAGGTTTTTCAAAGCTAGCTTGTGTGCAGATGTTATTTTTGGTTGCTAGCTCTGGAAACTTGATTAAATCTGTGTTGTTTCTGTCTGTAGCAAAATCATTATTTAAAAGAAGATCACAGCTGCACTATTTGTCATTCTTTTAAAGATTAAAAATCAGCTTAGAAACTAAAGCATCTGTTTACTAGGGGCACTTCTATTAGCAGCCTCTGCTTAGCCCTAATAGTGTGGTTTACAGCAGCAGGAAGGAGCTCATTGTGTCAGCGGTCTTCTCTTAAAACACTATGTTCAGTAGAACTCCTGTGTTTACATCATTGTTGACCTGCACTGTTGCTAGTGATGGTGAAAATCTTTGGAAAGCTTCTTTAATGCAGGCACGATGCAGGAGCAAAGCCTGGGACACCACTGGAGCGGCACCCTAAGAGCCAGCACTGTCGTTCAGTGGCAGTCCCGTTGGTGGCACGTTAGTGAGACCGACTCCAGTGACGGGGCGTTCGTGTGCGCCCCGGGGCTGAGCCGACTCCTCGAGCAGTTTGGCAGAGCAGCCTCCGGGGGACGGGGCCGCCGCGGCGGGAGCGCTGCTTAGCAGGGGCCTGCCAAGGTGTGATCCCCAAATAGGCACTTACATATTTACAGCTCACACCACACAGGAGCACTTCTGTCACACCTCATTTTTCAAATCTGATTTTATCAAGAAAGATTAGAGTTCATGTTTCTCTATCTGAAGCAATGTCAGGAAGCATTTTCCTGGGATGATTCTAATCTTGTATCATTAATTTTATGCTGCTCTGGCATGCCTAAGCCTGTTAAATTAGAGACAATCGAGGAAGGTGTGGGTTTTTTAGAGCGGTTAGTCACCCTCATGTGAAGACTTCTTATACTGAGGGGTGAAATGACAGGGTTTATCACTAATGATAATCGTAGCTGAATTTTTAACTTGTTTTCTGGGGGGGATTTGTTCCACAGCCAAAGCTTTTAATGATAGTATGTAAGTTAAATAAATGTTAAATCTAAACCACTAAAATCTTTAATCTTGTATTTATTAGTTCCTGTTACAGTCTGTAGAGTGTCTAATTTTAAGCCTAGTGTGTGCCAGAAAGATTTCTAAGGTTGCCAGGTTTCTAAGGGTGCTATTGTTGCTAAGTATTGTGCAGTGAATGCAGCGGCTGAAGCAGTTTCCTTCCCTGTGTGTCGTTGCTTTAACAAATGCTGCTGTTAGGGCTGATGAAACTGCCTAGGTTTGTGCTAGCGCTGTGACCGTGAAGATACCAGGCCAAGTTAGCACAGTACAAAGGGAGAAGAGAAGCAAGATGCTGATGAGGATATATTTCAATGTTGCTATTGGTTCTAGACGACAAATATACTTCTCTCATCTGGGCTGTTGCCATTTAGGGTGCTTTTCCTAGCACTGAAGTGTCTGGGAATTGTTCTTGCTGCTGATGGACAGGCACTGGTCTTGCTCCTTCCCCCTGCGCTGCAGGAAGAGAGCCCAGGCCTGTGCTCCAGCACACTGTTCTGCACAATGGTGGTAAATTGACCCCCTTGGACAACCAGAGCTGTGGAGTTACCTGCCACTGCTCATCCCATGTGTGTGAGCAGCCTGATTCCAAGTTCAGGAAAATGTATACGCAGATTTTGCTCAGGATCTTTTTTTCAGGGTACAGCTTAGACTTCTTGAACCAAGCCATCCTCAGTAGAGCATGTTGAACATGGGAAGACTTCACTTGTGTTGCAGCCCACACATCACCTGGAGAAGAAGCAGGGCCAAGTTTTAGTTGGAACTGCAAGAATGAAGACGAATTTGGGGCTTTTGTAAGTTGAATGCACTTCCAGTTCAGTCTCAGAGCTTGCTGCAATACATCAAACAAGATTCTGAGTTCACAGCTGTTTCCTATCCCTCCATGTCCAGGGATTTTTTACGTCCCTATTCTCCTTATGTAGGTCATTTGACTCCCAATTCTTGGGTACTATTGTCTGATATTTTTCTCCAGACTGGGCTAGAAACTCTAGTCTTTCTTCTGTTTGAGAACTATATATATATTTTTTTTAATGTGGAGGCACCAGCAGGTAGCCCATGTTTACTCCGTTCCTGCTGCTTCCCTAGCACAGACACTGGTGCTTGTCAGATTCTGCCGTGAACACTTCAGGAATCTTAAAACTGGCAGAAAAGGTCTTAAAATCGATCTTAAATCAATCTTAAAAAATAAATATATTTTAGGGAGAGTGGGGAGGAAGGTTGCTTGCTGCAGTGTTTCACTTGCTTTTTTGCTTACGTAGCCAAGCAGTGAAGGAGTTCAGGGGCTCAGCTGAGCAGAAACCCTTTTAAGTTAGTTTCCTGGTGCAGAGGAGGCAAGAAGATCAGGTCACACGGCAAGGCAGAAGCCTTGACTTGTGCTCTTGTGAAGCTGCGCTCTGAGGTGATTGCAGTGAGCACAGAAGCCTGTGTTTCTCCCATCCGCCTTTCTTTCCCTTAAATAAGTGCTCCCGCTGTATAGGGACTGCATACCGCTGTCCTGCTTCTGTGAGCGTTGGATGTTCTCAGGTACTCTACGTGGAACCACCTCATCATCTCCTGTTAGTCACAGATGAACTTCGAGCAGATGTTTGATCAGTGGGTTTAGATGCCCAAGTGGGTGATACGAGTGGCTGGTGTTTCTAGACCTAGAGTTCCTGCTTTGTCATTCCCAAGCTTGTGACTCCCCAGCCTGCCAAACGTATTGGAGCAGACAATCTGGCTAACGTTTTGTCCATTCAGATTGTAATCCTTGTGCTCAAATTGAACAAAATGGTTAAATAGATGTGACACCTCAAATACGAGGGTTTGGTGTGGGTTAGCATGTGGTAAGGTGATTGAGCTCGCTTATTCGTATGCAATTATAGATTATAGATTTGTTGTGTATAGAATTCATCGTAAACTCCATTTCTGTATCTTTAACAATTTTCTTTTACGTTTTATGTGGCTCTCTTCATAAATATAGAGTCTAGTTTATACAGAGAATTCTGTTTGATCAGTATCTGTTTTACAGATAGTGTTCTGCTCATAAGCACCTGTATTGCTGAGATGACATCTTTTCAAAACTAGTACTTTGTTATTAGAACTGTGTGTGTCTAAGTAAGAGTGGTTAGTTGGTTTAACCAAAAATCATCACTAAATGTAAAACCCTGTTATATTTTCTTCATTAAAACATAGTTCACAACATTTCAAGCATAAATTAACAGATAAGCTAATATTAAATGGTGGAATTAGTTTAATATTCTGAAGTTAGGTTTTAAGGATTAGTCTAAGAGAAAGACCACAGCAATTGCTTGCTTTGCAGGTTGCATATTTTGTTGGTTCGGGGAATTTTTGCTTCTGCATATATACATAAAATGCATGCATATATGCATGAAATGGTACATTCTGTAATTAATTGAGGAAAGTCTAAATAATGCATGACCGCTGGAGGATCTCTGTGTAAGGTATGAAACTCCTGTGGCTTAGTTACAGCAGTCGGTCTCATTTTGTGATCCCTGTTCACGGTGACAAAAGCAGTATTAAAATGCAGCAGTTCAGAGGCCCTTGTTTTCCCGCAGGAGTTATTTGTTGCTCAGAACTGTTCGTGCAGCAGTTTTGCTACTAGTCCTAGCAGCTGCCTGAGCAGAGGCCAGGGCAGGTTGCTTGGTTTTGTCCAGGTATTGTGGGCTGTAAGAAGAGGAAGAGGAAGAATAACTTCCTCTTCAGTGACACATAAGAGCAGGTGGTTACTGGGAGCATGATTGAACAGGAATGATAGTCTATTAGGGTGGGAGGGGAAATGTATATATCTGTGTGTATGTTTGTATATGAATATATTTATAAAGCCATAAATTCATTTAGCTTTTTTAAGTTGGTAGGGAGAGCTTTGTAAAGCCGCACTCAATTTGCTGTGATGTTAATCACATTTATGCTTTGAACATGCCTGTGTGTCATAGCAATATTCTGCTTGCCATAGAGTATAATAAAAGGCAATACATATTCTAAATGTTTTTTCTTTTGTGGTCGAACAGCAGAAAAGATTTTTAGAGTGTGAGAAAATTAACTTGCATTTCTGATTTCAGTAAAAAATCCCAGAAGTGGGATGAAATGAACATCATAGCTACATACCATCCAGCAGGCAAAGATTATGGCTTGATGAAAATAGATGAGCCAAGTACTCCTTATCACAGGTAGGCTTGCGAAAACAGCTGTCCTAAACAACTTTAATCTTTGATACTAGGCAAAATATAGTAGTAGGACTGTAGTGAATATGGCCTTCTGAATGAGGCAATATTTACTGAAACTGTAGCTGATAGACTCTGCAATCCTTCTGGATATATGCAATATGTTTGACTTAAAGCTGCTAAATACAGGCTTATAGTTACTACTGAGCAATACTGCCAGAAAAGTGAATTTTGTAAGGTCTGTGTGTATTAGGCTTTAGATATTAACAGAATCAATAAATGTAAATTGTATTTTTTTTGTTTATAACTTTCACTTATATGAACATATAAAAAACTGTCATTTACATAAATATTTAAATTAGATTTAGAAAACTCTTGAAATAATAGCGGTCTCTCAATTTTGAGTTTTGTAAGGTTTTGGTTGTTTTATCAGTTGAATTTTGAGCAGCAAGGTATTGATTAAGACTACTCTCTTTGTTTGCCTTCAAAGTATGGTAGGAGAAGATGATGAGGATGCAGTGAGTGATACAGAATCAAGTGAGCCCTTAAAAGCAGATGTGTTGAGTAAAAAGTAAGTATTGACATAGAAAACTGACTATCCATTAAGATCCATTAATCTCTGTAGAAGTAGTTGCAATTTGAAAACGTATTGCTGTTCTTAAAAGTCAGATTTTTGCTATCTGCAGTTAAACAAAGCAGTTTTCTGTGCTAATAGCACCACTAGAATAAAAGTCATGTCTTGCAGGATGTTTGTGCACATGAATATGGCAAAACATTGAACAAAGCAGTCGGTATGAGTATGCTAAAATTCAAGATGTTTGTGAAAATTTGCTTATTCAGCGTTTTCTATTATATGCTTTATGTAGACTAGCAGCTGCAGCTGAAGGTAAGGGACCTAAGATCCTAGCAAGACAGGAGGAAAGCAGCGAGGAGGAGGATGAGGATGAAGAATTAACACCTGAAGAACGAGGTAGGCATTAGTGTGTGTGGGGTGTGTGTGTGTATGTGTAGTAGGAAGATGTCATTTGAAAGTGGAGATGTATAACCTTTCAAACATAAATGAAAGATTATGAAATGATTATGAAATGAAGAGAAATAATTCTGTACAGTCAGGACTATTAGGTTTGGGATCTACATACAAAGAGGAACCTTGATGCTACTGGCTGACCCCCTGTATACAAGCGTAAGGTGTGTAAATTGTTTTAAAGAAATCTCAGCTTCTCATACGAGAGGCTTTTTTTGTTTGAGATGAGGGAGTATTCCTTAATAGGGACGCATTTCAAGTAGAACTAACAATTTAATGAATACTGTGCAAATAAAGCACTGCTAATTGCTTAGAAATAGATGCTTTTTGATTTTATTTTAGTTTCAAATCGACTGGTAGATAGGTGTACCAAGAAAACTATAAATATTGTGAAACAAAGTGCCTCATGCATCTTCAACAGAGATGCTATTCTGCCTTAGCTTGGGACAGAACATTTTGGGGAAACAGTCAAACAATAAAACTGCTAAGGTTTCCAGCTTGTGTTGTTTAGCTGTTACTTCTCATCTTTCCTAATGCCATTCATCAGTTTCGAGCGTGTAACCTTACAATTCTGGTGAGGAGGACAAAAACAATGTTGGAACTGCCAAGAAGCAGAATTTACTTCGATCAGAATGAGTTACTGCTACAACTGTTAGGGGAATGTCAGATATATGGAGCAAAGTTAGGCTTCAAGCCATGGGAAAAGTGGAAAATACTTTCTTTTATGTTTGGAAAGTGCTTGCTGGCTAACTACTGAAGGCCGGTATCAGTGACGCAAGTTAGATATCTGCAGAAGTTCATTTTCTAGTATACCATTGATGTCTCAATTTGCCTATAAATTTGCTTAAAACGAGACTTGTGAAACTTTGGAATTTTTTATATGGTTCCTGGGTGCTTCTCTTGGTCGAACTTACTCTTGCTTGCAGGCATGTGCTTTTAACTGCACTCCAGCCATTCCAGTCCAGTAACTATTAGGCAGTGTGTCAGACCTGTTTGCTACAATATTTCACTTCTTGGAGAACATACTGTAAATTCAGGTATTGCTTGACAATGCGAATAATGTGTTTTTAAAGTGGCTTGAAACTGACTTAGGAAGCAGTTGATGTTTGTGTGTCTCCGATTAAAATATCAGTTCAGTATTTAGATTCGTTTGTCCACAGAAAAGAAGAAACAATTTGAAATGAAGAGAAAGATGCACTACAATGAAGGGCGAAATATCAAACTGGCAAGGCAGCTCATTGCAAAAGAACTACATGGTGAGGATGATGAGGATGAGGACGAAGAGATGCGTGATGATGCAGATGTAGAAACAATGAATACAGAAGCAACTGAACATGGTAAGCGGCTGACTAATCAAAAAGCATGTTTAGGTGTCAGTAATGCTTTCAGCTATTAGGAAATCAATAGACTCAAGTGAAAGAATGAACAGAGAAGGGAGAAGTATATAATGTGTAAAGTGTGTTCCTGTGTGCTGTCCTGCAGCATCTGTAGAATGCTTCTAAAAACATTAACGTTAAGGGCTTTTTGCTTGTGTGTGTCTCTGTGTCATAACAGAAGGGCAAGCACCTCTCCTTGAGGCCAGTACTATGGGCACGGCATAACTGACTCTTGGTAGTGAAGCTGCCAGCGTCAGTTTTGGGGGAAGTGTATCTTGTGCAGATTTCTTCAAGCTTTGGCCTCATGGAGGAGCCTGATGTATTCCTATTCTGCTCCCAAACCATCCTGTAGTCAGCAGTGGGGAACTAGCATAATGGCTTCCTCCCGGTTGAGAAAAGGAAGTCCTTCTTCCTAAGAAAGGACTTTGGTCTATCTTACTGGAGCTTAAAACTATCCTGTTAGGGCTTCAGTGTGCACTTGTCATGAAGCAGTAACATTCACCTTCATAGCATGGGCTAAGCAGCCCGCCCTCCTCCCTCTTGGCTGCTGTAAGAACTTCTGGGGCTTGTACCCGGAAACCTGCTTCAGAGTTGCCTCTTGATGTTAATTTGATAGGTGGAGGTTGAAAACTTCTCTTCCATTTCTCTGCGGGTGAAACTGTAGACTGCATCAGTCTCTGATGATTGTGGTGGCCTTCTGATGAATAACCACAGTTTTTTAGTTCCCACCTCTGTCTGGAACAGCACTTTGAAACAAGTTCTTGGTGTTAAGAGTGGACATCTCTGCTTATGAGACTAGTGTCAGTGAATCTAAAGTTTATAAACCTCATTCATCTGTTGCTTGGCAAAGTTGTGAGACATTAGCACTAGGGAAGATGCTGCATGGGTTGAAAATGGTTCACGTTTGATTTTCGCAACAATGTGAACTAAGAACTCTTCTAAAATGAATTTAAATTCTGCGCAATATGGAGGTGACTTGCAAAGTGGGATTTTTAATGTTTCTGTGGATTGCACATCTTAGTTCCACTATTTATCAGAGGACTAATTTCTTCATAATCGCTAGAGGGTCATTTGGTGTTATGTCTGAGACCCATCAATTAGTAAATGATTTACTGATCCTACAGCAGTTTATAACATGCCTTATAATGGCTCTTTACTGGAACTGCTCCATTAAGCCTCCGTATGTCCTTTCTCCGTGGCTCGAAGCTGCCATCCTCCTGCTGCTGCTGTAGGACAGGGAGGCCCCTCGCTGCCCAGCTGCGCTCGCCACTGGACACAAGGCTCCTCCTTGCAGCATTTTCCATCTCTGTTGTTGAAGTCCATTCCACCTTGCTCCCTAACCCAGCTTCTGAGCCACCCATGGTAATTATCAATCTTAGATTGCTTATGGCTCACGGACTCCATCAGTGTAACTGCCAGTTTATCAGCCCATTAACCTGGTTCTTCCTGACTCCATGGCTTACAGAAACACTTTCAATTAACTTCATGGGCGTCTTGTTTTTCCATTTTTGTTTTGTATCACTCTGCTTAACAAAGTTCAGTGCTTTACTATATTCTAATATCTGCGTAAACAGTCTTAATTTTTGGTCTGTGTGCTTGATCAGTTCTTCAAGGCTTAAATACTGGTCTTTTGTAATGCCCCATGAATTAAATGGCCTCCAGCTGATTGTATCTAAGTTCAGGTTGTTAAAAGGATGGTGGAATCCAGTCAAAACTTGTCTTAATAAACATCTCCATGTCATTCAGCACTGCCCACATTTTAAAAATCTCCTATATGGAGACTGATACATACTCAAAAATAGAGGTTTGCTTAAGTGATGGCAAGACTTTACTGAAGCAACCTTTTTGGAGATGATCTCTTGTGATCATTCTCTTATCTTTATACTGAGTACTGCTTTCTTAAAAATGTGGCTCACATTTCTTTAACTCTTTTTTTTTTTTAATAGCTACTTTTAAAACTTTCTTTCTTTCTTGCATTTTTAGCTAATTTATGGTTTTGGCCATGCTAGGCATTTGAATTTAATGAGTATTTCAATTTGGTTTCTTCCCTTGTGGAAGTAGATCAAAATACTATAAACATTCTTGGTCCTAAGCTGCTCTCTCTAGGACTGCGAAAAAACAAGATGCTTTTCGATCATTCTGAAACTATGTGGAAAGATTGCTCCTCTGGCCCTTCTTCAAAGAGCTCTTCAGCTGCAAATCATTGTGTTTTAGTGTATTTTTTGTAGCAGAGAATGAGTTATCTGGTGGTGCAGGAGATTACACCTGTGAGGGCTTATTTTGACTTCAGTCTATTAAACTGACTAACAGCTCTGATGATGTCTTTTTAACAACAGTGGAAATGTCTGCCTCTCTGCATATTGATTTGTAGCTGTATTTTAATTCTTTATTTCATTTGACTTCAGTTCTTTTAAGTTGTGGAATTCATCTGGTGATGTGGCTACCACTCAAATTAATTAGGTCTTCGACTGCGTAGAAATTTATGTAAGAGTTAGCATGCAGAGTCTATTTCTTCTACTGGAATAATGTGCCTTTTCATAGTCCTGGTGATTATTCCAGGTGAAGATGAATGGCTTCTTGGTAGTCTGTTGTGCATTTGGGGTTCTACCAGCTCCTGGATTGTTATTCAGATGGTTCGAGAGCCTCTTGTCATTTGGAATTGGTCTATTCATGAACCTAAAGGTTCTTAAAGGTGCTTCTCTTACCAGGTGCTCCTTTTCATCCTCTAATCCTGCCTGTTTGTTTGTTTGAGTAAAACTAACAGTACTCCTGACTTCTACAAATACTTCTTATGTCTGTGCTGAGAAAGGGGCTAATGTCTTAGGACAGCTTTTTAAGAAGGTGCCGCCAAGACTGCTAATATAAATTGCCCTTCTTGGTTACAGACTGAGATTTCTTGCTGCTTGAAATGAAGATGACCAGCCCAGTCAGTAATGGTGAGAACTGTTCGTATGTTTTTTTTCCCTGTTTTCATCTTGGGCTAGCAAGTGTTTTCAGTGGATGGATCATTCCTTTCCTGCCTCAAGTAGCTGTGCTTTACCTGTGCACATAGAAACTACCAGTGAAACTTTCTGGAGGAAAAGAACCATGTTGGAGTTGCAATAGACTGCACTGAGATTGCTTCCTTCAGCTTCTTTGGAATTTCTCTGGTTACGCCCAGTTTATGACTCCATGAACAATGCAATAGACTTTGCCTACAAAATAGTGACCTTCATCCCTTTCCACAAATATGTTTCCTTTAAAAAATCTCTTTGAGGTCAGTGAAGGAAAAATTCCTGATACAGGTTGATTGAAGCATGAGGACTTCAATGCACGCTTGATTTTCCTTCTGATTTACAAAAGCTTATTTCCTCAGAAGACACAAAGGTGTGAGCTGTAGCAATTCCATTGACAAGCAGTAAAACTATTGTCCTCTGCTATGGGACATTGAGCTGTTCATTGCTTTGATAACCCTACTTAGATACTGTGCTAACTTAGCTGTCAGCTGCCTGGGTGTGCTCTTCTGGCCGCTGCTAGATACAGGTTGCATTGTGTTTTCTTCAGCTGTAGTCGGCATCATCAGGAAGGTGATGTAAGAGGCCAGGAGCATTGACAGATCTGTTCTACTTGCCAGCCACACCATTCACTTGCCAAACTGGACGTGTGACTAAGTGCAACGCATGCCCAAGCCTCACTGGCCTTTCCTTGGAAAGGAAGATCACCTGGACTTGGCTTTTTCTGGTCTTTGCTTTATGCCCCTGAATGTTGTTCTCTTTTAAAGTAGAACTAGAGTTGGCTTTTTCATAACAAAAACTTTGAACCTTTATTGCCTTCTGCCCTGCAATACCTAAGATCCTTGGTCCAAAACTGTGACTTTACTAAATTCTTAAACAGCACAACAGACTGCTCCACTTATTAGCTTGTTTTGGTTTAAAATATCTCATCCAGATTTGAACCTGAGGAACTTGTATTTCAGGAACTCTGTGTATTAGCTGTGCACTTTGGTGTCTCTAGCTGCTGGACTCCCGAATTGAGGGTGAGCAGTGGGCAGTGCTGCTGTGGTGCACACAACTGGGCACCTCTTCCAAGTGTGAGGGCAAAATGGCTATTTTGGAAGTTTCCACACTTCTGGACAAAACGCATATGTAGGCTGTGAAAATGGGATGTACTTCTAAGAAGCAAGCATTACTGTGGAGAAACAGAGATGGCTTCAGCAGGTTTTATTTATTATTTTTTTAAAATAATCAATGGGCATGAATAGTTATCTGTTCTTGTGATCTTTCTTACACAGCACATGCTACTAGTGACCAGCTGGGAAGTAGAGCACACAGCATAGAAGAAATCTGTCCTGAACTGTAACTGCTTGTCAAAGACAAATATAAGCACTGCTTCATGATTTTTGCAATTATGGCTCTTAAATATCAAGAAGCATATCAGTTACAATGTTGTATTGCCAAGAATGTTAATTTTAGACTTGTCCATTAGGCAGAAAAAAAAATCTGCCTAATTGATTTTTCTTGTGCCTAGTATTTCATGGAGAATACTGCGTCATAATCTGTTCAACCAGAATGGCATTCCCTGTATGTGTAACGCTGATTATCTTGCGTCATGTACTGTTCCTCTTCATGCTTTGAAACACAGACAGTATCCTTGTGTTTTTTCACTATTTATTTGACAGTGCTCTAGGTGTGGTGCCTCCTATGAAAGGGTTTGGAATTTAAGAGCCAAACGGTACAGCATACATTGGATTGACATGCAAGCTATTTATCAGATGTGTTAAGCAGTTTAAAAAGGGATTATTTAAGTTTTACAACTTTTTTTTTGTAGAATTTTGACCTGTTAATCTAAATTTCAGTATGTTATTACCTGTATTTTCCCAGTCTCTAGAAGAAGAGTTTTATTATTTTTAAGAGCTGTGTTTGGAATCAATTACTAGTTTCTGACTAAGGCAGTACTAACTTCTGGTGGAAGGATGTTTTTACACTGGAAATGCGCTGACTTGAACCTTGCATTTAACTGTCATCTATCTTTTCCATTGGGACTGGCTTGTTTTGCAGCTCTCTTGATTTGTCTTGAGAATATGGAAGTTCCCCCCCCATTTTTTCTTTCTCAAACCACATCAAGTGTCACTCTTCCTGCTCTCGTCTCAAACTTTTGGACTTTTCCAGTTGCATGAAGAGTAAATATTCACCTGAAGTATTCACCCTTTAGGAGGAAATCCACGTGGGGACTGCAGCGATGGGATGGATTTAGGCTCTGTTTGCTCTGTATAAAGATAACTGATGGTCTCCTGTCCTCTTGGGATTTATACCCACTATACTGAAAACCACTGGTCTAAATCTTTCTGGATCTAATGCAACTTGCAGCAGCTGCTTTTGCAAATGAAGGCTATTTGGAAGGACAGAAGGCTGCCTAATTCAAATGCTGTTTACAATGTAGTTGGATAGCCCCTGTAAAGAGGTTTTTTTTGAACCTTCAAATTACTGTAAACAACTTCCCACTCAATGGATTTTGACTGGTGAATGTTATAGTATTCAAAATAGTTCTTGGTTTTTATCACACAAATGAAGTATACATTTGAGCTTTAGCTTGGTTATGGAATACATTGTATATCTTAATTTTGATCTGACTTTGATATGTTGCAAAAATCCATATAATTATATGGAACTATTTTAAAATGTCTTTTTGTCCACTGTATATGTGAAGTTTGAATAAAGGAATGAAAGTTATTTTACAGTTATCTGTGTTCTCAGGTGTGAGCTTTCCTGCAATCCCAGGGCATGTTGACAATAAGCGAGGCAGTGGGAGGCAGCCTGTGGAAGTGCTTTGCTGGGGGAATTCATCAGGATACATGTGTTGCCAGAGATGTCTGTGAGCTGTGCTGGGCATGGTGGTGTGTGCCTTTCCTAACTCTCTTCTGTCCTTAGCACATAACAGCATTGCCAGCTGTGGGATGTTTAGTCTAGCTTCTCAAGACCTGAATCGAAACCAAGAGCACTTTTTTTACAAGAAAGTTGAACTCTTGATTCAATTCAGTGTGGTGCTGCTATCAGTAATAGTGAGTGCTGTTTCTTGCTGTATCAAACATGGTAATTTCTATAGAATAGGCAGGGCCAAATGACTGAGCATTTTACCCGTCTGGCTGTCGCAGTCATTTATGGCAGCCTTAAGTTTGGCTCGCAGATAGCAGGATTCTGGAATGCGAAGCTGCTGCTGCGCGCCGGTGGCCGCGCGGCTCCTCCGGCTGGTGCCCGCACGGTCCTGCTGGCTGCAGCCCAGGCCACCGCCCTGGGGTGCCGCGGGGCCAAGAGCTGGGCTGGCCAGCGTGAGCCGTGCAGATGCTCCCTCCAAGGCAGGCTGCCTGCGCCCCGTGAGGAGGTCAAGCAGTGCCTGGACCCCACACTGGGGCACAATTTCCTGTAATGATTTCCAAAATCCTCCATGGAATGAGGATGCAGCTGAGGGGGAGGTACAGTACATGCACATGCATGAAGCTGTTTTTGAATGAGATTTAACACCATCATTCAGATTAATTCAGATTATCAAGTTGTTCAGGTGATCGCCTTTATGGCACTAAGATCCAAGTTTTATTTAGATGCCATTTTTTTAATTAATTTATGTTGATTTTCAGTTATGGGCTTTATTCAAGCTTTTATAGCCATTTCCACATTTTTTTTACTTAAAACAAAAACACTGTTCATGCTTCTGATTCACCTCGCTCATCTGGAATGCAGCCTGATGTCCCAGATGCTTCTGACCTGAGGGGTTATTTAGCTGAGAAGCTGATTACTTGATTTTATGCAGCCTTTTACACCCTCATGCATTTTAAAGGCAAAAATATCTATAGTTACTGCAAAGTAGACTTAACTACAGTGTACAGCTTTTATTTGAGAGGGATATCTGACTTCTTTGTGTTTTACAAATATTAAGTGTAGCTCCCTTTTAAATGGGGCAAAAGAGAAGAAATGTCTTTGCTCTTTTTAGGGGTTTTAATATCATGGTGCATTTGGGAGAGGTTCAATTGTATGAGCGATGAGTGGTGTAAGGAGGAAACAGAATCTTCTTCCCTGCCTTTCTTCCCTCTAATAATGTGGAAATTGAGCCCCACAGCAAAATAGTTGTGAGACTTCTCACACAGGTTTATTTTAGCCCTTGGGAAGCATCCTATTTAGAGAAAGCATTTTCAGTGTGCTCCCAATTGCATAATAAATAATGCTGTTGAATTTCATTTATTTGTTTTAACCTCATCACACTGAATGGTATCCAGTTTATAGAAATCAGATGTGTTTTTAGCCCTCGTATTGAAATTGTATAATCTTCCCAGAACAGCTTGTTATAGGCTTTTTGTGGTATTTATCATGACAGTCTCACAAATGTACTTACTTTGTTTGAAATCAGTATTAAGCGTCACAAAGTAAACCAAACTGTTGCCTTCATTACTGCCTTATAGCACTAATGGATTGGATTGACTTTACCAGCTTTGAGAAAAATGGAAACTCCTACATAAAATACTTGCAGGTGGGCTTATAAACAAGCACTGAAACCAGTATTGCAGTTGACCCATCACTGCAAAGGAGGACGGTCTCGCGACGGTTTCGGCGGAGCTGCTGTTGTGCTTGCTCTGCGTTGCCAGGTTTGCACAGTGACAGGCCACAGACACGTGACGGGAAATGTGGGAACCTCTGTTAGGAACAGCAGCTCCTGGGAGGAGGAGGTGCCTCTCGGGGTGGTTTCTGTGTGTGCTCTAGGATTAAAGGGTGGCTCTGGTGTGCTGTCCACACGGTCAGCATTGAGTAATCGCTCCCCTGTGTTGAGTAACGAGAAGTGACTAACGGCAGCTCCTCCAGGGGAAGCAGTGCTGTGCTCCAAAGGAGCTGGGCTCCCCACATTGCACTTAGATTGAAAGGGGGCTTTCACAAGGCAAAGGCAGCCTCCATCATATAAAGATTTCTTTACCTGCTGCTTTTTCTGTGTGAAGAGACAGCTCATGAAAATACTAGGGACGTTTTACCTTGGATCTGCCATTTCACATATCTTAAACCAAACAAAACCCCCCTAAACCCCAGCCAGCTAAAGCGAAAAGCTGCAGTTGGCTTCAGTGAAAGGACCCTGCAGAAGAAGCTGGGCTCATACAGCAGCCCTTGTAGCTCTGTTTTGGGGAGAAGCCCTAGGTGCAGCCTCCTTCATGAGGGCAAGGGGAAGGCGGGAGACAGAGAGAAGGGCCAGGACGAGGAAAAGGGCGTGAAGGATGGGAAAAGGCGACGCGTGGGCTGGCCGATGGCGGGGACGGCGGCAGGCGCCGGGGGGGCTTGTGGCGGCCCTGGGGCGCCAGGTGGGAGGCAGCAGCCGTCGCCGGTCTCCGCACCGCCACCGCGGGGCTCTCGGCTGGCGGCGCGGGTAGCCTCCATCACCTGGAGCCATCTATCCTCTGCTCCTGATGCGATTCTTCTTGGTGATTTATACGCTGGGAATGGTAAGTACTGCCAGAACTCACTAGAGCTGTTCTCTGTGTCTTCTCTTAAGGCATCAGGGATGGGGACTAACGCTCTGCAGTCCTTGGTTGTAGCTGGGTCCTCCTCGCCGTGTCCGCGAGGCAGCCGTTCTGCTGCTGAGAAGATGTTCTCTGGCAGAGGCTGGGTACAGCCTCTGGGTACACCTGTTCTTTCCACAGGAAAAAAACTGCTGAAGTTTCTCCTTCAAAAGCAGCCGTGAGCCTTGGGTAAGTAGTACGTGTTTAAAGAGCGCGTGAGCCATTTCCAGCGTCTAGCGCTTCAAACTAAGCTTCAGAATAAGGGTGAGAGTGGAGGCGTAACTTCTCCACGGCAGATTTAAAACTTGCTCCTGCACCATTCGAACATGCAGAACGGGTTACCTGCGAGCTCTTGTCTTGGCCGTGCCAGCAATAAATTTTAAAAATTGTAGGATTTCCATCTCGAGCTCTGGTTTTATTTTCCATGGGACAGTGGGAGCAGGAGCACAGCCCAGGAAGAGGCACAGTGCGGGGCTGCACGCGTGGCCATGAGCATGGCCTTCCTGCTTGTCCTGGGGAGGAGGAGGAGGAGGAAAAGGGGTCCCTCTGCCCATGGTTTTTGCACTTCTACAAATGCCCGTAAAATGTTGGTCACTCATGAGGGTGACCTGGTGGCAGAGGGGGGCTCGGGCTTCCCCGGCTGCCCTGTCGGACACGGCATGGTGCCGCCTCCACCCTCCCCACGCAGCTCATCTGCCTGCCAGCAAATGGGCCACAGCGTGGCACCCCCTGCCAAAAATTTTTATATATATTTATATATATGTGCGCGCGCAAACACACACACACACACACACACATATATATATATAAGTTACTTGTTTACTGTTTCTTAATGAACTAGAAAAGGGGCAAGCTGTGGAGAGCACCAACACGGCCATACAGACGGCGCCCTGTCGCGACACAGCCGCCTATCGCGACAGCCGAACGCCGGCGCGACGACAGACAAGCGGCTCAGCCTATGGCAGCGCAGGGGCCGCCCCCTCCCTGGCTGTGAGCGCTGGGATTGGTCTTCCGCGTGGCCGTGGCAACGGAGCTTGCCGATTGGCGCGTTGCCAGCAGCCCTTGCTCCGTTGGCCGGCCCGGCTGCCCCTCACTCGGACGCACG
>NW_010585720.1:82688-99849 GCF_000705375.1 Tinamus guttatus
TGCGCCCCCCGGCTCGGCCGGCCCGGCTCGGGGGTCCCCTTCGCGTGTGCGGGGCCGCCCTGCTGGCAGCGCCCGGACCCGGGCCTGGATGTCCCCTCTGCACCGCTCGTCCCGTGCTTGGAGCGTTTGCGGCTCTGCGGTCGGCACGGGCTGTTTCCTACTCTGGTTCTTGGAAGAGACAGTCGTGTGCTTCCCCCGACGGTTCGAATGCTTTAGCTCTGCCAGAAGTTGCAGTTCGTGTGCTTCCCTCCTTGCTGTGGCTGCCCTCAGCCTGTCCCGGCTGTGTGATCCTGCCTTTGGTTCTTCTTCGGCTTTGTGTGTGCTGGATGCCTGCAGGGACCCGCTGCCCCCGGAGGAACCAGGGGATAGATCTCTGCTAGGCTAGTGGTTCGCACCAGCACAGCAAGGGGGTGAACCCACAGAGAGAACTAAAACCTCTAGAGAGGAGGCTGGGACTTCCCAGGCCGGCTGGAAGAGGAGCAGGGAGCAGGACCTCCCCCTCGGGCAGCTGAGCTTCCAGGCTCACATAGCGCCCAGTGTCATGGACCAGCAGGGCTGGACGTGCTTCCTAATAGGTGTCTGTCTGGCGGGTCTGTTTCACGTAGGTCCCTTGTGTTTGGTGGCAATGCCGTCTCCGTGGGGCTTGCTGTAGCACTGGCAGTGTACCAGGAATCGTAGCTGAGGAAAGCTGCGCTCCAGGAGGGGAACTGTGGACAACGCTTCTGGGGCTCGTGCAGCCCGGCGCGGCCTCCTGGCAGGTTGTGATACTGCTGCCTCTGAAGAGATTGCAAAAAAAACGTGGCAAAGTGCCGTGATCCCAGCAAAACATCCTGCCATCCTTCAGGTGTTAGGAAATGGTTAAAACTCTGAGGCGAAAATCCTGTAGTATTTCTGGAAAAAAGTTTTGTGTGATTCATTTTTATTTATTAGTTACAGTTGTAAATTTGGTCATTCTCGCTACTGGCCCAAGTTACCTAACTTGCTTTCCACTGTCCCTTGTTGCAGCAGGTTTTACTAAGGGACCGTTGCCCATTTTCCGCGGGATTCCTGTGGGGAGCAGCTCCTCGTGCCGTGTTGCTCTGTCATCCTGCACGGAGCAGGTTGGGGTAGTCCCGATCCCTCCCCTCCAAACGACGCCAGTTGGAGCGGTGAAATCACCGTGCCGGGATGTGGCGGTGGGCCGGGATGTGGCGGTGGGCAGGGATGTCACGGTGTACTTGCTTCTTGCAGCAGTGGAGTGAGGAAGTGGGTGAATCAGAGCTCCTGAGTCACCAGACCTTGCTCTGAGAGCTGTTCCTTGCTGCTGGGTTTTAGCTCCTCTCCACAGAAGCCCTTGGACTGTTCACAGAGAGATATTGAAGTCCTTTAAAACACACTGCCACAGACTTGAGGCCGGTCGCTTTATCGCTCACCTGCGTCTTGCCCGGTTTGTGTTTATCGCTCTGGCTTTGAGACGTGCCCGGGAGCAGCCCCGGTGACCAGTGCAGGAAAGCAGGGCTGGCGCTCGCCCGCAGCGCGCGGTGGGGACGCGCCTGCCTTGTCCTGCTGTGGCTGGTGTAAGGGCTGCAGGGAGGCACATCGGCAGGCGGGGGTAGATACAGCGTCACAGCGGGCTGTGCTTTTCATCCCCACTAGAGCTGGAAGACCTAAAGCCGTGATGGCCTGTTGCATCTTTGGGCTTGCAAATTTCTGACTTGTTGGATCAGTCTGAGGTTGGAAAACAGAGTTTAGAACTTGATGTTTTGAAAAGGATAATGGAAAAGGTTATGCGTTTGGGTGCTGTTTCCCAGAGAATATGTGGAAGAGATGTGGGAATGCAACTCAGGGAGGACATGAGCAGTTTTCACTCACACTAAAAAAAAAAAAAAAAAAGAAAGTTTTTTAGAGTTCTGTACCAAATAACTCTGCAGAAGTCATCTGCTTTTCTTGTGCTTTTCTTTCATGACTCTATTTTCTAAAATCCGTCCAGACCGAGGGCCCGGCAAGGCGCCGGGCTCGCAGCTCTCCCACTGCCTGGGCCCGGATCTTCCCTGCGGAGCAGGAGTTGCTCAGGAAGGGCCGGGAGCAGCAGCAGGACCGTACGTGGGGCTGGGTCCTGCGTGTCCCATCCGTGATTCCGTGAGAGATGAGCGCTACTGGGACATGCTGGCTTCTGCTGATCCTGGAACTGTCATTAACGGGTTAATGGAGCAAAGCTTTTATACTGATGTCTCGCTTTCCTTTTTTTTCTTCTTGCAACAAAGAAAGTTTTTTCTTTCATTAAATGAAATGTTCACTGCAGCAGCCAGAGAGATCATTTTAAAAATGCCAATAGCAAAGTTCTGGTAATAACATTGCATGCAACTCTAAACACCCTCTAGAAAACTTTAGTTTGTTCTTGTCTTTAAAGTGCATCAGTTAAAAACTATTTCTGAGGTCCTTCTGTTTGTCTGTCTGCCTCTGTTGCTGGCGTTGAACCTTTTTGTGTTTAAGGGAACACAACGCGTTTGCTTCCAGAGACCTTGTCTGAGGTGCAGATGATGGGTCAGTGAGGTAGACGGCATAAATAAAATCGTTACCAGCAGCAGTTCTTAGTAAAAATAGTTAGTGGGTAGTCCCTGAGTCGAATCTGGGGTCGTGACTGGTCCTCTTCAGAGGGACTGGTGCGAGGTTCAAGTTTCATGGCGCAGGTCCGGTTTTGTGTGGGCTGGCCGCAGGGCGAGACGGGGCTGGCACCTCAGCTCTGCAGGGTGCTGCGGGGCCGCGCGGGGCCCTCGGGTTATTCCTGCCCGTGCCCCAGGCCCTTCCTGCTCTATCGAAGCGGGGCTCGTGGGGCTGCACCTCAGCCTTGGTTAAGGGGCAGGTTCTGGTGCGTCGCTCCGTCCCTGCTCTGCCCTGGTGTCTACCTGCACATCACTGCAGGCTGCGGCTGTTGCAGCTATTGGTGTCTGAAGGCTTTCGATGGACAACTTGTTAAATGGGGATTTTGGAACAAAGCTCCAGTTTGTAAACACAGTTGTGTACTTAATTTCCAGTCAGCTCTGGAGCAGCTTGCGGTCCGGACCGTAATGTTTGTGGAGGAGCTGAACCACTTTCCGTAGCCCGATGTGTTTGAATGGCAACACGCAGTCAGAAAAGCACCGAGCGAGGCTCCAGCTCCCCTGCAGCAAGTACCTGGGTATTGAGATGGCCCCTTAGAAGAGGAAGGGGACACAGATGGCAAATCTCAGGGGGGAGTTTTAGCTCACTTTGAGTGAGTCTAGGCCAAGTTCTTCTCATGACCAGAGATGGGTTTCACTCAAGTGAAACGCAGGGTGCAAAGATGTTGAGTGGCTCCACTCACTCCTGTTGCATAAATAAATAATGATTTATTTTTGCTTCCTGACAGCGTCTGTTACAGTTTACTTGCTTTTAGGAAAGACTGAATCGCTTTGCATATATCACAGAAAGAATTAAATGTGTTCATCATAAAGCCTCTTTATTGCCCTATAGATTGGAGAATATGTTTCAAGCTCACAGTGGAGTACAACATAGGAGCATGGCACGTGTACTAGCAGAAGACAAAGTAAAACAGACTTCTAAAGCCAGTTGAATTTTTCTTCCAAATTATCTCCCAAGAAGTAAATATCTTCTGTAAATCTGTTTTGTGAGCTGTTATTTTATAGGTGGTTAGTGGATTCATTCTGCTATTAGATAAAATAACTTATTCTTTTAGTTATGAATTCATAATTTTCAAAAGATGATGGCTGGAAAAAGATGACTTGAAATATTCGATAATACTGTCATGGAGGAGTTAAACTCCTGAAATAGTAAAATGCAGTAAACTATTTAGAATGACTCCAAATAGGGTGCTTATTTCACTGTGCTCTGCATTTAATTTTTTTTATATATGTTCTGTACTGCACATACACAATTTAATATATGTTTTCCAGATAAGAAGTGTGTTCTGTTGCTTTAAACCAGAGTAATACATAAAACTGACTTACGGAACATAGTATTTAGACCGTGTCTAGTCCTAAAGTCCTCAGAAAAACTGGACTGGAATTTGCTCAGTTCAAGTATTACTGCATAGGTACCCTAAAAATGATTTTGATTATATTTCTCAGAAATGTTATGAATATAGGAAATGTTGTGTTGGAGTCCCTTAAAGGTGTTAGTTTATTGTGGTTAAACTGAGAATATGACAGAAGTGTACAGAGAATGGTTTGCATCTTACATGTCTGGTTTTAAGGGGAAAACTCTTAGATAATCATAACAGAAATGAATAGAAATTGTTCAAGTGTGTGTGAGGGAACCCAATATGTTTTCTATTGGTTATATTTAAAACAGATGTTTAGCTATGGATCACAGTTGTGTTGGAAGGGGAAACTGCTGCTTTCAACTTTCTCTGCTCCACTTCAATAACTGGCCTATTTAAAGGATTTGTAAATATTGGTCTCAATCTTTCATTGGTGCAAACTAATTCTGTGGGGTGAAACAGTATTTTTCTTTTCAGTTATCTTACGTTTTTAAGTTGCTACTGTTAGTTCACCCTTCCTTAGTAAAACTTACCGTGTTGGTTTTCTTCATGTACTAAATTATGTTCAAACTGTTCAATCTTCAGAAAAATTCAGGCATATTTACATAACCTATATCACCACTCAGCTTATTACTTTTGACGGGTGAGGGGATGAAAATAGCAGCTAAAACTTTTCCTTCTCTGCTTAGCTTGCAATTAGTGTATTGCTGCAGTGCGGTATCCTTATTAGCATGTATTAAAATGCTATAAACATTAGATCAATCTTATTCTGCGTGTATTTATAATACGGATGGCTTATGTGCATTTATGTCAAAGAGGCTGTTCATGTGGGTAATTTCAGCCACGCTAAGATGCTAAGAGGTGTCAGAGCTGGTGTCTGCCTGCAGAATCTGCTCGTTGTTATTCCGATTTACCTGCCCATCCTAGGAAGGGTTCTCCAAAAAAAACCCCTCTTGGCATTGGGGCTCCAGCCTTGCTTGCTGGGACTCAAAAGCGAGTTTGTAATTTAGCTGCTGAGGCTGCCTGGAAAATATCACAGGAGAAAAGAATAAAAAAGAGAAAATGATACCTCAGAAGAGAATGCTGCCAAACATTTGTTGCAAGTTTGCAGTTACCTCTCTCTCATTCCTAAGCAGTTTTATAGTCAGAATTTCCAGTATAACGTTTCGTGGCCCAGACGTGAGCACGTGCAGGAAGGTCCTCAGAGGGTGCGAGCAGGGAGCGCTGCGAGAGCGTCCTGCCCGAGCTGCCCGCGGGCTGCGGAGCGGGGCCCTCGCGCCGCGTTCCCGGCCCTACGGACCCGGCGCCGCTCTGCTCAGCCCTTTGGAACCTTAAAAGAGTTGAGCTAAAGGGAGATTGTGAGTATTCATTGAAAGATAAGATATGGTGTTAGGGCACTTTCTTCTGGGGCGGTCATACTGCAGTAATGAAGCTCGATTAAAATTTCCCTTTCAAATAAAATTCATCAAGATTTGTTGCATTGAAATCCTGCAAAACCTGTTCAAATGTTATAGCAACCTGTTGCAATCATTTCCAATTGAGAAGAGAGAAGAGGAATCTGTCTTGAAATCAATTTGCCCTGATCAGGTCAGTGCACCTGTGGGGTTTTTTTTTTAAACAAAACAAATAAAACAACCCTGTCCCTTTCTGTCTCTTTAATATACTGCAACTGTGTGTGTGTTTTTTTTTTTTAACTATAATAATGCCAGTTCTACTTCTTGGTTGTTGATCTTGATATAATTCCTGTTTAAGCAAAACCAAATGGAAACATCTTAGCTGTCATCTCAAATTGCTGATAGGAGCTTGAAAAAACGATTTATATCCCGAGTTCTTTTTCTGAGTGTTATAAAAAGCACTCAGACTGTGTTTACAGTGGAAGTAGTAACAAAATCTGCTAGAAGTCATAACATTAGTGCAGACCAGCAGCAGGAGCAGCTGTTCAGAACTGATATGAAACTGGTGCTGGCCGTGCCCTGACCATTAATGACAACTTGCAGAGTTAGAAGGCAAGCGTGTGAGTGCTGTGATTATGCAGCTCTTCCTTCAATTAGTCATCTGAGCTTTAAAAGAGAGAAACACAGAGTCTTCATCCTGTGGCCTGGAGGGGCTCCTTTTTGTCAGCTATGCACTTTTTATGCAGTTAAAGAACTGAAGCTGTCCAGAGGATATGGTTTTGATGCATTTTTCTTGGGGCGGGGGAAGCTCTTGGTGCTGGTGTCCTTGGAAAGCAGGGATAGCGAATGGGAAGGTGGCTGAAATCCTGACTGGCTGGTGCTGCAAGAGCTTTGGCCAACTCTGCTCCTTCCTGAATGCATCAGCCGAACCCTTGGCCGCTGATCAGCAAATCTGCCAGTTTAGCTGCGTTAGCAGCGCCCTCTGACTTGGTCAGGCTTCGCTTCTTGCCCATATTCATACTCTAAAGTCTCTTATGAAATCTAGAGTCTATGTTCCTCCCCTCTGCCCCCCACCCCATTTTGGTTATTTGCAAATTTTCCTGTAGTGAATCATTCTTAAAGTCCCCAAACAAGCTCCATCCTGCCAACCTGTTTTGGGAGATCATCATTTTGTCTTTTGGGTATTACCCAGCAAAGGAAAATATCTTATTTTCGTTGAATGCAGGCAAAAAAAATCCTGCTAAAGTTACTGTTTGCCAGGCTAGTAACCTTGATGCAGGCCTTTTTGGCTAAATCATTTCGTTTAGTGTCTCAAGGGGATGCAAATGCAGAAGTGTCATGAGGGAGTGCAAAAAACATGTGGTTATTTAATATATGCTCTTAAAGTGCCTTACACTAACATGGGGAGGAAGCAGAAAGTGATACATAACTTCCTTTTGATTTTTATGTTCTTTACACTCTCCCGTACATGCAGAATTCAGTCTGAAAGCACTTGGGGAAGTCTAGGCTGTGTAAATACACGTGTGACCCTTTTGAGCAGGTAGCACACGGTTTGCTTGAGAGGTAGAGATCTTCGTGAGCTTAGGTAATGCTTTACATTTCTTTTTGATAATGCCAGACTGTATGATAAACAGCAGCAAAACTAGCTGTCTGCGGGGAGGATCATTATGGGGAAATAAAGATTAACATATGGAATACTAAATTAATTCTAATACCTGAAGGAATTCACATCTCTGGGTGACTGTACAAATCCTCCTTCTCTTGCCAGACTTTCATATAGCTAAAATATTTGATTGAGAGCTTCACAAATAGTAGGTGCTCTCATTCTGCTCGAATTATTGTGCTGGACTATTGAAAATTCTTTAAACTAAAATGCTGCCTTCCGAATGCTTTCTTAAATGAGCATCCTCACATATTCAGCAAAATAACTTTTGTTTATTGCTGGTTTATGTTTGGTTATTACCATGTGGTATGTGTGTATCTTACTCTGTTTGCAAATACTGAAAACAGCCAAGCCTCACACCAAAGATAAAACAGTTGGTTTCTTTAGGTACCTGTAAATATGTTAAATATGTTTTGCTGGTGTAGAAGAATAATCTTGTTTATGGAGGTGTCATGTACACGTTTTTCAGGTAAACAAATTGACAGATACACGGATAAACAAAAGAGGAAGAAAAAAGCTGTCAAATAGTCTTGTCTTGGAATAGTCTTGGAAAATTTCTTGTCAAGTGTTTTAACGACAAGGAGTTTTTTGGATCAGTGGAAGTGTCTGTCACATGGGTGGCTGGGAAGCCTTCTCGTGCGGCGTGGATCCTCCCTCTGTGGCTCAGCCTTTCTGCTTGAGGTCTGCAGCCTCGGCCGCCCGCGCGCTTTTATGGCCCACATGTCAGCAGTGATGGAATTTAAATTGATCTTGTGCCGTTTTGGGATGGTTTTACATGTATGTATGATTTGTGTGTGTATGCTAGATGCTGTTACACTGCTCTGGTTTTCATGAATTTATAGTGTGCTTTAGGTAACGGTCATTAAAAGAAAACCTGTGCTGACATTGGCTTTTGTGTGAGTAAACATAAGTAGAGCAGTGATCGGCTTGTGTAGTGTAATTTGGAAATTGCTAAACCTGCCAAGTATGCTTTTGTATTTAAAGCTAGATATAATACCAAGAGAAATTTGAGCAGCCGTGTGTAGCAAAATGCATTCTATCTCTTCAAATGTAAAAACCAAGCGAATACAAGAGAATTCCCTGTGTCTGTCTGTGTGGCAGAGGGGAGCTTCGGTGGAGACGCGGGGCGTCCAACGTCTCTGAGGTGGCGGGATGGGGCTGGTTTGTTGCTTGTGGGGGAGCAGCCAGGCCCTGCACTTGGCTGGATTCTTCTGATAAACTCTAAGGGCTGTGTTGTTTATATATTACAATATTATTTAGATAATGTGCGATTGCTAATGTCCTTTTGATTTAAGGCAAAAGCAAAGTCAAAGCGAGGTGTGCAGGGAAGTGAGTTGTAGGTGGAGCAGTGAGTTTTGTGAACCAGCAAAGGCACCGTAAGTCTTGCTGCTCTCCCCTTGAGGTACAGGTCAGATCTTGTTTATCTGTGCGTTGCAGCATTCATGTAATCTTCTTCTCAACTGTTTAAAGAATTTGTTAATTGATGGAATACGTCCCTTTTTTCTTAACTTCCTCAAACAGAATAGGCAGAATTAATCTCTTATGCTGCACTGTGTAGCCACCTCTCTTCTAAAGCAGATTTTGAGTCTAAGCTCCTTTGATACTGATGAGGAGTAATAGGAATTAAATGCCCAAGGCCTGTGACTAGCATTTAGCCAAGTATGTCAGGATAAGGTGAACTGCACCCTGAAAGGGCCTGTTTTACTCTGTTGGTTCCCAAGGTGACTTGAATGAGGAGCTCAGGTATCTATATGCAGTTTCTGATATTGGATTGGGTAAGCCATGTCATAGAAATGAGGCTAAACTGATGTTGTTTTGTTGAGATTGACACAGAGGATAAAACTGTCCTAGGTATTAACTGAGGAATCTGTTTCATTGACAGTGCAACTTCTGGCTGAATTTGTGCACTGGCAATCAGTGTCCATTAAAAAATACTCACGCATCTCCTGTCTGCAGGGCTCTTCACCAGATGAGTCTCCATATGTGGGCAGAATAATTTAAGAATGACTCAAGTTCCTTAGATGTTTTCTTTTGAAGTGTCAGATTTTGAAAGAATTATTTTTGGAAATAAGTGTGCCTGTTTGTCCTCTCCTACTCAGTTTACACCCTGAATGGTTCACTTTTTTCATTCATTTTGGTATCTACTTTTGCAAGATACCTGCTGTATTTTAAATATAAAACTTAGTAGATTTTTCTTTTAAAAAAATACAATTTGTGATGTAAAATCCTGCAGTTCAATATGCCATTAGTAAAGAAAAGTAAACTTGTTTGGTTGAGAAATAGCTTGCCTGTAATTAACTTTGCATGAATGGAAGCCCAGGTTCTTTAAAGTCTCCTGATGACTCAAAGTAGTGGGAGAAAATACACTAAATGTACCCAAAGAGTATTTAAACCTTTTTGAGGGCTGTGGGTGTGCCATGTGCACCTTGTGGGGTTTATGTTCTTATCCCAACTGGATAGCTCTCCAGTTACTGCTTGAGAGGGATGGAGAGGGGAGAAAGCTGGCTTTTCCATATGTGAAAATGGTGAATCTGAGAAAATGCCAATACTCTGTATTTCTGTAGTGCCCGGCTCCTGGTGCTTGTGCACCCTCTTTTCTTGAGGTTGCATTTGCTTGACTGTTACCTGTAGAGCAAGTGCAGAGGCATAAAGGGCAAACCGAGAGTGACTGATCATGTAGTAAGAGAGAAAAATAAAACAATTCAGTAAAACCATCCATGAGTATGTAAAATAACCTTGGTGTAATGTATGCTTGGGTGTGTGTGTATATATATGCACACACATGTATGTATGTATATTTGCAGCTACATCTAACAGATAAACGAATTTTAAATGCAGAGCTGACCTTCTGCAGCCACCCCTCTAGCTGTTGCCTGGGGCATTCTGACTTTGCAAGTCTATTGCAAAGCTGCTCAGCTTTTGAAATGGACGGACGAGGTAAATATTTGCTGAAGACTTTGTCTTCAGCAGAAACCCGAAGCTTTCCCTCTGCTTTCAGTGAAGAAGATCCATCAGGTCTAACTGCAATTCTCCAGGGAGCTCAACAAGCCCAAGCTGTTGCTATAAAGATGTTGGTAGCCTATGGTCTTTGGGGCAGGACAGGACCATTCCAAGTGTGGTAAGCATAAGTTAACAACTAAGGATATATCAGAAGAAGAAAGAAGGGATTTTTTTAAAATTATTTTTATGTTTTATTTTTCCAAAATATCTGTAAAGTACGCTCTCTGTTTAATCACAGAGCACAGCTACTGCGCTCTGACCTCTGCTTGCCTCTGCATTAGCTTCTCTGATATTTTCTCCAGGGACAGTTAAATCTTGTGCTGTCAGTTCTGAACATGTTCATACCGAGAATCCTGTGCTGGGGGGACCTGCTGGTAATAAGGCACTGCTGCCCTGTCTTTTGTATTGGTTGTGTTAGAGGTACATAAGGTGTCTTTCCAAATCTGGGGTTAAAATTCCTTTCTTCTTCCGCTAGACTGTTACTGCCGTTCACTTCTAAAAGCAAAGCTGTTGTGACTCTTGAGCGTCCAATTAGGAATTCCAGCTCTTAGAGCAAATTAGGAGATTACAGGGAGGGATGTCCTAACTTGTATCCTTTACTCTAGGTTACTTGGTGGTTATATTGTTTCACCTCCTGATCATACTACAAATTGGAGGTTTTAAATGCTAAAATCCTTCATACCCTCTGCTTTTTCCCATGTTAAAATTCCTGGATTTCTGCTGCTGAGATTTAAGACAAGAGCGACTCTGCCGGTAGCGTTTGCTTGTAGTCAGCAGTGATGAGTTTCTGCTGCCCAGCCCCGCCGGTTTCCTAAGCTTGTTCCTGCTGCCCTTTGCTGCTGTGTTGTCCTGATGCTACAGCCTTGCTTCCTTATCCTCTAACGTAAGGCCTCCTAAGAAGCTTTGGACTTGTGGTAGAGAGGTTGGAATTACCAGTCAACGTTGTGCTGGATAAGTGTTGTCATGGTCTGTGCCTGTTCTGCTAATCAGTTTAGTTGTTAAAAGGTGATCATGGGTGACATAAGGCATTTAAGTTAAAAGGCAAAGAAAATCTTAGATCCTCCTGGAAAGGAGGGGGTTCCTTGTTTCCTGTTTGCAATCATCAACTACCAGGCTCTGCTGAGATGAAAAAGCTTGGGAAATGTTAGGCAAAACTGTTGGAATGAAAGAGAAATACTGGGCATTTGTGGTAAATGGCTGCATAAATTTAGTGAGAAGTAAAGTTTGAGGATTTAGAGTCAGCTGATAGCACAGATGTCCTTATAAGCTGTATCTGATAGGTTAAAAGCTGCAACAAGTTCAGTGGCAACTGCTTTGGCTTTCAGTGATTGATCTTTGTGCAAGAGTTTCTTCCTTTTTGAAGCCTGATGTGTTGATCATGTTATCTTTTGAGCTCAGCTTAATTCTGCACGTGGCTGAAGGAATCACCTCGTTTGCTGGTTGCATCAGAGGCTGGGAATTACCCAGAATGTACAAAGCTTTGCAGGTGAAAGACCTGTACCTACAAGCAAACTTTTGATTTAATAATGAAATGAATTTGGAAGATAAGGCCCCTTTTCCCATTTCATTCCTCTTTTATAAGAGGAGAAGTCCGACTTGAGAAGAATGGATCTGTGGTTGTTTTGATGTTAAGGATAACATGTGGGTAAAATATGTAGCTTTTTACGCCCCTGGGAAAACTCAGTTTATTAATTGGACTACTCCAAAATGATGATGTTCACTTCAGGAACCTTTGCCTTGCATCAAGAGAAGTGCTAGGAGATGCATTTCCACATTTCAATTCAGCCCGTAGAAAATTCCTAGGATACCTGGAGAAGGCTGGGAGGTAGTCGCACTTCTCATAAAGTCCTACTATTTGGGTTACAAACAGCTTGGAAAAGCTTCCCCAAACATTCTCTGGTGGTGAACACAGGCTTAGGAGTGCGCGGAGTGCCAGCTTGCCCGGGGAGGTTCATCTCTGCGTGTCCCAAGTGTATTCCTCAAGATAGCTTTTTACATCTAAATGTAACAGGTGGAAGAATCAAGTGCAGCAGCAGCGGCTGGAGGGAGCCAGGAGAGCAGCGTCTCCACAGCTCTGCCCTGAGCACCCGCCTGCTGTCGGGGTGTGAGCGCTGCCGTGTGCGCAAGGGCAGCGCCCCGTGCGATCCGTGCGCGGCCGCGTCTGCGGCGCGGCGGGGGGGCGCGGCCACCGCCGCTGCCCGGGGGCGTCTGCTGGCCAAGAGCGTCCAGGATTTGCAGGAATGTTTTCCACATTCAGGGTTTTTTTGATCTTTAAGATGCTATGAATTTCTTCAGCTTGAAGTGTGTCTTGTTATGAGAAACTTACTGGTTTATTTAGTCTGCCATTAGGAATGGTGGATGTGATCACCAGGAACAGGGGTCTGTAGGCATCTCCAATGCTGCTTGTAGTTCCAGGCCAGAAGTCAGCATGGGAGGGAATAGGGATCATAATATCCTGCTGGCATTTTCACCTGAATCTCCCAAGCCACGGAAGATCTTGGTGGCAAAGGTTGAGATTTAGTCTGGTATCATATAAGCTATAACTTGGTAATTTGGTAATGCTCGGTGACTTTGGTATAGCTTGACTTTCACATATATCTAGAACTGAGAAACTGTCATAGGATCCACAGATTGCTGCTGCTGATCCCCAGTAGTGCCTGGGTTTGGTTTGGAGGCAAAGGGAAGGTTAAAACCATCAGTTGCTTTTACTTGAGTTACTTATGAACCAGCCTTCTCCCCTCAGCCTTTGGAAGGAGCAGCGTGTACATCTGTGTGTGTGCCTTTCCGTTTCCTAAGGTCCTTGTAGATGAAACTGAAATGCCGAGGAAGAGGACAAAGGGGAGTTAATCTCAGTACAATTTGCTATTGATTCTTGTCAAATGTTCTCTCTTTCCAAAGGCGAATTGTACGTTCTTGGCAGTGGGACCCACGGATGCTGCTTTATTGACTCCTCTGATAGACAGCCAGGCTCATGCAGTTTTACTGCAGTAAATGAAAGAAAATGTGAATATGGTGATGTCTGCTTCTGTGTGCTCAAAAATCCTTTGAATTAGCTATTTATGGTTTGTGGCTAGTCTAACATGTCAGTTTTGTTCTATTGAACTTGCTGCGTGGGTATTCAAGGGACATGTGTGCTGTGATTAAATGAATTGTTCTCTTCGAGACTACTATTGAATATGTGCACACAGATCTTGTCTTCCAATATGTGTAGATGTTACTTTAGCAATGCTATATTTGGAATTGTGATGATAGGAATTGGTCATTTCTCATTTACGAACTCAAACGTGCAGGTATTTGGAAATGCCAGTTTGAGTAGCTTCTTCTTCTTCTTTTTTTTTTTTTTTTTTTTTTAACTTGTTTGTACTTTTCTGAAAGTGTATTTAGGAGGTGAATCTTGAAATTTAACTTTTAAACTTTTCTCAAAGTTTATTTCCCACTACTTTTTTTATCAGTGTTTTTTACTTTCTCTTTCCAAGATAGGCACATGCATATTCAATATTGGGATATACTTGAGAACTGGTAGTAATTGAGCGTTAATTATCCATCCCCCTTTGATTGCTGCAGCTCATTGTGTATGTGCAGTGTGCCGGGCGATTCCGGCCTCCTCACCCCGCTGTGAAGAATGCGCATTAGAAATACCAGATACAAAAAATGGGCAAGAAGAGTGGATGAAGGGCCGTAGGCAGGGTGTGGATCCAGAGGCTGGCCAGAGTATCTGCAAGCTCTTACTTTGTGGGAGCAAACAGGAGTGACGGAGGCCGAACAGCCACTTCTCAACGACCGCAGTGAGTTTGGAGTCATGGGCAGTCTGTGCGATGCCGTAGGCCCCATGAGGTTGTTTCACTAGGATTTACTTGTACTTGATGGCCCAGGAGTAACTGAGCTTAATTGTGACCTTTGGTTTGGGGGTGCCTGGAGTCCTTGGTGCCTTAACGGGTCTTTAAGCAGGTTTTCCACCAGTCACTTGGGAAAAGAAGCTGTTCAGCTCAGGGGGTAGAGCGGGGGAAAGGAGGAAAAAAAGAAGGAAAGGAAAGTGGAAAAGAAAAGAAGGGAGGAAAAAAGCTTGCTGCATGAGATTGTGAGTTTTCTTCTATCCTCTCCTATGTTCTCCCTGCGCCATAGATGTTTTTTCATGGGAGCTGCATGGTAGTGACCTGGGCTGTGCTTCTGGAGAGGAGAAGTGGCAGAGGAGGGGGACACGTTCCTAAGGGTCTTCACTGCGGAGCATGCGGATCGTGGGAGAGCGGCCGCTTCTACAAGCCGTCCTCCCCTCAGCAGCTCTTCTGGATTTGTGCTCTGCCATGTCGGGCTCGAAGGCCTCAGGAAGCCCCAGATGTTGGACTTTGATTCACGTCCCGAGACAGCTTTGAAGGGCTGATCCTTATTGCTCGTGTCAGAGGCTCTTGGCGGAGGCTGCCCTGACACAAAGCCTATTCCCAGCTCCCCGAGGAGCTGCCTTCCCGCTGCAGGTCAGATCTGGCACTTGGCGCTCGGCGCTTTACGATCACTTCCTGTGTTTATAGCTGGAGCTTTGGTCTTGGCTGAGGACATGGGATTTACTCGGAATCACAATAATTTTTTGCGAACTTGAAGTATCCCTGACACAGATGTTCTGGAGGAAAAAAAGCACCTTAATATTTAATGGCTCCAAAAAGCTATTGAATTAAGGAAAAATAAGAATAGCATGAATGCAACACAGCTTAGGTCAGCTGCTCTTAGCATGTTGCCTGACATAGTATGAAAACTATTTCTGAATAAATGGATACTTCTGTGTCACTACATTATTAAATTTCTGTATTGTGGTGTAGTGCCAGGGCTCCTCTCTGTCGTTCTTGCGCAAATAACCCAGGGAGGGTCTGTTCCTGTAAACACAATGCATGAAAACAACTCTCCTATGAGTCTTCAAGTGCTGCGGACAGTGGAAACAGACTGTTCTGCACAAAGAAATAAGGAGTTGAAATGGGGTTTGGTTTGAAACCTCGGTAGCTTTTGCCCGGCGCCAGCTGCAGGGCCAGATGTGCCTTCCCTTGAGGGCTGTGGGGGAGGCAGCTGGAGCTGGGACTTGCTCAAAGGTCTCCTGCTCTGGGCCAGGCTGGGCCGGGGGTTATTCCAGCTCCCTCCGTCCACACTGTCCTTCTCTGCTTTGCTCTCTCCTTTGCTCACCCTCCTTTATCTTCTCAGTGGTCCTGTCTCCCTTTCCTTTCAGTTTAGCTTGTTCTCTGCTGCCTTCACCCCCCGCCTTTACAGCTTGGCTTATTGAGGAAGTTTGTTGTCTTCGCTCTTGCTTGCTCTGCTGTCTTTATCTCTCTTCTCCATCTTGTGTCTGGTTTAGATTTTTTTTTTAAGCTCATAAAACCCCATGGAACTAGAACTCTTTTTCCAGTTAACAAAAAATATATTTTTAAATGTGTTTATCAAATAGTGGTACAATTTTTTAAACAAACTACTTAATCATACTTTTCATGTTAATGCCAAAGGAACAAATAGAGATCAGCTGCATTGTGTTTATAAACAAACTAATACAAAATAACAGTCTAAATATTGAGGTATTTATCCTTTCCTCCTTTTGTGTGTGTATATATTTTTAAATTTCCTCCTATAATGCTCCTAGAAAGAAGTTTTAACTCAAGAGATTTAAATGAAAACTAATCCCTTACAGACAAAATAGAAAAGAGGAATTAACTTGGTCTGAATTTGTTTCTGGTTTGGTGCTAGAGGGCAGACACAAGTCCAACGGCCACGGTATGGGAACGTGCTTAGATGTAAGGGCAGACTGTAGCTGTGCGGGAATGCCTGTGAGGATCGAAATGGGAGTGTGCAAAGCGTGAGCCAAGCGTGCGGAAAGCTGGGATTTACATCCTGACTGTTTGAGAAGCGCTGGCAGCGGGTTGCAGAACTGTTCTTCAGAAACTGCTTTTCCTGAGTTTGGAGCCTGATCCAGGCTTATTTTTCTGTTCTTGGCTTGAACTCGTGTGAACTGAAAAAGCATTAGCAGGAGACAGTAGGGCTGGGGATCAACGCGCTCTCATCTGGTGGTAAAGCTGGCTTAAGAAATTCCCTAATCACAGTTCCCTGTCATATATCCCACTTTTTTGAGGGGGAGAGTTTTGTGGGAAGTGTATCTGATCCAGTTTTCCATAAAGCACTGCAGAAAACTTCTCTTTTTTTTTTTTTTTTTTGTTAATCAGAGTACTTCTGGTGAGCAGTTTGGCTCCATGAGTAATTATGCTGGAATAGCTGAAAGGATGAGGTTCCCTGGTGATGGGAGCAAAGGATGGGAAAACCACGGTTCCTACCGGCCTCTTTACAGTGTCAGATCCTGCCCCGGTGAACTGGACTTCTCTGTAATGCAGCGTTCTTTACCAGAAATTAGTCCGTTCAGGTCCCGTTTGTGAACGCAGTGAAGTGTCGCCCTTTCTCAGCTCGCCCGTGCTCGGCTCTCTTGCTGTGTCAGTTGACTCATGGCAAATCCTGTATTTTTGTAATCTTATTGCAATTTTGCTGTTTAACTGCAGGATGTTGGGGGAAGGAGGGGAGGGGTAAGAGCTCAGAGAGTCACTGAAAGAGTTGCAAAGTTCTCTTTGATATAAACACCTTCAAACATATTGGTTATTGAGTTATGCTTCCTTTATCATCACATAGCTAATGTGAAACACAGGCAGGTATAAAATTTCATCTGTGTTCTCTATTACTAAGCTGTTTAACGGATCGTGTTGTGAGGTGGTTTGGTTTGTTTTGACAGTCGGGTGTCTAGCAGGTCATCTTCGTGGTCCCCTAGAATCTGTGTTGCTTTATAGTTTAAGTGAAACCGAGGTGGGGTAGGGGGTATACAGGCATTTTAGCTATTTTATTGCCAAGTTCAAAAGTGTTTTTTAATAAAACTTACAGGAGAACTTTATTTTTTGACGATACAGGGCTGCTTTAGAAGAAGTGGAAGGAGATGTGACAGAACTGGAACTGAAACTTGACAAGGTGAGTGTGCCAATGCCACGGTGCCTGTTCTGAGAAACAGACACAGAAATGGTTTAGCTCTGTGTAGCCGAGTCCCCTGGTGAGGAACGGCAGCCCAAGGGCCCTGCTGTTGCAAGCAGGACAGATTTAGGCCCA
>NW_010585720.1:99977-120645 GCF_000705375.1 Tinamus guttatus
TGCTGGGCGGCGTGGAGCGCCTGCTGTCCCTGGTGCTCTGCAGGCACGCTCCCGGGAGCGGCAGGAACATCCTTTACTGCCATCGGGAAGATGGAACTACTGTAAAATTTATCCTGCTTCTTGCCGTGCTCTGTGCATGCCTAGATTATATGTAGCACCTTTTAAGTTCCCTGCAATCTGCTTGTTTGTTTTCTAACCAGTGGTATTTGGAGGCTTTTGGGTTGTCTTTTTTTCTCTGCATTTTATGGAAAGTTTCTAAAAGTTAGTTGGTTTGGCCTCTATTGTAATGTTATAGGCATATGTCATCAGCTGACTTCCTTGGCTGCATTTGGAATTTTAACCCTTGCTCTTGCTGTAGAAAGCTCTTGAGACAAATAAAATGGAATTTCCATGTAAAGTATTGTTTTAAGTCTGATTTTTCTCATTATTTTTTGTAACAGTAGTTTCAGGTTTATGTATTTAATAATGTAACTGTCCCAAAGTTGCATGTGATTTTTGGGGGGTAAATTAGGTGGCTTTTTCTTTACCCTGAAGAAGGCATACTGGGTTTCAGGATCATGAACTATAAACACTTAACTAGTTAAGTTTTAGTTGATAATGAGATTGCTTTTTACTATTGTCTAGACACCTCTCTTGCAATGTGTGTCTCATTTATAAAAAAACAAAAACAAACAAACAAAAAAAAAATTTATTGTTAAAGTAGTTAATTCTTCATGTGGCGTCCATGACGCACTGCACTGCCATGTGGTAGAAAGCTCTTCAGAGGACCAGGAGTTTCATTTATCATCCAGGACTGAACTTTTGAAATCACTTCTTTCTGAAGACATAGCTGCGCTCAGTGTGTTTCATGGGTACAGGATGAGTAAAAGGACATAAAACCTTTTATTGATATTTTTTTTCCTCTCTATTTTTCTAGCTGGTGAAGCTTTGTATTGCAATGATTGATACTGGGAAAGCCTTCTGTACAGCCAACAAGCAGTTCATGAATGGAATTCGAGACCTGGCACAATATTCAAGTAAAGATGCATTGGTTGAGGTATGTTCTTGAATAGTGCAAATAGGAAGAGAAAAACATGGATAAAATGGTGAGATGTAGCACTCACTAAGAGAAGTAGTTGAAGATGTTTGTACTATTATTCTTTTTGCTCTATTTTCTTTGGCGAGTGCTTTGTTTGCGGTGCACAGCAGTGCAACCGTCACTCAGGTCAAGGCTGTAATTTGCAATTGCAAGTGTTTTCCAAAGCCCAGAAAATGTCTTGGGACAGGAATTGTCATCTTGGGATGGTTGGGGAAAAAAAATCAGGGTGATGGTTTGTGCAGGTGCCTCTGTGCAGTTTGCTAAATAAAAGGGTTCCAGTTAAGATAACCTAAGAGCCTGTTCCCTGAGCTTTGAGAAAGTACCATGGCAAATGCAAGTAGATGGCACCTGAGGAGTCTAGTCCTCTCTGGTATATATATAAAAAAGTAAGTTTCAGCTGTACTCAGCCTGCTTCCATGGCAGCATACTTCAGGTTGATATCATTAGGCTAATTTGGAATAGCTAATTGGACAAAGCTCACACTTTGTTCTTGGTGCTTTTTTTTTTGTATGTGTGATCACACTCAACACTAGATATGTATGATAATTTGAATTGAAGTTTGAAGTTGTATTTTGTAAGTATGCAGATATATTATAATTGTGTATAACATGTATGTCATGTAATCTATTTGTGTTGCAAATGTGCATCTTCATAAAGCTAGTTGAAAAATGTATCTTTGAAATTGTGTGGTGTTTGCACGTGTTTGCAGAAATGGTGGTTGTTTGGGAATGGACTTGTTAAGAACGTAGTGCTGTGACACATTGCCATGTAACAGAAAACCAAGTTTAATTTGTAATGAGATACAAATGAATTTGATTCAAAGCATTTTATTTTGTGCTTAAATGTCATAGAAGTCATTATCCAAATATTAGGGATTATTTCATAAATGTTTTTGAAATGTGGAGATTCAACAGATCCCCTCTGAGGTGGCTCAGCATTTCAGCTGTGAGGCAGCAGTTATCACAGTAATGGGAGTTATAAAATGAGATGTAGTGTAAGCTAGTGTCTTTATATCATATGAACTTCTAATAAATTAGTTAACTTGGATTGAGGTTTTTCTAGATTTGCTTCAGTTTGCTATGTTATATATAGATGGGGTAGCAATAACCTATTTATGTTGCTTGTCCTTTTAATAATAGCTTAAGTTGATATTATTCCTGTAGTCTCCTTCTACTATAAAGTATAGCTGATTTAGCTTAGATGTAAATTTAGATTAATCATGCTACGAATCTGTTCCAAGCTCTTCAATGAAAAGCTGTAAAAAGCTGAAACATTGTTTTCATGCTCTAAGGTTTAACTTAAAACATTTATTTTTATTTTTTTGCAGACTAGCTTGACAAAGTTTTCTGATACCTTGCAGGAAATGATCAATTACCACAATGTAAGTAACTTTTTAAGCTAAAACATGATTCTGATAACTTAGGTTGACTCACAAGTTATCTTTGATAGTAGAATAATGCTGAAGCTTTTCATGATACATTCTTCAAAAGAACACACTTTAAGTGGTAAATATTTTAAAAGTTTTACTTGTGAAATATTTTATTTAGATTTTTTAATAAACAAAATAAACCTCTAAACATCTCTGTCTCTAAAGACCCTTTTACATATTTTTGTGTCTGGAATTTAAGACTTGCTAAAATCCAGTGTTGTACTGTAAGATGCAGTGAATTCTGGATAGTTTTGCTTTTTTAAATGAAATGCATGCATAGCAGTGATCTTGGAGCATTTATTTTTTTACTGGACTTAAATAGTATACCTTTTTCCATATGTTCTGCTTTTTCTTTTTTTTCTCCTTTATAATGTGGAAAATGAAGCACTTTTTTTTTCTTTTTTTCTTTTTTTTTTGTATAGTTTTCTTTTTCAGAGGTATGCCAGATGCAGAGAAATGTGGAGATATAAAAAAATGGTAGGGTTGAGCCCTAGCCATCTCAGGCTTTTTGCACAAGTTAGGCTTTTTTCTTTTGTATTTTTGTAATTATTTTTCTCCTCTCTCTTCTGACTGGCTGAAAGCCCAAATAACATGCCCTTTACTTTGGCCCCCACTGCTCTTTTCTAATCCTTTGCTGGAAAGGAACTGGAGCTTCTCTGAAGATGGGCTGGATTCTTACAAATGCCAAGCATCGAGGTTTTTGTACCAGTAGGAATTTAAAATGTAATGAGGCAGAGAACAGTTTGAAGTGTTCCAGTTGAAATGTTTGTTAACATTAACTTAGCTTCCTAAAATTCTCACGTAGCTTTTTTTGTTTGTTCGTTTGTTTTTTTAAATGCATGGTTGTCTAAAGGGTTTAAATGAAGGACTGTATGTTGATGCTGTTGAGTATGGGTGAGGTGCATAGATTGAATATCATGAAGCTGACGAAGGGGACAGGAAGTGGGCAGAGATACCTTGATATTGATGGCAAGAAGTGTGTGTGAATATTCACAGCAGTAGCTGGCTCTAGGGGTGGGAGAACACATTATTTCTGTGCACAGATTTCTGTAGATTGGGTACAGCAGGTGAATTCACTTTGATACCACAGACTTTTCAGACCCTCTCTATTATGCTTGGCATGCTGTTGCTGGTTACTTTATTACCTGTTTGCCTTGCTTTATGGTATAGGCCTCCTGATGTGCCTGACCTAGGTGTTTTGATCTTGCTGTCAGTGTGCTATTTTTTTACATGATTGTGGCTTGCAGTGCTTTAAAGGTTATGGGCTGGAAAGGTTATAGATCTACACAGATTGCACTCTGGACATTTTTTCTGTCCTTTTAGGAAACGTATATCTAGGCATTTTTCTGCCTAGCAGTGTTGTTTTTTACTCCGAGTAGAATTGCAAGGCCTTACATTTCTAGGTGTCCATGAATCTGCAGAGTTCCCATCTGGTCCCGCTCCTGTTTTGGATGTGGATTGGTGCGTTCCTCAGGCACTGGCAAGCTTAAATGTCACTAGTGGGAGTAGCCTCAGCATGATTTCCACCTTGCTGAGCCTTTATCTATTCTAGTTCTCTGTGTCTATGTGTGTGGCTTAGGTATTTTTTTTCCCCCCCCCCTTCTGTATCTTTCCCAAGTGGAAATGCAATCTGCCTCTTGAGGATCCTCCATGTGTTACTGTTAGATACAGGATATTTCAGGTTGAAAGGGGCTTTGGGCAATACCTGAAATAAACAGGGTGGGCTCTGAGGCTAGAGCATGTTGCTCAGGCCTTTATGTTCCTAGGTCTCAAAAGCCACCAAAGATAGAGACTGGATGGAGTCCCGCCTGGTAACTAAGGACTTCAACTCAGTCGTGTTTTGCTCTCTTCTGTGCTTGCAGAAGCCCTGAGCTGGGGAGGGCTTTGCTGTCAGTACTTGGCACTACGTGCTGTTTTGCTCCCGCAGTTTGTGAGCGGGGAAACTGAGGCAGGGAACAGCTATCTGCTAAAGGAGATGTGGTCAAAGGGTCACAGCTGAGACAGACTTTTTGATGTGCTTTCACCAAAAGGTTATGAACCACTTGGATCTCCACCTTTTGGAGGAGATTCTATTGAACTGGACTGAATACTACTTGATATTTCTTAATCTGTCTTTTTTTTTTTTCCTCCTGGTCATGCCCTGTACTTCTGTAATACAACTGGGAGGTATAGAAAAGAGCCTCAGAGGACAGATGTGAAGCTGAAGGAATGTGTAGTTTCATTTGTCAGATGTAATTTCTGGGGACATAAGAAAAAATGTTAGCACCCTGTGGTGTGTGCTTTGGCCTTGGGAACTTAGCAAAGCTTGAGGAAAATCGTTATATGGATGACTATTCCCCCTTTTCTACCTCCTTCAACCCATCTTGTAAGAGGCAGAAATAAGCACAATTTTGGATCACTTTACATCTTTCAAAAAGAAGCAACTGTTCTTTGTAGCAGCTGGGCATGGAGGAGTTTTTTATGAATTTAAGTAAGGGAGGGGGCACTAGTTGTTCATGTGTATTACCCTTCATTGGTTTCAGCCTAGAGCTTTTTGTGGGAAATCGTGGGTTTGTTCTTTCTACAGTTCCATTTGTTTAGTTGTTGGTTAAGCTGTGAGTATGTATTAAAGAAACAAAAACAAACAAAAAACCCCCCAAAACTTCATAGTTTAAGACTCAAAATCACTTTTTCAAAGTTATTTGAAGAGTAGTGTTCTTCACTGTTGAGTAATCATCATAATAAACATGAGCGACGAAAGAAGGCATGCCAAATTATCTGGGTGAGAGAACTGCATACCAGGAACTCTTGTCTTTCCTTATGACTATATTTTTTTTAAGAGAAGACCCATGTGAGGAATTTGTTTTGGGTTGTTTCTGTTATACTTGTCTTCCCATATAAGTTATAGATGTTTCTTACTGTGCTCTACCTAGACTTCTGGAAAGAGAAATATTGTGCTTTTTAATATTAGAGAAGCATTAGGTTAGTAATAGTTCTTTCTAATCCTGCATAATAAGCATATGTATTTCTGCAAGAAATGTACCTCGAGTTGGCGTGACTTTTTACATACGAACCAAAAAACAAATCTTGACATTTAAGTATTCAAATTAGTTTCCTGATCTTCGCTTAAACCTTAATTGGCAGATATCCAGATCACACCATCAAGGGTAGAGTTCAACATATTGCCTAAAAAGAGGCAGCTGGTTGTGTTTGGAAGACAAGCCCTATAACTTAGGGTTAATAGAGGTCAAAATTAGATTCTATTAGGGAAGCTGTGCAAATAATTTTTGGTGTGAGATAGTGCTGCATTTGAACAGAACAGGCTAGAGCGTGACTCTCTCCCATATCATTCACTCAGATCAGGATTACTTTGGTGAAGAAGGGTCCAGGCTACTTTTTTTGTGACTTTGCATTGGGAATCACGAGCATCTATGACAGCCCCTCCTGTGCCAAGAGTGTATTAGAAATAAGTTTGTGCCGAGGTGCTGCAAGTGATGTTGTTGCAGATCTACCTTGTTCCAGGGCGTTCTGCAAAGGGCTTTAGCTGGCTTGAAGGTGATGAAGGATGTTGCCCTGCTGCTCACTACACACTTGCGGAGCGCGCTGCCTCCGTCTTGGGGGAGCTTGCATAACTGTTATTTTTGGTGTGGGATCAAGGAAAATGACTTGTTTCGTGCTTTCTTCGTTTTTCTACTTCATGCTTTATTGTGCACGTATCTATGCGAATGTGGAGCAAGGTTGCCAGCCTGGTTTTAGTCCAAGGCTACTCTTAGTTCTCTGTTTTTTTTGTTTGTTTTGCTGCACAGTGGATTTCTGGCAAAGATTTTTCAAGCAAAATGTTTTTAATCCCAGAAGTAACATATAGTGTGAAAAAGTACTCAGTCTGACACACAGAATAATTTCAGAAACTACTGTATGAGGTCAACGGCTTCCAAAAAGGTGAGAGAGAGGTTTAGAAAGACATAAAGCATTTAGTAGCTCCTAATTGTATCCTATGCCTATGTTGAAAATGAAAAGCTATGAATAATCCCAAGTTATTGAGATAAATCTTAATGCTTTTTTTTTAATTTTTTTTTTCCAGATCCTCTTTGACCAAACCCAAAGATCAATTAAAGCACAACTTCAGAGTTTTGTTAAGGAGTAAGTTTCTTTTCACTTATGGAGAAATAACTATTAAAATGTCTTTAAAAAAGAGTCTAACTTCTGAGTGGGTTGGTGAAAGGTTTTTGGAAATCTTCAGCCATTAATTGAAGGGTGTGTATTACAGCCTTGCCAAAAACTGCCCCACACCAAGGAGACTTTAGTTTCAGCTGAAGAAATGCTAAATTGGAAACAGGATATGTTTTTGATCTTAAGATTCATGTTGTCTTTGTTCAATTAAAATAAAATAGCGCTTACTGATTTTCTTTTTTTATGTTTTTCTAAATATCAGTTTTACCTTTCCTCAGAAGAAGAAAGTGAGGCTTCCATCCTGCTGCTTGTGATTTGCCTCTAATCTGAATATTCATTAAAGAAAAAACAATGAAGCTAGCTTATAACACTGCTAAAAATGTTCTGCTTACTGCTTCTTTTTCTCCTACACTTTGGAATTAGTCATCCTTTTTTTTTTAATTGTCTTTAGAGATATTAGGAAATTTAAAGATGCAAAGAAACAGTTTGAGAAAGTCAGTGAAGAAAAAGAGAATGCTTTAGTGAAAAATGCCCAAGTACAAAGAAATAAGCAGCACGAGGTAGAGGAGGCGACTAATATCTTGACCGCTACGCGGAAATGTTTTCGGCACATAGCTCTGGATTACGTTCTTCAGGTAAGTGTTGCATGTAGAGAGAGAAGTCTTTGAGAAGCTGCTGTTGTAAGTTCTTAAAGGTGTGGAAATTACCAGTGTATAAGAAATAGTCTGCAGGTGGTGTGTTTGTGTATTTTTTGATGAAATTCTGGGCAGTCAATTTACTTGATGCATCCTTATTGCTTAAATTTGTATATTGTGCTTTTTCTGCGAGAGTGAAGATTGATTTTCAATTTAAGTGTGTCTAGTTCTGTCTCTTCAAAAAAACTGATCTAATACAGCATAGTCAACACACAGACCAAAAAAAATGCAATTCATTATGTAATTGAAATAAACTGCAGCCTAGTCTAGCAACTACAGGTAACCTGAACACTTGGATCTAGGATGCTGACTGCTAGTGCAATTGCAGTTTTCTGATATGTGTTTTGTTTGACAACTACTCTATTTGCCTGCTGAGCTGGGAGTTTGGCACTGTCTTAACTTCTCCTATGGCATGTAGTTCTGGTTTTGCTTTACAACTGCTATAGGGTGTTGGGAGGTGCTACTTTTGTATCCTACTATTTTGAAACCTGAGAAATAATTTTTCTGCACATTTTTCTAATTCATGTGTACCATGGGTGGCATAGCCCTGTCTTGCTGTAGTTACCTTTAGCTCAGGTGATTCCTGCCCCTTCTGCTGACTGGATTTGACCTAGTGCACCAATTTTTCCTCCCAACCCTCGGCTCATAATTGGATTTCAAAACAGAGCTGATGAGAGCTGTGCACTGGGGACAGACTCCAGGGAAATCTGACATTAGCAGAGTACACTCAGCTGTTATCACTCTGCAAGGGAACATGTTTCTTTGTGCCCCATCGTTAGTGCTCAGCTCCTGCATGTGCCCGGGGTGGCAGAGCCGGTGCCAGGCGCTGCTGCAGGAGACGCTTCTATTTCGTGACTCTGCTGCTGGGGAGTTGACTTCACTGCTGTAGTCCCTCGATAGCTCTTCTGGCTTTATTTCTGATAAATGAGGCTGTAATTAAAAGCTCTAGGTCTGGATGACAGCTTTAACTTACAGACTAGAGATAGGAAGGTGATGGTGAGGATAGGATAGAAGAATTATTTGAATGTGGAAAATAGGGTATGTCCCTCTTTCTATTTAATGTGAAAAGTTTGAAGTTCAAGGGTCAGTGAACTTGGCCGGTTTAAAAGAGCAAGAATGTGAAATGTTGTTCACTGAAGATGTTGTGATTTTGTTTATTTTATGGCTGGGGCTCTATCCCAGTTTTGGGAATTTTTTGACAACATCAACCTTGGGGCAGACCATTATATAACACGGTTTTAGCCCCTTTCCTAGCAGGGAGGCAGGTGCTGCGTGCAGCTCCTTTAAGGAGAAGCTGTGGGACTGGGTTGGCTCACATGGTCAAAAAGTTATTTGAAATATGCATTGAAAAATCTGCATCGAATATGGTCTCTTTGAGATGGCAATCTAGAAAATTTGGTACCTTTGTGTGTTATGTTACTTTTGGAAGGCACATCATGTCTGAATTGTTTTCCCTTCTGTTATAAAGCTTCGTGACTATCATTGGGAAATGACACCTTTGCAAGGCTTTATCTCTGAAATGAGTCACTTATCTCCATGACAAATTTAGCATGCATTCTGTACTACTGTAAAAAGGCTTTTTGTAGTCAGATATTGAGTTATATTCTTCTATTTTAAGCTTTGAAATGCTTGTATGAAAGTAATCTGCTGTTTATTCCCATGAGGGAAAGTTTGCTAACTGAATTAAAAGCTTTTGTTTCCTTCCTTTTTTTATTCCCCAGATCAATGTTCTTCAGTCTAAAAGGAGATCGGAAATCTTAAAATCGGTAAGATATATTCTTGATTTTGATATAGACAATATTTTATTAAATTTGAAACGATTTTTTAAAATGTGACTGCAATGCAGTATATGCTAAATCAGTTTGTCCTTTTCTCCATGTACATTACCAGTCCACTTTATAATATCACTTTGCTGATGGTCACCTTGGCGTTTATGATAACTAAATTATTTTTGGCAATCCTTTTGGTTCAAGTGTGGATGCTTTGCTAAGGCTTTTATTGCCGTTGACTCTTTGGTATGTGCTTTGATTAAAAATGAAGGCTTTGTTCACCAAAGAGTCTTTTCTTTGGGACTGTGATATTCATTTGTAAACAAGAAGCACCTCTTCCAATCTCTTTCTAAGACCAATTCAGCCTTTTTCACAAATAGCATTCTTACTTTGTATAGCAGCTGAGTCAGCTAATATGCAGTATGCTTTTAGCTGTATGGGTTGAATTAATATACAGCTACAGCTGCATGCTTGTTTTCTCCTGGTTATACTCCTTTTTCTGCTCCTTCATATCATCTCTGTCTGTTCTTATGTCTTGGCTCTGTTCATACATGTTGTGATTTTGGATCATTAGTAAAAAAAAAAATTCTGTACCCTCACTAATTACATGTCCTAGTTAGGAGTTATTCAAAGTTTTTTAAAAGATTTAGATAACACAAATTGGAAGCTTTTTTTCTTCCTTTAATAAAACTTTTGTTTTCTGTACCCTCACTGATTACATGTCCTAGTTAGGAGTTATTAAAAGTTTTTAAAAGTTTTAGATAACACAAATTGGAAGCTATTTTTCTTCCTTTAATAAAACTTTTGTTATGGTTGATAGGATTAATCCTGTTAACTAATTTCTGAGATTTTTGATTCTGGTTTTTGCTGCCTTAAACTTGCATACTTATTTATGCTACTCAAAACTGTACAAAGAATGGATATAAAATTACAAGGGTAAAAAAGTATCGATTTTACTGTACTTTAAGTTCATTTGTGTGAATTAATTAATTGAGCTACCTAAATATTGTATGATTTTTCTTTTTCCTTCCATCTAGATGTTATCATTTATGTATGCTCACCTGGCTTTCTTCCATCAAGGCTATGATCTCTTCAGTGAGCTTGGGCCCTACATGAAAGATCTTGGCGCACAGGTAACAAAAGTTATTTTATAAGCTCATGAATATACACTGAAATGAAAGAAAACTTGATGTGTGGACACATGCCAGGTGCCTTTTAGTCTTACTTGATAAAAAAGGGAACTCTGCAGTGTCGCAAAGATAGAGGCAAAGCGTAAAAATACTATTTTCCTCTACAGCCCTGTGTTCTTAAACTTGAAGCTTTGGGGGCTCTGTAATAGAGAATCATGAATAGAGTGACCACAGCTAACTGAGCTTAAGAGCTATTGAAAGTAGTTGTACAAAATGGATTAAGAGCATATGGTATGCATTTGAAAGTTGTCTGTTGTGCCAGAAAGGAAGACTTAAGTCTGTGTAACTTGACTTGTTTTCCACAGAAACTGAATGGGGTTGAAAAAATAGGGGTTTTTTTTGCCTCTATCCAAGCATTTAGAACAGCTGCACTGATACAAAAACCTTTGTTCTTCCTGTTTCCCAACTGAAGATACTAAGCCAAGCCATCGCTCCCCCGCAATCTTAAATGTCTATCTGCATCCAGAAGCAAATAGGTTACAGCAAACATGTACCTTTATTCATCTCAAAAGATGCATCTCAATGTCTGTGAAATCAACTTGTTTGTTTGGGGCTGATCTTAAAGGGTTTGTGGTCCTGGCTGTTCATTCCTTCTGCTGTGCTGTTGTCACCTGTACACATCAACCTGTTTGGCTCGTGGTGAACTAGATTGGTAACTGTAAAAATACCTTTTTAGACATGTAATTTTGTGAGTTGTTTTTTTCTACTAGGTTAATTCCTTAATCTCTAAGTCACAGTGTGTCTTCTTAAATACTTGTGGAGGCACAAGCCTGGCAAGTGTGTGTGTATTTGTGTGCACACACACACGAGCTGCCTCTTTTAACAGGAAGAGAAGAACTAGTGAACCTAGAGCCCCCAGCATTGTAGTGTTTGATGATATATATGTAACGATGCAATATGTGTAGAGGTAGGGAGAGAAGAAGGCTAAAACTATGTAATTAGTGTTGCATGCTACCAGCTAGGCTTTAATGTTTCCATTTCAGTGAGAATTGCCTTAGGAACTTTGGGTTATTTTTGAATGGCTGGTCATCCTTTTGCTTGATCTGTGCAGGAATGTTGTGAAACATTCAGTTTGGTGCTGGTATCATAGCAACCAAGGAGTTAAATTTAGAAAATCTGAAGCTGAGAATGTTTAGAACTTATTGCAAATGGAGAAAACCTGAAGATCCCAAAGTTGTACAACTTGCTGAATTATTTCCCCCTGTTTTGCCATTATTAACTTTTAAATAATGGCTGTTTTTCAGTGGAGAAGCAGCGTAAATTTATTTAACAATTTTATGACTTGTATTGATTCAAGTTTCTGTCTTTAAAAGTCAGGGAGATGTATCTTGATATAAAAAAATAGTCAGGGTTTTATTGGTGTTTATTTTTTTGTGAAAATACCATCAGATTCTTTCTGTTGGTAAGTGAATTCTAATTCCCAACTAAACTGATCAGTATGAGACCCTAAATAAAAGATTTAATAGCATCTGAAATATGAAAACTAAGATATGTTAGGTGGTATGACCATATAACCTTTCATTCTTATGTTCTGCACTTTCAAAATACTGTCTGGTTTGAGCATTTTCAAAATACTAATGGAATGAGTTTGGGCAGTTTTATTTTCTGGATATCACAAGTTTGTTTAGGATTGTTCATATTACTCAAGTCTGCTTGAATTATCATTCTGCAGTGAAAATATAAACAGCCACACGTTTTAGTCTAGTTTATTTGTGCGTAGAATACTACCTACAGGGCACCAAGTTTATACAGAATATCATTAATATTAAATGCAGCGTTTTGAAAAAAAAAAAACCACTCATTTTTGGAGACTACTCAATAATAGCATAGCGACTTGGGCTTTGATAGTTCAGTCTCACTGTTGGCCACAGTTCTGGGAACAGTGTGTGGTGCTGGTCTGGTTTTTCAGCCAGAAAACTGGTGATATTTTGCTGATCTTAACAAAAGAGAAAATTCAGGTCTGTGCTTGAGACCTGGGAATGATGCAAGGTTGGATTGATAATGAAGAACAGATTAACAAGTGGGGCTGTGCTAGGGCTTTCTAGCATGTTTAAATATGTATAAAATGTGTATGTTTATATGCCCATGTACATAAGATGCATAATGCCACACTTTTTCCCTAGTTGTTGTCTCGAGTCACCAGGCACTATTATGAAAGGCATGAGAAAAAGCTTTGGTTCTTTGACGAGCTCTTTTGATCTTTATAAAAAAGATACTGTTAAAAGCTTTGTTTTTATTATGTCTATTAGTGGCAAATCCATCCTTGCACACTTTCATGCTGAAATAGACTACAACTGATGTCCCTCATCTGAATATTGTCCTCTGTTGCATCTGAGTAGGGTAGGAGGGGGAAACTTCTTGGAGACCGTGTCTAGGTTTCTAATTCTGAGGTTGCTTCAGGGTGAGTCCTGTAACATCTTGCATGGCCCTAGGGCCAGTTCTCATCTCAGCTGTAAAACAACGGAGTTCTCAGAGTCCTTGGAGCACCATGACAGCCCCCTCTCTGTTAGAGGATCTTATATCCTTCTGAGTTCACGTAGCTCTGCGTTGATCATGTCAGGACACTTCAGTCTTTCTTATGTTTGTGCTCACAAAATACCTGTAAGACATGAACATGGTCATGTAGCCGTTTGAGATAGACAGTGAAACAGAGAGAGGAGACTTACTGAAATAACCAGAGCATGGAATTGCATCCAGATATCCCAGCTATCTGACAGTTCCTGAATTGTTGGACTGTCCAGTGCGACAGTGTAAGAGCTACTCACTGTCCCTGTTCTTTCTTGTTGGCATCAATGCAAGCAGGGAAAATGTGACACTGGGGAAAATGAACCGAGTTGGCAGAGCTACTCACTTGTGGTTCAGAGAGTGGGTGGAGACTCTCCTTTTTGTGTGTAAATAGGGGATTGGATTAGTCATACTGTGCCGTTTGCCATATGACTGATACTGGAAAAGTGGAGTCGCGCACTGTCCATAGCCTCCCAGACCCAGCTCCGGGGTGAAACGGCGTCCGCCCCACAGGCGTGAAGCTGTGTGGGCTGTACCCCCATGTTCAGTCAGGTCATCATCTCTGCTGCGTTTGCATCTTTGCTTAGTAAGATGCCAGGCCTGGCCTTAGTGGAAGTTGTGTGTTACAGTTTGGATAAGCCAAAAATTCACCATTTATTATAGCATAGCTTGTCATGTAACTGCTGAACTCATTGGCCTTACGGACAGCTTCTGCCCTTCTGTTTTGCTGTTTCTTATTTAGACACATTCTTGCATCAAAATCTGTACAAAAGAGTTTGCTCAGAGGATATAATAAATTTCTTACCCTCCTTGTCCCTTTCAGTCTCACAAGGAAAAAAATATATATTGTTTCAAGTATGTTTGTAGCAAGTGTTTGGTAATGTTCATTTTATTGTCACAGACTTCTTAAGGATGTGTAATTTAATACAATCTCAGTCGTGACAGTCCTTTTTCTTTTTTTCTTTGCAAAAGTAGTGTTGTATTTTTAAGACTAGAAATAGTCTGAATGGTTCTAAGAGTCTAAGGAATCTTGCCTGAGTACTGCGAGTGAGCCCTGGGGAGTTATCAAGGGAAAAGCCTAACTGGGGCAATTCTGTGCTCCGAGGAGGAAAAAATCACCAGCATCTACTCTTTCTAGTTTCTGCAGCTCCTGCCAGTGCTGCTGCACAGGCCAGACAGCTCTAACGCATGAGTCATGCGCCTCAGCCCCAGCACCAATGCGGCGCAGCCGGCGCTTGGCACCATGCTGCTCCGGGAGACGTTGCTCCTGGGGCTCAGGAGGAAGGTCCACCCTCCCTAGAGGTTAATTCAGGATGCTAGTGCAGAGCTCTAAACGAGGCAAAGGTGCTTGTTAAAGGTAAACGCTTTGTCATCACAGAAGTGATTTTTAGAATGCAAATAAAAACGTCAGGCAATGTCTAGATATAATGTATTCTTTTTGTTATGAAATCTACAGAGCCAAATTTCTCTTGAAATCTAAAGATCCAATTTTCTGTTTCTCTTTACAGCTGGATCAGTTGGCTGTAGATGCTGCAAAGGAGAAGAGAGATATGGAGCAAAAGCACTCCACTATTCAGCAAAAGGTACTTGAAAGAATGTAAAACATGGATTGCACACCCATTTCTGTTTATCTTTTTGGCATCTCTCTTCAACAGTAGAGAGGTCAATCTCTGCATTGCAACTGCAAGGGATAATATTTTAAAGCGCAGAGAAATAGCCTTACAGATCATTAAACATAGACTTGAGTTGCAGATACTCCTTTTGTGTCATGCAACACAATATTACCTTGCTGTCAAAACTGAACATAAGTAAAACAGCAGAGTTTGTTTCAATGCTGGGACATCTAAGCATTTCATTAAAACTCTAATTTCAATGTCATCTTGGATTCAGTGTAGTTGTAAAAGTTGTCAGCACTTCCTCCTATGTGTCTGTAGAACAGGTATATGCTTTGCACAGTCCTACAGGCCTATGTGCATATTTGTCTTCAGGGCTATGCCAAATATGAGTTGGATGCCTTGATGTAGAAAGTGGTGGTTGTTACGATGTATAAGGAGTGAAAGTCAACTTCTGTAGAGATTGTCTGATGTGTAATGTTCAGTTGAATGCAAATGTGAAAACAGTGATAACATTAAGTTGCTATTTTGGGCAGACTTATGTGCTTTTATTTTTGTTTTTGTTTGGGGGAAAATGTAGATACTTCAAATTTTTGGTGGGAGGGGAATGACTTCTGTTGCTTGGATGTTTCAGAAGCTCTAGATCAGTATTGATTTTGCAGGTGTATTTCTAGAAGTTAAAAATATTTCCACTGAACTCTCCGATAGTGAGCTAATACTTCAGGTACTTTTGAAAGGGATTAGATACGAGTTTAAAGGTAATGCAACACTTCTTACTCTCATTCAAATACATTTTTATGTGATCTATTCAAGTGCCACAAATTGAGAAAAACTTTAATGTAAATGAAATCTGATGGATAAATTAAAAATTCACTAGTGAGAACATGCTGAAAATAGAATGATTTAGGTAACCTTATTAGGAGTCTATTTTAATAGAGGGGAAAAAAAAAAAAAAAGTAATGTTGCTTCTGCCCCTGTTGGTTGTGAGACGTTCTCTTTCAACCTCTCCAGCAGTTGGTAGGAGGTATTAGGGTTGCCTCAGCAGTGCTACTGTGCTGCATGTGCGGACAGATACAGGATAACTATAGATAAAGGACTATGGGGAAAAAGATGGAAATAATTACATTTGTATGTTCAAGTTTTGTCTTACTGAGCCCAAGTAAGTTCAGTTTTAGGTGTGGGTAGTAGTTGTGGGTTGCTGTTGGAGGAAAGTAGTGGTGAAAGATGTAGGTTATGGGCGATGCATTTCTAATTGGCCATAGAGATAATAAGTTGTTTCCGTGATTTATGATCATTCCTGTGTCCAGTGATATTTACATTTGTGGTTTTTGTTGTTGTTTTCTCTCTTTAACGCTGCTTAAGGCTGCTTTGCAGGTAAAACTATTTCTAATTTTACTGTAGTGAAACTTGCAACTCAATCAATTATGTCTGATATAAATATTTTTTGTTGTTTCTAACACAAACACGGAACAAACAGACCGATTAATCTTATTTTAATTGAATGATCACTTTACACTGCCTCCAAAGTAAAATCAGGACATTAGGATGGTGTTGTATGTTGTCTTCAAGTTGTGTTGCAGGTCAAACATGTTTAGGATATCTCCTGCCCTTACTAATCAAATAATTCAGGTGTTTTTTGTGATGATAATACCAATCTGTGTATCTAGCCTTTGGAAGAAGACATGATTTAGCTATACCTTCTGAAAACATTTGCCTGGTGTCTTATTCAAATCAATTTGTTCCTGATGGCACCTCCATGCTTTTCCCAGCACACAAGTATGTTTCCGTCCCATCAGGACTTCATAACCTTCAGCTGGCTTAGACCTTGGGTTTTGTTTCTTAGTGTCATTACCCAGTCAACCTCACCAAGATGACACTCTGGTTTTCAGTTTTTCTTCTTGTCCTCTCTACAGCTTTGTGCCATGCCGCTCTTTAGGCATGTTTCCAAATTTCCCAGTGCCAAATTCTTGCATCTCTAACTACTACTAAAGTATCTGCTTCTTGAGTTGAATATTCCATGAAGTACATATGTGCTTAATATACTTAATTTTGTTTTTAGTTCGATGCCTTGGAATGATGCCTTTTCTTTTCCCCCTTGTATAGAAAGCAAGCAGTCTCCTTTCTGAAACTTTTATTTATGAGTGTGTATGGACCTGTCAGCTCTGCATCGTTTACCGCTGTTTGTGTGCATGCATATTCATGCAGAATTGTACTAATTAAATAACTCAGACTTCTTTTTTCCTTATTTTCAGCTTCCCCTTTAATTTGGCTGTTGTCAGAGAGGCTGATATAAATGTCTTGGGAGGGCTTGGCTGACAGTATACTTTGATTTCTCAAGAGATTTGATGTCTGTTTTTTGAACTTTTGGCTGCTCTCTGTTTACTTAGCTACTTGCAACAAACGATTTGTAAAGTATGAATTTTTACTCATTAGTTTGGAGCAACACGTACTACGGCTTAACCTAGAAAGAGCTACAAGGGAGTTTTTTTGTAGGGAAGGATACATATCATAAGGATGGTGAGAAAGTATTGTCAGTAACATGGAAGACTGTTCATGACTCCCGTCTCCAGAGTGGCTTCATGCAGCCTGTTACTGTAGAAATAGGTTAAATTATGAGATAACTTAAAAATTACTTAGAGCTGTCAACAGCATAGTGGTTGTTGTGACAGAGCTAATAATTCTAAACACAGTGAAGTTATATAGAAAATTCATTACAATTGTACAGTTTTCATAGTATTCAAACAACTCTTTCATGCAAAAACTGGAGGAGAAAAATCTGCCTCTGAACAAGTATTCAGGAAACAGCTGGAGTGAGAATGATCTGAGAATCATAACATCTTGACTAAAGGAGCTGATAGGAAACCAGATGCTACCACAGCATGAACTGCTGTTGCGGAGGAAAGCAAACCTTATTCCTGTCCCCCAAAATAAAGATATATTTCAAATGACCTCTGTGCTTAGTAATTATCTTGACTTCTTGGCCTTCATCTTGGACCGTAAACCTTGTTTCTTGTCGTAGGTTTGTAGTTTTGAGCTTTTCCTCAAGAGAGTTTAGACCAAGTGCAACAAACATTTCTTGCTTTGCTTCTGCTATGGGAAGGGAATGGAAGCAAGTGCTTCAAAGGCAGTGGGAGGCAGGGGATGTTGCCGTATATATATATGCATATATATGTATGTATATGTATATATATATTCTTATTGGTATGCACTGCAATAACTTCTGAGTTTATTCTTTTACGGGCTGGTTGGGGTACGTTTTGTGTCTGTGTCTGATTCATTTCTTGGTCTCCCCCACTTTCTGCCTTTCAGAAAGCTTGGAAATTCAGCTTCTTTAAAATAGAGAAAAGCAATATATTTGTCCCAATTCAGTGAATTCACTAAATTCCCAGGAATATAGGGTGCAGATACTGGCATTCCTAGTGGTGGACTGCTAAAATGGCTGAAATTCAAGCCTTTGACCTTTTAGTAATCTTCATATTGTAAACTCTGCTTAAACTTAAGGTGGATCCTTAAACTCTGCTGCTGAACAGCGACTTTGATGCAATGAAAATTATATGTAGAGGAAATAGAAGAAAGCAGTTGGACTATGAAATAAATCCAGTCTGTGATAAAATGAAATTCATATACAAATGTTGTCACTCAGACATGTCAAGGTGTGAGTATTGTGACCCAATAAATTAATATTAAGTGTAGAAATGAAGGTTGCCCTGCCATTGCCATTGGATTCCTATCACAGATTTTAAAAAGTGGCAGGAGAGGACGCTGTACCTCTCGCCTACGTACAATGCTTTGTATATGTGTTTATTTTCCAGTGCCTGGCAAATACTTAAAAATAATTGGAGTAGAAAACGTAGACCTTTCTTACTTTAAAACTGAGCAAAACATGGAGTGTAGCACTTTAGTGTGGTTTTCATAACATTATTTTATTTTTTTGTATTATAATCCTAGGTGACACCTAGCTAACAAAATGCAGGCTTTTCCAACTGTGCGTTTCCCTAAGGAATGTCAGGTTGTGAATCACATGAAGTGACTGGACTGTTAACATGTGATCCTCCTCAGCAGGATGCTGGAAAGATGTGGATGCATTTCTCCCTACCCCCGGTTATTTTTCATAATCCATTAAACTTTTCCGTGAGTGAGGATAAAAATAAGTTATAATGTGACTGCTTTCCCCGTATTCTTTAATTATGAAATAAACGAGGTGGTCAAATCAGATATGATTTATCCAGCTCTTTTTCTACCATTGTGCTTTCAATTAGAAGTTTTGTTGTTTTGTTTTTCCTGAGCACAGCATTAGCAGTGATAAAACTTTTTGGATAAAGCATAGGGAAGTCTTACTTTTAAAAGCTTTTAAATTCAATTAGTATTCTCCTACGTATAGCTAGGAAAATGTTCAATTTAGGTGTACTCTTTTCCTTAGTCTTCTCTACCTGGGTTCAGGTGATCTCACAACATCCATTAAAATGCACTTCATGAGATAGACAGTATTTTAGGTTACTTAGGCAGGAAAATAAGTTTGACAACAGAAGACAGCATTTTGGATTGCCTGAGTTTGTCTAGCTTCAAAAGCAGCTTAAATCTAGTTTCACTGGAAAACCACAAGTGCATTTTGTGAACCAGCTGCCTGAGCTGTGAGGAAAATGTGAGTGCGGAGCTGGGGCCGCGGGGCCGGCGCTCGCTCTCACCCACGAGCACTTGCAGGCGTCGCGGGGCCGGAAGATGCAGGTTTTTAGCAGGTTTCATTATGTGTGGGAGCTGGTAAGTTAATTTATCAAGCTTTTTGGGTAATATGTGAGCTCAGCATCTGTAAGACCGTGCTTGGGTATTTTTTTGATGATGTGATGAGATAAACTGGTGATTTCTCTGCTTTTTGAGAATGTCTCTGTATTAAAGCTGTCTAACTGTTAAAACTACATAGATTTTTTTTTGCTTATTTGAGGTGTTGATCCCTCTTTCTTTTCCTATACATATATTTTAGTTCTGTTAATATGTGACTTATATAGATTATGAAAGAGTAATGCATTTGAGTGTCCTCTTGCTCTGTCCCAATAGGTGCGTTAGACTGCTTTGAAAAATCTTACTGTGTTAGAGAAATCCCACTCGTATTCAAAGCTCAGGAAAGATGCAAGGAAAATTTTAATATTTTTAACATGGGGATTAACTGTGAAACAGAGGACAATTTTTAATAACTGTCAACTTTTTTATATCTTAATATAAAATGTATTAATCTAATAATGACACTTTTTTTGCAGTTTCCCCTAGAAAATACCTTAAGTTTATTCTCTAGAATTTAGATCGTGCTGTAAGGAATAGACACCTGAAAACTTTCTCTATGAAACTGTAGAAGTTTTGCATTTCCTTCTTCATTATGTGATACTTAATTTCTTGATGTTTTCTTCTTGTATCTTTCCTAGTTCTGAAATACAACCTTTTTGACCCAGAGACTATTTTTCTGTCTTCCCTCCTCCTCCTTCCCTGCAGTCTTGAAAAGATGGTTGGTAAAATAATTAAATAAAGCAATCTTACTGTTCTGGATCTTCCAAAGTAAAAATAATCTTCAGCATCTTCATCTCCTAAAAATAGTATCTTATAATAGAGTGGCCAAGTGGAGACTAGCGAATGTCGCAAGCAAACGTAATTCTTGAATGTTTACTAACTACTAATGTTGCTTGTATTTGAAGCTTTGTTTGAGACAACAATGTGTCTTTCTTGTTTTGTTCCTTTGTACTAGGATTACTCCAGTGATGATACTAAATTAGAGTACAATGTAGATGCAGCCAATGGCATCGTTATGGAAGGTTATCTATTTAAGCGAGCCAGCAATGCCTTCAAGACGTGGAACAGGTAATTCTTCAGGCCCTCACTTTAGCTTGTAGTGATACTATTAGCAAAGCTAGATTCTGCTTTGACCTGCAGCCCCTGTAGCCCGCTAATTCTACAGATTTATCCTTGATGTTGAATTTTGAGAAAACATTTAGATTGCTCCGTTAATTACCATAGAGATTATATTTGAAAGGCGTTTTTTCTTATTTTCTATTGTTTAATTCTGTTTCTAGTTGTTTACAAGCCTTTTTATAAGAAAATACCTTAGTCTAATGTCCTATATGTGGAATGCTTCCTTTGTTGCCACAATCTGACCGTAATTACATTATGGCTTTGCTTTGGGGTTGATAGAGGCATTTTTTTATCGCATATTGTATACAATCATAAACGCATCATAAATATTCTCCTTCCTCCTGG
>NW_010585722.1:0-13050 GCF_000705375.1 Tinamus guttatus
CGGGTTCCAGGTGTTGGCGTGCAGCTCGATGACCTCCAGCAGCAGCGAGCGCGTCAGCATGGACTCCGAGGGGCACAGCATCTTGTCGCGGGCGATGGCCAGCAGCTCCGTCATCATCTCGGGCAGCTGCTCCTCCAGCAGCCGCCCGGTGCTTTGCAGCTGCGGGGAGGGACAGGGGTCAGCACGTGGTTCACCGTGACGGCGTTTTTGAGAGCTGTTTTTCCCCACAATGGCCACTTTTTCCCCCTTAAAAAGTGCTGCCCCCCTTTCTGCAGCACAGCTGCTGTGCACGGAGGGTGAGGTTTCCAGAAGCGCTAGCACTGGCCCTCTCTTCACTCCAGTAGGAGTGAATGGTTCAGCTCCCACTGACTTCAAAGGCAGCAGCGCTGGATGCTTTGGAAAAATCCCACCTAAACCCAAGCTATTGTCAAAACAAAGTGCAGGCTGTGATGTGGTAGCGCTGCCTCTTAGCCGGGCCTTCATTTGCTCACTGATTCACAGCTGTCGGTGACTCCCAGTCATTAATCTGACTAAGCAGGGCTCTCCCGCATGCATAACAAATCCTGCCCTTTGCACAATGGCCAGGCTTGCATTTCTACCTGTCGCACCTTTTCCCTGAGGGAAGCCACGTATTTTTAAAGCAATTTGCTGCTCAGAGTGCTTTGTGGAGCAGGGTGAGATGTCTCTGAGATGTCTCCCCACAGAAGAGGGAATGAGAGAGTGGACAGCAATCGGTCCACCAGCCTTTATACTCCAGATGCTCCAACCTTAAAAATGCAAAAGCTTCTTGCCAGCTTCCTGTCATTTTGCTCAATTTCTATCATTCAGGTTGCAATTTTGCCTCCTACTTCTGCCACGCTCTTTAAGGAAAGCATCTATATCCCCATGGGCCAATCGCTTCCAAAAAGCAAAGCTGATGAACCTAAGCATTTGTCTCTGTGCTGTATTTCTATAACCAGTTCTCAGCACATCTGCTACTGAGCACAGCAAACCCATCTACGGGAGCTACTGTGCAGCAAAGGCAGGTCAACGGGGTGGCTGGTGTTCCAATACAGGTGTTTTTGTGCTTTAAAACCTGCAGGTGACATTTGAAGGAACAAGGATCCAAATCAGTCACTCTAGCAGCCATGAGATTTGCTATGCAGGACACTTGCTCGGTACGGACATATGAAAAAGAGTAATTGTAGCTGGTCTGAAGGGCTCTGCAGTCTCCTCATACTCCTCACTCCATAAGAAGTCCTCCATAAACTTGTGAGGCAACAGAATAGTTCTGGAATTAACCCCCTGTACATAACCTGTTTTGACTGTAGCTAACTGGTGATGGGATCCCAGCTACCAAATCTAGGTGGCGTCCACTTAAAACAAGGGAAGAGAGAGGGGCTATAGAGTTAACATTCCCATTTTAAATAAAAAGCAGGCAAAAGAGGCCACAGGATTTTTGATTATCCCAGGGAACTCAAGCACTTGGTTTTCCAGCTCATCTCATCTGCATAATCGGGTGATTTCTGGTGTTGCTACTTGCAATGGAGAAAAGTCATTTTCATTGCCACATCTTTCAAATAAATGCATGCTTTCCTACCTCCATGGAGCAGCAAAGGACAGCGTCTTCCTTCACGTCCTGAGATTGCAACAACTGCAAAAAGAGAAAGGACAGAGATGGTGACTGGACTTGCATGACCTTCTCCTCCTCCTTTACGGCCCTTCTTCATCTCTTAACCCACCTGGACTTTTGTCAGAATAATTTTATTCAGAAAAATATTTTTTCCCATGGTAGGCAATGAGCAAATGCTCTCATTTCACACAGACAGTCACTAATATGCCCTCAGATGACAATATTCAAGCAGTACTGCCTAAAGAAGCAGCTGCCTCAATGTGAGTTCTGGGAGGTGACCCCACATTCCTGAACCTCTCATTCCACGTGGAAACTTTCTTTTCACAGCCACAAAACTACCTGACAGGAAAGCGTTACTTTCAATACACTGCAATTAATACAGTTCCTTCCTGACTAATTGTATTTGCTGTAGGTGCAATGGTTCCAGTGAAACCATTATATCTTAGGAGCGAATTTCCTCTTGAAGCCTCACTGCATGCTGAAAGCACCGGCATGGATTTTCTCTCATCTCTTCCTCACAATTTCATCTCTCCAGTCTGAAGCCTCATTGCAGCAAAGCAAATCCACATATTATCATTTCATTAACCACATCTTAGGCCATTTCTCACTCGTATAATGCGAGCACCAGCTCCAGGTCCTGCTCTGCTCTCTGCAGTCTCCTTCCAGAGCTGAGCATGGATTCATCAGCCCATGGCTGTAGGCAGGAGCAACCCTCAACAGAAACGCATGGCCTGGGATGGCAAGAGAAGGCGCCTGCATCATTTCCAAGCAAGCTGATGCAGCCCGTGCTGAAGAGCCACCTTTGTCAAGACTGCTAACTTGGGTTCCCACCATGTTGAAAGATGCTGTGAGGGCTTAATTGCTCTACCTGCCCATGGCAAAGCCTATGGGATAAGTACGTCTCACCCCACAAGCCTCCCAAAATGAGTAAGAGCCCCCAGAACCGGCTCAAAAATAAGCATTCTTTTCCTAAACTATTCTTCTTTGTATTCACTTTGTTTCACTGGTTTGTCATGCATATGAAGATACGCTTTCAAGCTTTTTGCTAAAACCACAAGAGATAAAGCGTAGCTGTGCTGGTTGTTTTTCGAGAAGATAAAAACGGAGATTCTCACTTAATCAGCCAACACAGTGAGCTGGAACATTATGAAAAACACAGTATCATGAGACTGCTGATAAAAATCACAGGTGCTGGCAGCACTCGTACACTAAACATATGAAGATGCAGCCACTTTGATTCCCTCAGTTTTAGAAATCAGTTTAACCTTTGCACTCTCCCTTGCTGGACCTTTATAAAGTCAGTTCTCCATCACCTAGGTTAATGAAGACTTTAAGTATCTGAGTAATAGGAAAAGTGTTTCCAGGCATGGGGGTCTGGAGTGTGAGGGCATCTAGGTGCAGAGAGGTTTTTTAGAAGACCAGTGTGTCCAGAAGCTGCACTGGCCCTGCCATGTACTGCCCAGCCCTGCTGGAGCAGAGCCAGTCTGTACCTGAACTAGGCAGCTGAACATACACATTAAAAATGAAGAAAACTGACGTCATCAGTATCTGGACTTCAAGGAAAGTTAAGCTTTGGAAAGCTGACTGCGCTAATTAAAATGTGGCCACATACTCCATGCAACTAAATCTGGTGTGAAGTCATACCTTATAGGAAAAAATAGCTCTGATTCTCAGCCTTATCCTCTCTCTTTCCCACTCTAATGTTTTCATCTTTCCTTTACCTCTCAAAGAAATGCCTGTTTGTTTACAAAGTCCCCAACTGTTGGAAAAAATTAGGGAATAAAAGGATTAAGGAATTATCATTGCCCTCAAAGTTTTGTCTTCACTCATTTCTGTTCTCCACAAACAGCAGTTTGCCTGTTTTGAAGACCACATTTATAGCATCTGGAATAGCAAGTGGTCCATGGGTTTTATCTCACATTAGCCAAAGGTTCAGCCAGGGTTTTGCATGCATGCAGCAGTTTCCCCAGGTTTATCTTTCTGCAAGTTGCTTGGAAAATGTTAGTTAAGCCCAAGCCACACATTATGAGATAATTTCTCACAAACAGTTCACAGATTCTTTACCAAAAAAATATAACATTATTTTCAACCCAACAAAAAAAAATCTCAATTAGGGAAAAAAATAAACAAGTACAGCTTAGAAATCCACTCTTTGGATATTTAGCAGACTGACTTGCTAGGATGGGACGAAATAGGACTGTAAGTCAAGAGAATAATCTCGTTTTTTTTCTCATTCTTAAGTAAAGAACTTAATATGAAATTTAAAGCAAGAAATGTGGAATGAAGGAATATTAACAGTAAAATGACTGCAGAAAATGGTACTCTCCTGCCATCGGTCTATACTAAATATAGCCAGTTTACAAACTGGAGGAAGACTTATAAATTCAGTATAAAGGCAATGAGGAAGGACCTGGGATATCTGTCTCACAGCTCTCTCTCTTTGGGTGACCCTGGGTCTATGTCTGTGGCATCTGGGACACCCTTACTGCCCCTCCTCAGAAAGGTGGTGTTGAGGATGAATATGTCAAAGGCTGTTTGCAACATGGGACAGCCAAGGAGAACTTCCCTCGTGCTCCATGGGCACCTAAAGGCATGGAGAGATACCAGACCTGCTGAGTCACAGCTGAAGCCGTCCGTGCGAGAGCTGGCTCAAGAGAAGATCATGACATGCTCTCCAAAGCCTCGACCCTGCGTGGCACACAAGGTCCCAGATCTGCTGGAACCGAGCAGAGTCTGAGTTCCATGCTCACGGATGGTTGCCACCACCTGCATCCTTGAAAGCAAAACGAATTGTATCCAGGAAGGTCACAGCTATATTTGCAGGATGCTTGAGGTGTCTCTCACGCTTCGTGATGGTGTAGGCACGAGGTATGTGTTGCTGCTACCCAGTCACCAGGAGGCAAGGACAGCAAGAAGTCCAGTTTGTTCTTTCCAGCATAGCATGGGCATGCACGACACTGGGGCAAGAAAAGGTCTCCCCTGTGCAATATGTTTCTGCAAGGCTGTTTCTGAGCCCTATACCAGAAACAACAAAATGGAAGGCTGGGAAAGAGGAAGGAGGGCTGGAAAAACTACTGTTGAAGGCAGAGAGAGCAAGGATCGTGCTGGCCCTGCAATGAAAGGGCAACATGAGGCCGCTACCATTTCCTCATCATGATGCATGCATTTTTCAAATGTTTAGTCCTCATCCACCCATCCTGCTGTGACCATGGGAGCTCTGTTGAAAGCTGCGCCCGCCCGTGGTCGGGAGCCCGGAATGGGCCATCAGGAAGTCATGGTCCTGGGTGGTGGGCAGAGCACATGGGGCTATGGCCAGGGCACCAGGGAACTGAGCTACTGGGATGTCACTGCCCAGGTGGTCGAGCACTAAGCTGGGGTTGCATGACCAGTGTTTGTATATTTGCATGATGGTCCAGCAGCCACAGCTTTCACTCCATTGCCTCAGGGCTGAAGGAGACCACCAGAGACCCAGCTCACCATGTCCACGCCTTCAAATGTCACAGATGGTCAAATATTTTCCTCCAACAGCTTTGGGATGAAAGACTGAGAGCCCAACACAAGGACCGCTCTTTTCTCCCCTCTTCCAAAGCCCTGGTCATCAGCTCTGTGGAGACCTCTCCCATACTCACAGCAACGAGGTCAGCAGCAGTCAGGGCTGAACGCATGTCATCAGATGCGGAAACATCTCGTGGTTTGTGAGGATGAGCACTCTCCAGCTAATGTGGAAATTGCAGTGTTGAAGCATCAGCCCTTGTGTGATCAAAATCTGAGCCTGAACCAATTGCACTTATCGTTTGCAAGCTAATTTATATTTACTTAAAATATTTTAAAGTAAGCATGTTATACCCCTTAAATTAGCCCTCCCACATCACAATTATTATTTATTTAACTATGTATAACTGCTCCTCCCTGCTGCATTTATCTGCAGAAATTCCACCCTGGAAATCAGGCCGTCTTTCTCCGACAGGTTCGACATCATTTGGAGCGGTGGGCGAAGGCGGACGCGGGAGTTGAAAAGCAGCGCGAGGCGGCTGACAGCCCAGGCGAGCCGAGACTCACACGCTTCTTGGGTTAACCTGTAATCATCCCCTGGAGGCTCAGGCTGGCTGAGTGAACACTTCCCTTTGCTCTGGAGTCGATTCCCTGTATCAAGCGTGGAGTGAAAGGAGCAGTTCCTGCTGGAAAGCAGACAAAGAGTCTACTTGATTTCCTAAGAGCAGAGGCTGCGTGCCAGAATCTGCCCGGCTGGTCATATAATACCCAAGCCTTGTTGCGAAAGGGCTCTCGCTTTTGTTTCTGGTGCTGGACTAACAGCTTTGTAGAATGGCAGCAGACATCAGGATCTCTGCAAGAGGGCTCCCTCTTCCAAATTCCCCTGTCCCTCTGACAGACGAGGCACCTGGCAGCACAATTCGGTGCCCCTGTTGGGCTCTAGGTGCTAAATGCTTTCATGGGCATGCAACAATAAGGGATTCTCCAGGAGCTGAAATGCATTTTTTTCCAGAATTTATTAATCCTCTGGGTTCCAGAAGGAAGCAGCCCACATCTTCCTAGCAGCCCCAGACAAAATGTCCTCGTCCGACACTGGGGCAGTCAAGAACCAAACCCTGAGTCATCCCTGAGAGAGCAGAGGACCTCACAACCTTCAAGCCCCTCCAGCATCAGTGCAAATGCTCTTCATGTCCACATCGGGCTCTACCACCCACTTAGCAAATGCACCTTAAGCTCACAGGACATCTTCTGACCAGATGAATCCAAACCAAGGGAATTATGATCAGCAAGGGGACCAGGTTTGGGAGCAAAATGGAGAGCTAAGATGACAGGCTACCCATAGCCATGTTTATTTGGGCTCCTTATCTGCTTCTACAGAGTTAAACTGAGATGCAAGGACACCAAACTGCTTGCTTGGGGATGCCAGCACCAAAAGCAGTGCTGAAGAACCTGACTTGCAGTCCCCTTTCTTATCGCTGCAGGTCTAATTGTCTTCTGTAGCTCCATTCCCATCGGGAGATGCAGTGGGAGCAGTCAAACGCATATATTACCCTTCATGAGTGTGATGGTGTTATTCCTGTAAGGCACAGTACTAATTACTGTGTACGATACCGCTTGCAAAACGAAATAAGCAACACTTGCCACAAAGCAGCTCTTAGCATGCAGTATTTTCGGATACTTTGGGGATGACTCCAGTACAAGAGCATAGGAAGGGTTTCCACTTCCAGAAATATTCACCCAAATAAGCCCAATCCTGCCCACTCCTTCCAGGCGGCTGTGGAAAGATTGGGACTTCTTTTGGAACAGCTCTGTAGCAAAGGCCAAACAGCTGCTCTCCTAGCTCCCTGCTGGGAGCCCATTCTTCAATCACAGGTTCTTTCTCAAAGTGACAACGTGCATAGACTCATGGACAACCTCTGGCATAAAGCTCCAGCTGTGGAAACCTCCAGTCCTATGGTAACTGCCCACGGGTGAATGTTTAGTCTAACTCATAGATCAATACAGTCCCTACCCTTACTCCCCTTGGGGAGTGTAGACCATTACTGCAGAAGATCAAATGAATCCAAACATAACCCATTTGTATTAAGTCCCACGTGGTGGGACTTACTGCCACTGGTGGAAAAAGAGGCAGACAGATTTAGGCTAGGAAGAAGGAGCAATGCACTTATGCTTTTCTGAGCTTTAACAGAATGAATATAACATACTGCACAAGCTGCAGGAGAGATTGTGCTTTCCAGTCCTGTTCTTAAGCAGTGGAGCCCTTGGGAAGGGCCATGGTGCATTTTCTCATAGCCAGACTGATGCGTCCCAGGCCAGTGGTCAGCATCATCCCACAGAACTGAGGCACTATTAAGGTGATGTGTCATATTAAAGGATGTGTTGTATTAAGGGATGTGTTGTGCTGCTAACATGGCTCTATGGTGTCACCTGGGCTGATCCTGCACCCACCAACAGACTACACCCAGCACCACCTTCTCTAAATGATACTGATTCCCACGCAAGGCATACCATGGAGCTAAGAAAGTCAGGTGGCTTGGTGAGATAGATTTTTTTTTCTTGAGAAAGAAAAAAAGCACTTGGAAAGAGCGGACCTTTAGAAGCTCATAGTCATCTTGCCAAGTGGTATCTTCTCTGGTATTACTTCCTGCACCAGGGCTGGATGGAGCTCCCCCAAGACATGCAGCACGCGGCCTCCTACCAAGCCTCCTTTTGGTGAGTTCTGCATGAAGCTGGGTACCAGGCAGTGACCACATAGCTCACGATGTCCACACCAACATGGAAAAGCACCAGTCTCAGATCACCAGCACAACTGACCTGTTGTGCTGCACAGACAAGATCCTCTGTGTCATGGTGTGCACCATGCTCTGAGCACCCTCTCCAGACAGCTGTAGGGTGGCAACTTACCCAACTTAACCTTGAGATTTTGTAGTGCAGATGGTGAGTTGAAGTTGGGAGTGGGCTCAAAGCCTGTGTTTAATTGCCTGTATGATCTACCTTTCTGGCTATGCCGGGTAGCCAGTGCCACCAGCACTGCTTTCCCTGCTCTATACAGGGAACTAATGCAACAAGTCAACACAGAAGTGGAGGAAATTGGTAAAAGCACAAAAGGTACCTCAACCTTTGAGCAACTTGGTCTGGGACTCAGCTCACACAACCATATCCATCTGCCTGTGAGTGTTCTAGACTCTATAGCTGACAGAGAAAGAGAAGTGCTTCTAGGACACAGTCCACTGGGTCTGGTTTTGGTATGTACCCGGGGATGAGCTTAACTGTGCTGTAACAGTGCGGACATAACGGGCCTCTGCTCCATAAAGGTACTCCAGATAGGCAGGATAGTTACAGACCACACAAAGAATATGAGGCGAATTCCCATCCCTCCTTCAGTCCATCAGAAAGACCCCAAATGGCCCCGATTCAGGTCCCTAAGGACAGGCACTTCAGCTGTGGCAGTGTGAAATGCCATAGGAGATGCAAGGGGTCTGCCAGAGGCTGAAAGATACTGGAGCTGTAAGAGATGTGCTATTCCAGAGCAGTAGATGGAGACCACATGGAATATCAAAACATGTAGGCAACTAAAATGGCACTAGATGCTTCTGGGCAGGCAAATGAATTGAGCCTTGCATTAGCATCATTAACAGCACTGTACATGTCTTGATTATTTGTAATTGCAGTGCTAAAGCCTTTATTGTAGAAAGTATCTCTACTGAAAAACACATCTCAGCTAAAATGGCTATTGTATTGCTGAGATTTCAAAATTAAAGTACGTTCACTGAGTGACAGGGTTCACTACCACTTTGCTGGGCTTTGAAAACTCAGCTTCACTAGGAGTCCAGCTGTGCTGACAAACAGAACCACCAGAAATGGTTCTTTCTGCATTGTCTTCTAGTCATGCCTTCCAGTAATTTGCCTCGCGATGGAGTATTCAAATTCGCTGAAGATGCAAAAAATGTCTCCATCCCACTCACTTTTTTACATCATCTCAGAGAATATTTGGGGTAAGAAGAAACATTAGAGTAACATTCCTCCTGCCATCAAATGCATTGCTGTTTCTAAAATTGGCAGAGTGTTGTCCTTGTAAGGTCAAAACCCACACTAAGTAAATTCAGATGGGTGAGCAAGCCCTTACACCGATATAAAGGTGATTCCCACAGCAATGCCAGCATAGGGATGTCCCTCTCCCTACACCTCAGCTGTGCTGGCCTTGTCTCAGGACACTTGCTTATCCCAAGTCACACTCACTCCATCAGGAAGAGGCTACAGCAAGTGGCATGTGTGCAGCCATGTCCATGGGAGGGATTTTCCTTAACGTATTCAAGATGACTTGAAACAGGTAATTTGGTGGCACCCACTCCTTCTGCAGCAAGGTGCTACTCTTAGCTGAGGAGGAGACTTCTCTTGTTACCCAACCAGGACACTCTGGGAGGATGGTAAGAAGAGATGAGTTTGTTTACCGAACTGAGTAAACCAAAAATGGTGATTATCCTCCTATTCAGGCTCCTGAGGAACTCAAATGAAAGATATTTAGAAGTAAATTGAATTAAGGGCAGAGGAGAAAAATCCTGTATCCAATCGTGGGAAACTCCTTCTATTCCTTTCCACTGCAGACAAGGAAAACCATAAAACATGACTCTCTCCCCCCAGATCTGGAAGAGCAAAAGAGATTCCTTCTAGAATGGAAACCATTAAAAGGCAATTACTGGAGACAATGATGAAGAAAATCTGGTCACTCATCAAGGCAGACAGTGCAATCCACCAGTAGCCTGGTGGTTCCCATTAAGCCCCCCAGGCAGGGGTGGAGGTTATCACCCGCATCGGCGGGACGGGAGCCACGGCGGCTCTGGGAGAGGGGCCGGAGCGCGCGGCGAAGGCGCCGAGCCACCCAGCCTGTGTGTGAGCCACAGAGCCACCCAGCCGGCAGACCTCATCCCGAAGAGCATGGTGGCAGACGCAAATAGTTGTGTTTACATCCCATGGAAAGGGCTTGGGGAGCTAACAATGCCTGGTACGCCCCGCGAGGGGCAAAAACAAAGCCACGCGAGAAGGAGGGACCATCCTGTGAGATGGTATCTAGCTCCGCTTCTTATCTGCCCTAATTACTTCCTCTGCTGTCTGAGCGGGTTGCCGGGAGCTGACTGCGCTTGCCCAGCACGATGGGCACCACTGTGCTTGCTGGGGCCCAAATCCTGTTGCCACCACGATGATGCTTGGAGGTGCTGAACATCAGAGTAGCTGCACCAAAAGCTTAGACAGAAGAGGACAAACTCCGGGCTTCTGGGTCAGCAGCTAAATAAACAGGAGCGTGTTTTGTTCCCTGGAAACTCTCTTCTGGTACCAGAGCCCTCCCCTATTTAAAATGTGCCATTGTGGTTGTAAAGCTCGCTGGCTGGACTTGAGTAAGTCCTGTGGCTTTCTAAGAATACATGTGCCTGAGTGCATGTTCCGGAACCAAAACTGGGGAGCATGCAGTGAATTGAACTGTCATTAGCAAATTATCTACACTGCTCTACACATCTATAAGGCACATGGTCTCTGCCCTGGAGAGCTTGGTTTAAAAGTCATGGAGGGACCTGTACTGGTAAACCACACCGGCATCCCCTTCCCCATGGTGGATGTGTACCTTGTCCTAACAAAAGAGCCCTTTTACCTTAAACCTGCCCTTTGAACAAACCGAACTGCGTTGATTAAAGGCAACACAGGAGAGTTTGTGCCAACACTGCTCCGTGGGTTATGTGTGGGTGGTGCAGCCTTTGCACAGGACTAGCGTGGGTCTGCTGTCGAAATCTGAAGCCTGGGCCAAGCCTAAATAAAGCAACTGCGAAAAAATAAAATAACAAAAAACAGGAGAGAGAGATAGATGCCGTGGGAGACGGGTGAGCTCTGAGTGCTGGTGATGCTCCTGCTCTCCACGCAGCTCCCCCAGATCCACGTGGAGCCCTCAGAGATGTCCGAGCTGCTGGAATCTATCCCTGTCAATGTAATCCAGAGCTCCAGGACATCTAGGCACCGGAGAAGGGAGGTTTCTGAACTGGGAGGGTGTTTGTCTGTGCTGAATAGGCCTCCTGTGAGCCAAGAAAGCCCTCCTGGGGGAATCTAACCACAGCAGCTACCAGCCATGTTCAGAGGTGTGGCTTGTGGTAGTAGCTCTGTCTCCATAGATTACTATCAGCGTTCAACGTGAAGAAACAGCTCTGGCAGAAGACAGCCGTGTAATAACCGTGCGTGTGTGGGGAGAGCAGCGCCGGCTCCTCCCGTCTTTTCATCTGCCTGTCTGGGACCGCACGCTGCCTCTCCCCACCTTTTCAAAGGCTCCCTTTGACCAGCTCTTGCAGGAGACGAGGATGAGGCTGCAGGGATCTCCACAGCTTAGTGGGAAGTGTCAGAGCAGACGCTGATGTTTGAAGATGTCCCCGCTGGAAGCTGGCGGGTGGCTCTCACATGGAGGAGGAGCAACAGTCGTGCTGCTCCCGGCTCCGGCCCGCGTTGAGGACAGGCAGTGATCGGAGGGGACAGAGAGGTTTGGGCAGACAGAGCGGGCAGAAGTTGCCTTGCTTGCTTGTTCATTCTGCAGACCAACACAAGCCCTTGGCTCTTCTCTCTAGATCCTTATACGTTCGTGCAATCTTCTGCCCCATGCCTGAAGGTCCAGGTTACTCTGTGGATACGTGCACCTTGCTCACTCCAAATCCCAGCCTTTTCTCCCTGCTTTGCCAGCTCTTGCATCCTCCCCTTCTTCTGGACTCCTCTAGTGCATTTGCCCACTGGTCTGTCATATTTTTCCCTTCTTCTTCCTTCTCCCGTGTCCTCGACCCACAATCTGCTCTTTCTCTGTGCTTCCCTCGAGATCTCTTCCCTTCTGATCCACCCTCCGCGTAACCCACCCACACCCACATCCTGTGCCAAGCGCGTTACTGCTTCCCTCTCACTCGTCCGCCAGCTCCTTCCTTTCCCCCGTGGAAGAACCTCCCCGTTGGTCCCCCAGGCCTCGCTGCCTGACCCGCTCTCTCCCGGCAACCCCCGGCGGCACCATCCGCAGCTGCCAAGGGCTTCCCTAGCTCCAGGGCCTGAGCCGAGTGCTGGACACAGGCACAAAGTGGTCTCGGCACCGGTGTGTCTCACAGGGCACCTTTTGCCTCTTCCTCATGCAGAAAATTGTACAGGACTGGAGACAAAAACACTGTTTTTTTGCACAAGCAGCCGGGGCAGCAGGACTGGCAGAGACCAAGGCGCTGCTTACCTCTTGAGGCATGGGGATTAAAAACGTGTTGCTTCCCTTCTCCCCCATAAATCTTCATATGGGGCTTATTTTCTCTCCGGCGAGTCCTGTCTCCAGCCAGCAGCGCGGCAGCAAGGTTGGGCCAAGCCCCCTTACCCGGACCAAAGAGGAGCCCAAAGCCAGAATCCAGCCTTGGCTGCCTCTTCACTTATATCATACACAAAGGCAAAGCCTGTCTCTGTCCCGACTGGAGATAACATCCTAAAACCCTAGCACCTCATTACACTGTCAAAGACCCTCTTTTGACTCAAAAGGCTGATGCTTTGCAAAAAGGGAGAACGATTAAAAAAAAAAAGAAAAAAAAATCTTGCACACCAAAAGATACAATTTTCTTTTCCAAACAGCACCGCCCTCCCAGCTCCTCTGACTGCACTTGGAAAGGTTTTTCCTCCCTCTTCCTCTAAAGGAGACAGTGAAAAGGCAGTGCCTTCTTGAAGTTCAGACGTTAATTACCGTGCTAGAATATTTTTCTAAATTACACAGCATTGCCCCAGGAGATAACAGGCACTAGGAGAAGGGAGGGGAGTGGATACCAGTCTACACGCTGCACCGCAGACTCAGACGTGGCGGAAAGGCAATTAGACGGGGAGTATTTATCCTCCCTGCACCACCACCCCGAGGCTTTCAGTTAGCAGCGTGTACCACCGGCGGGGAAGCGATGGGACCCTGCCAG
>NW_010585722.1:22309-36418 GCF_000705375.1 Tinamus guttatus
CTGCCTGAGACAAAGACGCTGCTGCTCCCAGTGCCCCAACCTGCAGCTGCACTCTGCAGACTCAGACGCATTTAAAGCCACCACACCGACCGCTGGGCTCATGCCTGGACGACACATAGGAGCTGCTTCTTTTGAAACAAAGGTAGGTAAAGCAGCTACTAAAGAAGGTGAGGCCAAAGCTCAGTGATAATTTTCATGACAATTGCATGCACGGAAGATCCAAGAAAGAAGTTATTTATGTTTCAGTACAAAAGGAAAGAAGTATTTGCATATGCAGGAAAAAGACTTGTAAAATAACTGAGCCACTTATTAACCAAACAGGGATGACTAATTCCTCCCTACACCCATTTCTAAAAGGCAGTTGCCCAACTGTGTCTGCGAATCTGAGATCGACCTACAGCCAAATCCTGCTTTCCCATTTTCTGGGGGAGGCTGCAGAGCTCTTCCTTTTCTTATTGAACCATTCCCGGGATGGCAACAGAGGAGAGAATGAGCTGTGAGCTCAGGCTGCTAACCCAGAGTGACCGAGTTAGCTGTTCTGCACTTGCCACTCAAGCTCTGATAAGGAGAGAAAAAACAAAACAACAACAAAAACATAATAAAAAAAATCAAGTGTCTTTTTTTTTACCACTGAGCAAACCAAAAGCCCCAAATACCCAAGTGCTTGGACACGTGAAGGGGCTCATCCTCCCCTTTCCACGTGGTGACCCTCAGCCCCTTAGGGCTTTCCTGTTTGCAGCCCCAGGGACACCCGTCCCGCAGCCTCCGCGGTGCAGCCTGGCGCCCGCCGCAGCCCCGTGCTGCCCCGCGCTGCTCTCCCCCTCCGGCCCTGAAGGCTCCCGTACAAACCCCAGCTTCCTGCCTGGAAACGCTCGCTGACGCACTGCTCTTTCCTGCAGGGGACCACATCAATCCAGTCCGAAAGCCGTTTAATGTTTCGGGATTGCCGGAGCATGCTGGGAAATTCTTCGCTGCTCGGGATAACCACATGAACTCTGGCACTATGCGGTACACAGACCAGCCAAAAACAGCCCTGTGCAAGCAGGGAAGCAAGAAAAAAGTGTATATATACATATCCCATGTGGATTTGCTTGGAGAGATTCAGGGGGTCAACACACAAACTACGTTCTGTGTTTCCAAACTTCCTTAAGTAGGCAGCCCTCCTAGCATCCCTAAAAGCTATCAAAAAAGCCAGCCAGGCTGGGGTACCTTGCAGTCAAACGCAAGATTTACGTTTTGATCATGTCCGGAGAGATGGGTTTGTTGCCAGCTCAAACACTTTGCGGAGAAAATACACCTTGCCTTATTTACTGCTGGCAGAGCGCAGCCTTCTGCAGTAAGTGATTCATAGTCGATTACTGGAAAACTAAAGGGAAAAAATAAAAAACACTGCACGAAACTCTTCCTTTACATTTCTCCTTCCAACATATTGCTCTGCTTCAGTCTAGCAACCAAAATCCTCTGAAGTGTGTCAGAGAAAAATATCTGCCTTGCTCAGAGATTCAACCTCCCTGTTGCTGGTTCAGGAACCAAAGCATCTGCAATCACTGTCTAAGTGCTTGGAACAGGAGAAAAAGTTTTCTTTGATAGCACATGAGGCATCTCTGGCATATCATAGAATCACAGAATCATAGAATGCTTAAGGTTGGAAGGGACCTCTAGAGATCATCCAGTCCAACCCCCTGCACACGCAGGGTCACCTAGAGCACGTGGCACAGGACTGCGTCCAAGCGGGTTTGAAGATCTCCAGAGAAGGAGACTCCACAACCTCTCTGGGCAGCCTGTTCCAGTGCTCTGGCACCCTCACTGAGTTCCTGTGGAATTTCTGGTGCTTCAGTTTGTGGCCATTACCTCAAATTATGAGACTCTTAGGAGAGCCATCCTTGATGGGATAACATCGGCAAGGCAACAGGCTGGGAGACCTGGAGACTGGATGCCAGGGCTTTGCACCCAACAGATCCTTCTTTGTCAGATACCAACAGATCCTTCCTTGGCTGTGTAAGTAACAGAAAAATCAGCCAAGATAGATTGCAGCAAGATCTCCCAGCTCTGGGAACCCAAAATCCTGTGACCTTCCCTGGCCCTGGACTAAACCCACTGCCCCAAGGCTTTTGCCAAAGGTAAGGATTATCTCGGGGTAGCACTGGCCACCCACCACCAGGGAGGAGAAACCTGCCCCGAATTCCATGAGTGCTAATTTACTTGAGTGCATTTATTTGTAGCAAATTATTTACTTGACTCCATCCATGGCCAAAGAAAGCACGCATAGTATTTTAGCGACATGTCATGTCTGAACAACTTTATTTAATGCAGCAGCATGCATCCACCCAGTGTCCCAGAGGACTTTCCACTCCTAAATAATAAATAATACCCGAGCTGGAAATCCCGGCAGGGCAGGCTGCAGAAGGCATTCCGCTGGCAGATCCAGGGCGAGGGCCATCTCCAGGAGCAGATGCAGCACGGGGAGGACTGCTCAGGCTGCATTAGCACTGCTCTCACGCCGCTGCTCCGTGTGAGAGCAGGGAAAGCCTTGCTGCAAAAGCCATTAGCAGGGCAGCCTCCACATCTGGTTACACACCTGGGCTCTACTCTGGTCTCATGGGCTGCGTTACAGTCACTGCACCTTGTGCACGGTGTCCTGGTGTCTGTTAGAGGGAAGTGACACCAATGTCTCTGCTAAAGCAGGAAAAGCATCAAAGCAGCATATAGGTATTACAAGAATCAGTCCCTAGAGATCCAAATCTCAGCGAAAGCTGAGCTTGCAGCATGTGGGGTCTCTCTTCAAAGCATCCCAGAGACCTTGACTTCTGCCCCACCTAAGGCACTGCTGAGGATGGCCCCAAAGCAGGAAGGAGGGAAGTAGCACGCAGAGCTGTGTGCTTAAGCTTGGCCTTAAGGCAGTAGGATTCACTAGAAGGACAACCCGCAGATGAGTGGACCAAGAGAAACATCCCCCGGCTGGAGGCTGCCTCATCTCCCCTTGGGTGCCCACGTTGCAGACGCTTCCTTCTGAGCAGTCTGACAAGACTGCTGTTGTAATCAGCAGGGATCTAGTTGATTTGGTCAACGGAGTTAAGGATGTGATTCATCTGGCCAAGCGTAGGCTGGGTGAGTCGAGATGGATTTGCACCCTTGCCTCTTCTGACAGCACTGGCTACCTCCCCATTGACTATTATGATAGGCAAGGATGAACTGCAGACACCAACAGTTAACCAGAGGAATCTCACCCAAGGAGAGAACAGCACTGGACTAGTGTTCCAAAAACCGTGAATGACTCAGTGGATTGCAGCCCAAAACAAGTGTATTCCTGTTATTTAGACTATAAGAACACTTCAGCAAGACTGGTGACCCAAAGGACTGGCCACAAAAAAAGGTGCAGGCCAACTCAGTTGCTTCCCCCAGAAGCTCACAACCAGAAGAAAGGTGGGATAGGCAGAGAGCTTCAAAGGGCTCTCTCCACCTATCTAAGAGCACCAAGAGCGAGCTTTGCTATCGCAGCATCAACACCACAGGCCAGTGACAGCCTGGGGAACAGAATCCCTGCCCCAACTCCCCCGCATCTGATAGAATCACATCCGGGAGGCTCCTGACCCAGCAGCTTGTGAGCCATGCTGGAGGAATGGCCTTCATGTCTCTGGACCATGAATGCAAAGCAGGAGAGAAGATTTCAAAAGGCTGAAGCACACAAAGAAACAAGATGTCATGGCTGCTGCCCTGCCCAATGAACTTTATTTGCTCTGGAAATGCCTCACGCAGTTATATAAAAATAACCTGTGGATTGGCTTGCCCCATGCTTAGATTGTGATGTCAGTGCAGTAGGCAAATTATCTTTCATCGGTTTGTCTGTATTTTTAAACATCAACCTTATTACTAATTTGGGGGTGCCCTAGCCTGTAGATAATGTGAGCATGTTTATTGGATGACCTGCCTCCAGAGCTTGTATCTTAAAATAAAGGGTATTTATACCAGGTAGGAAAGTTTGACCTCGCTTCACTGCCTGGTTTGGGAGAAGAGTTCATTAGAAAACCATGCAACAAGTGGTGGGGATGCTGACAGGATCTTCGGGGAGGTCTTGGGCAGGAGATGACTGAGGCAGAGACCAGAGTGTAGGATGCCAAGCACTTCATAATGCAGGGCTACAGCATACGGATGTTCAAGAGGCTGAAAAGTAGGAGCAAAGACACCAAGAGGTCATCTTGGCTCCTGCGTTGGAAGAGAGCACCTCATGCCTGTGTTAGGGGCAGTCCACACTTCCATTCCCATGGTATGGATGAAGCCTGGACACAGTTCAGCGCTCCTTTTGGCATCCTGAGTTTAATCCTAAGCTTGGCAAAGTCTTTTTGAGCTCAAGAAATGGGAAGAGAAAATGCCACTGTCCCAGGGCCCTCCAGTCTTGCATCCCTGTCAAACTCCTCCTCTCCCAATGTAGATGCAACTCATGTAACACTCCTTGGCCCAGGCATGAGGTTTCTTAAATATCAGAACCAAGCTATAAGAGCTGAGGACTATCTATTCTATAGGAGAAGAAAGAAAATCCTTCCTTTTTTCCTACACCATTTTTGTCAGGCAGACTCAAACAAGAAGAGAAGCTATATTGTACTTTAACCATAGGATCTAAGGCTTTGCTCCAGCTCAGACAGCTGTGGCTGAAATTCATCTCCTGGGAGTCAGTCATTCTTTTTAAGACAGCTCCCAAATTACTCTACCCCAGATCTGGGCCCACCAACTCATGGCTGACAGTGTCAGCAGCAAGTTAGAGGGCAAAAGTTTACAATGGGATAAAAATGAGGCTAATTTAAGCACCACCACCTTCTGATGGAGGAAAAAAATAACACATTTGAGCTTGTTGCTCTGTAAATACAGGGTTCTTCTGGCAGCCCTGCTGTTTACTCAGTCATTGTCAAGGAGGCAGGAATTACTGAGTCAGAAATACTGTGCAAAATATATATATAATGCTTAGATATCACAGAGATAGGCACTACATAAAGAGCTGAGAGAGGCTGTGCTAATTCCTTGATCTTACTGGCAAGTGCTACAAAAGGTTAGAGCCTTAAATGGCTCTTTGGAAAGGATCAGTGATATATAGTGATATATAAAACAGATTCAGAGGAAGCTGCCTGGTACCAGCTGGGACAGCACAGACCTATGTTGCTCTTCTTTCCTCCCAATTGCACTTGCACACAGGCTTTGTGGAGCTTCTGCTCACAGAAGCACCCTCCATTTGCTCCCTCCCAAAAACCTCCCCAAAATAACTATAATTAATGATACTGTGTACTGGATGTCACTGTCTTATTCTCTAGGACTTGGCTTCTTTTTTAAATACTGGCACTTAGATCCCAGCTTGGATTAGCTTCTGGAGCCAAGCCTTGCTTGATGGCCAGTGTAATCCAGTTAGACAAGTAGTTTCATGGCCACTAGCTTGCAGATGATGTTTAGGAGCTGCTTGATGAACCTGTGACAGCAGAATCACAGATGCTTTAGGTTGGCAGGGACCTCTAGAGATCATCTAGCCCAACCCCCCTGCACACGCAGGGTCACCTAGAGCACGTGGCACAGGACTGCGTCCAAGCGGGTTTGGAAGATCTCCAGAGAAGAAGGGATCAATGAAGCATCTTCTAAACAATGGCTTATACTTGGGCAAGACCTTAGCTCATAGCATGATAAAGTGGCCATCACAGCACATCAGCTCCAGCACCACGGCAGGCCTGTCACTCCTCATATGACTCCTGAGGCTCAAAACATGCTACGTGCTGCTGTCCAGTACAGCACAGACACCCTTGCAGACTAAGGATGGCCAAAAGATGAACTGAGAACATTGAACCCACTTGGCTTTGCAGAGTTACCACAGAGCTTATTGGCAGATCGAGGTAACATGGAGTGCTAGAAGCTCTCAGCATCTTTTACCTACCTCCTAATCTACCCTCCCTAACAGAAATCAAGGCAAATGATGCCCTCACACTGGGGGTGCCCTTGTTGTGGCAGGGATGAATTTCCAAGTTTTGCCTCGTTCACGGGGTTTACTTCTTCTCAAGCCAAAAGCAATTGCTGCCTACGTAAGTGTAGCCACAAATCACCATGAAGACACAAAACAGTTGAGGTTGGCAGACACCTTTGGAGATTGTCTGGTCCAAACTCAAGCACGTTGCCCAGGACCATGTCCAGTTGGGTTTTGAATATCTGCGAAGTTGAAGATATAAATTTAAAAAGACTTTGGATTGCTACATGTCGTCATCTCATGAGGACTGCTTTCATTTCTGAGTCTAACAGAGTGTCTTCAAAGCAGAGCTATCGCCCAAGCTGACAGTTTCCACTGAAATGCCATACTCCACAGTGGCACAAATCTTAAAGCTCTTTTGCTGTACTAAACTTATGGATAACTCTGGATATGGCTCTAAGGAGAATTAGAGCCTCAGGTTTCTTGTTTCTTTGAAGATCCCTCAAAACTTTCACACACCTGCCAGAAGGAAAGGAGGAAGAGGGAGGTGCCACTGACTTAGCTAGCACTTACAGCTTCTCCACCCTCACTGTCTGCCCTCATCAATTGAGGAAGCCAGACAGGTAAGTAAGGGTCATGACATCATTTCGCTTAAGAGTGGGAGGGTTCACCAGGTGGAATCAGCTGTCCTCCCTTGTGCCTGTGGCTGCAAGAGGGGGTCTTTTTCTCCAAGGAGGACCAGGCTCTCTGTCCAAATCTCTGTTGACACTCCAACTTGAGGGCCACCATGTTCCCTGTAGACTGATGACAGCACTCCAGGTTCCTCCTAGTGACCATCCTCCCGTGAGAGGTGGCTCTAACCTGCCAGGGAAGAGCAGATCCCTTCGGGATCCTGTTTTTCAGCTTCCAAGCCAAGAGTAAGACTAGGCAATACGGAGCATGAGGACAGTTCTGGGAAGCAGAGCTTTATTTCCAGCTTCATGTGGGTTCCTATCCCCTCTGTACCCTGATTTCCCAGCTGACAAATGGGAACAATTTACTCATCTTCCTTTGCAAAGTGCTTTGGGGTGTGTAACTGAGACATGCAAATTACAATTACTATTACTCCAACAAAGGCGCTATTGACATTTAAAACAGATAAGCCTTTTAAATTACAGATGACACTCTGTACGCAGCCTTGCAAAGGTCTGGGCTTCACCCAGCCGCAAGGCACTTCCCTCCCACAGATTTTCACCACCATTTCCTCTAAGCTCCATTGACACACACGAGCTTACCCTGGCTCTTCTTGGAGTGCTTCAACCACTTGAGCAAGAGCAGCAAATCCAATCAGTTGTATTTAGGGTGGACCTGGCTTCATCATCCTCCTGGATCAGCCCTGCTTTCCACACTGAGCTCTTCCCAAACGTTTATCAGAGGTCTCCAAGGTGTGCTAAATGGTGAGGCTATGGGGGTAGAGGTCCTCACCCGACCTGCAGTCACCATCACACAGCCAGCGACTACCCATCAGCTCACAACCAAAAGAAAACCCGTGGAATCAGTCTACAACATCACCACAAGGGTCTGCCGCTGTCAGACAGAAACAACCCACAAGAAAGGTCTCCTTGACTGTTCTTACCAAGGAAGTCATGCTTCTTCCTCGCTAAAGGGTTCAGGTAGGAAGGGGAAACCCCAGAGGGCTGTGCTGCCATCCAGAGGGACCTGGACAGACTGGACAACTGGGCGGTGAAAAACCTCATGCAATTCAACAAGGCCAAGTGCAAGGTCCTGCACCTGGGGAGGAATAACCCCAGACACCAGTACAGGCTGGGGACCGACCTTGTGGAGAGCAGCTCTGCAGAAAAAGACCTGGGTGTCATGGTGGACAACAAGTTGACCATGAGGCAGCAGTGTGCCCTCGTGGCCAAAAAGGCCAATGGAATCCTGGGCTGCATTAAGAAGAGCATCTCTAGCAGGTCGAGGGAGGTGATCCTGCCCCTCTACTCAGCCCTGGTGAGGCCGCATCTGGAGTACTGTGTCCAGTTCTGGGCGCCACAGGACAAGAGGGATGTGGAGCTGCTGGAATGAGTCCATCACAGGGCCACAAGGATGATCAGGGGCCAGGAACATCTGCCCTATGAGGAGAGGCTGAGGGAGCTGGGCCTGTTCAGCCTGGAGAAGAGAAGGCTGAGAGGGGAATCTAATCAGTGTCTAGAAGTACCTCAAGGGAGGCAGTGAGGAGGATGGTGCTGGCCTCTTTTCAGTGGTGGCCACTGATAGGACTAGAGGAAATGGCCGGAAACTGAAACATCAAAAATTCCATAGGAACTTAAGGAAAAATTTCTTAACAGTGAGGGTGACAGAGCACTGGAACAGGCTGCCCAGAGAGGTTGTGGAGTCTCCTTCTCTGGAGATCTTCAAACCCGCTTGGATGCAGTCCTGTGCCACGTGCTTTAGGTGTCCCTGCGTATGCAGGGGGGTTGGACTAGATGATCTCTAGAGGTCCCTTCCAACCCTAAGCATTCTATGATTCTATGATTCTATGAATCTTCTTAAGATTTGGTGGGAAATGATGCCAGGCAAACTGTCTAGGACTAGGATCACCCATGCATTTTGAATTCCTCATTTTTTGGGCGCTTCCTTGAAGGTAGCTGATTATCAGAGACATGCAGACTGGAACCAACTGCAGCTGCTGCCAAATCACCTATCTGAACAGATGTTACCCAGATCCCTCATCAGCTCTCATCTCTCCATGACCCTCTGTCTGGCTCTAAACTTGGGATCAATAGCAATCACCCACCTGATGCAGGTGTCTGAAGGCTTGAGTCTGCAATGCCTCCAAGGGCCCAGGAGGCACTAGCAGTTAATTATTAATTCAGTCAAGCTGCACAACACCAGAACAGGAACAAAATAGTGGCTTTGCAAATACAGAGGCACTGCTGTTAATCTGGCAGTTGCTAGTGATGTTGGAGCACTGTCTGCAGGTGCTCTGAGACAACTGCGATGATGAAGCAGTACAGCAGGGACAGCAAAAACAGCAACCCCCTTTAGCAGCTGTTCTGGTGCAGAGACCTGCTTTAATCACCCTCTAACGAGATGGTTTGCGCAAAGTAAGCAGAGCAGGGGCAGTCCCAAGGAACTCACACAGTCTCCTTATTGCCTCTTATTTTCTCTTTGAGAGAAAAGAAAAATAAAGATGTATTCAGATGTGTCCACATCCTAAAAGAGCAGCACATCCCAAAGATCAGTGGGGTTCAAAGCAGAAAACCTCATTTTGACCAGAACAGAGCACCCTCTCCAGTAAATCAGAGGCACACACCTAATGATTGCAGGACTATTCCTTCAAATAACTTCCAAGTAGGGTAATGGGCAGAGCACAGTCACTCTACGAACAGACAGTTGGTCACCAAGAGCAGCCAGGGATGCTTTTGGTGCTGTCAGATTGCTTCATCAGAGGGCTATTTGCTCACACTTCCTCCGATGAAAACTCTGTCACCTGGACCATTTCCCTGTTATTCATTTTTTTCTGTCACTCTTCCATCCAAGCACCCTTCTGGGTTAAGGCAGGAATCACAGTCACACACGAGGGCATTAGCCTTTTTCTTAGCTGGTGAACAACAAGGTGTCACCACATTGCTTAGAGCCCCTTTTCTCCCACAAGAACATGTTTTATGAAGCAGGTCACAGGCTCTGTACAAACACATACAGCAAAGAGACAGAACCTTCCCAAGCCAGACCAGTCAGGGCACAGGAGGGATGCAGGCAGACACAAGGACACGGGGATACAGGGAACCATCGCATTTGCACCCAAGCCATTGTCACCGTCTTTGCCACTCTCAAAGAGGAACCTGCGCAAGATCCTCCCAGACCACAAATACCTCCTAGGCAACATGACACATGGAGAATGTGAGGTTGGTGTCTTCAAGAGATCCATAGATTTCCTCTGGAAAGGGCCTGGCAGGGAGACAGGGATCACCCAGAGCATCGGGGTGCAGAGAGCACCATGGGGTAAAAGCCAGGAGAGGGACATCAAGGGGGACAGGGCATCATCCAGGCACTGCAGCCTGCCAGGAGGCAAGGAGAACAGGACAGCAGTGGTCAAGGTGGAAATAAACACAAAGGTTGGTGTGTCCACACAAGAACAAAACCCAAAGGAAACAGGGAAGACAAAAAGAGAAACATCAGAGAAGCAGGATAGAGAAAGCTGGAACAGAGAGGTGGAGGAAATCACCACCCCCAACTTCATGTGAAAGGGCTGCCCACAAGCAAAGATACCATCTCTAAGTGATCCCTGCTGTGTGCAGGGCTTTTTGGGCTTTCTCAATGAGTGAGATATCTCCAGCAGCCACCTGCTTTCCCCATCATTTCCTCCAGCTGCAAGAAACAGCTGGGGTTATCAGGCACCTGCCTGCTCCTTAGAGTTGCTGCGACTGATACCGATTGCGTTTGATTTACTAAAAGCTCCTCACAAAGCCAGTTGGTCCCTTCTCTGCTTTTGAACTGAGACATTACCAGGAATAGAGCAAAACAAAGCAGTGGCTCTGCTCCACCCCGGAGAGCCGCTTCGCGGCAGCAGGTGCAATGACTCCAGGAACACTCGCGCAGGAGAAACGTCGGCGTGAGGGTGAGGTACGATTAGATCTTCCTAAGGAAAGCCTCGGTAAAGCCTTGGTAAAGCAGAGGAACACAACTCGTTTCCCGCTCTCTTTCCCAACCGGAGGTGCCCGGACACACAGACGGGCAGGCAGCCCCAGGGACCAGCTGGGTTTTGCCACCGACCTGAGAACTTATTTTAAGCCTCACACACGCAACGTGTCCTCTTTACGAGGCAGAGGTGCCGGGGAGTCTACAGGGACGGCCAAGTTTGCAAAGGGAGATGTAATGGCAAGGAAAGCCGAGGAGGGGGCAGCTGCAGGGAGGTGGCAGCAGCCTCTGCCCTGCTGCAAGGTCTGTGAGGCACCGCGGGCTGAGATCCGCAGCTTGTATGTGAAACAAAACAGTGCCCAGTGAAACACCAGCCTGCTCGTGTGAATGGGGGAAATAAGGCAGGGAAAAGAGGCTAATCCCACTGCCTGAGCAGTCCTGATTTACAGCAGCCCTGGGAGGCACGTTTGCAGCAAAGTAACACTTGCCTCGTTATGCTGGTGGCCCTTGCTGTGAAGGACAGGCAAGGAAAAAAGGAAACCCCCCCAGATGCCTTTTGTTCTGCCCATTTTGTTCCTCCAAATCCATTTGTCACAAATGTGCTGCCTACCGTGCCCATGCCAAGATGTAGAAGTTGCAGTTCAGCCCCTAAAGCTGCTGTGCTGGACCAAGGTCAAACCTTGTGAAGGCCACGTGCACCGAACTCCCGCTAGAGCCCCTCTTCTCCAGCCCTGCTCTGTGTGGGATGGCCAGACCATGTCTGTCTCATCCTCCTGGTGAGCAAAGATTCCCAAACCGACCTGGGGGCTCCAGTCTGCTCAGGGCTCTCTGCGTTGTCCCTTTGGGCATGGAAAATGGGGATGATTCTTGGGCTCGGAGTTGCTTCTCTTCCCTCCTCCTGCTCCCGGTGAGAACAAGGTGGCAGAGAGGATGAGCTGCCCTGAGCTGCCTCATGCAGCAGCTCTGCCTCCTTCGTGCCAGGCCAGACCCTTTGGGGAGCATCATTCCAGCAAGGAAACAAGCACCCAGCTCTTGTCACGGCTGGGTGTCTCGTCTGGGATGTCCTCATCTGAGGTCTGACCACCCCTTGGTGGGCTTGTAGCTGAAGGTGGACACCACGGTGACCCTGACAGTATCCATGGGTGACTGCACCAAGAGGAATGAAGCGTATGCAGCTCAGGAAAGCTGATGTGGGGATGAGGAGCAGAGAAACCATCCCGTGCCCCTTCAATGACAAGCAATATCTCACACGTTTGCTTTGGATGAGGAGGCTTTGGAGAGGATTTTTCTCCTATGTTCTCAGGAACTGCTAGAGGTTCCTGAAAGGACATTTCATTCATAATGTTTTGGACAAGGAAGAACATGGCAGTCATTTACTGTGGTTGGTGGGAGACTATCCATCTGCCAGCGTGGCTCTGCACGACTGCCTGCATCCGAAGCGCGATGCTCCATTTCTGCTTCTCCGCAATCCTCGGCCCTGGGCCCCTGCAGCATGGGGTGCTATGGCCAGAGATCCTGATTTTCACCTTTAGAAGATCAAAAAAGGCTCCCTGGATCCAGCAATGACATGGAGATGGAGAAAACGAAGTGGATGGGAGGGCACGGATTTGTCTGCTTCTTGGGTTGCTGGCGGGTGAACGGCAGCGCAGGGCACGAGGGACGGGGAATCCCGCAGCTTATGTTATGTCCTGTAGGACTTCCCAGCTCATGCACGCATCAGAAACCTGAACCGCCCTTGTGGCTTCATCGTTTTGCAGTTATCAACACAGAAACTGTCTCGGCAGACCTTTAGGCAGAGATCACCTGGCCAGTCTTTAGTCCAGTCTCCCATCCAGAGATCCTCACAGTACCTGGAGTTGCGCTGGCTCTGCACTTGAACGTCGCTGAGCAAACACCAAGCATTCCACTGAGCGTCTTTTAAACCTGCTGGACACCAGTTATGGGAATATTAAGGAGATTTAGGGGGACCACAGCTTATTCTTGTAAGTGAAGTAAACATTGAAATGTTCTGCTTTGCAAGCCTGATACTTTTTCCTTCCCCGTGCACGGCGCCTGCTTGAACGGGGAGCCACTCCATGCGGTTTTGCTCTTCTCTTCTCTGCGCAGTTTCGCTTCCTGGTTCTCCGGTCCTGGAGGCGATCGAGGGTTGCCAGCCCTGCCAGCGAGTGTTTTTCCCAATGTTCCTCCCACCTCCTCTTCGTTAAAAAAAGTAATAAGATACAGAGCAGTAATAATAAAAGAGAAATGGAAATGGAGTGACTTATCGCGGGGAGGGGAAAAGGAAGCACATGCAAAGCTAATTAGCCTGATTTCAGCCTGTCTGTGCAGAGGAAGAGCACGGAAGTGATCCCATTAAGGGCAGCGCGCTGCACCCATTGATTAAACTGCAGGATGTGCCTGATGTGGCAGCGTTATCAAAGCACACTCTCTTTTCCTCTGCTCCTTCTGGAATCTCCAGGCTCCTTGGGACTTGGATGCCACACATCCTGGTTTGCTGGCCGAGCACACATAGATAAATGAAATACTCCTGTTGTTCCTTCTCTCCAACTCCTCTGTTTCTGGGACTCTTCCTACTAGGGCTGCTCTCTGCTGTGATTTTGCCATCATTTGTTTAAATGTCAACAGGAGTAAAAAGGATGAGATGGTGCAAAATTGTATCTGCTGTGTGTGTGTGTGCGTGTAGGGCCCTAGGAGGCTGGCGGGGCCCGGGCATCCCTGCACCACAAGCACCACCTAGAGGGCTGTGAGGCCCCGGGTGTCCCATGACACCCGCTCAGCCTTCCTGGGAAGGGAAGGGAGTCACTGGCCGGGGAGGATGGTGGGAAGGCCTGTCGTGATAGCGGGGCGAGGAAGGGTCCCGTTCACAACGAGGAGGGTTCGTGAGCTGCCTCCCTGGCCTCGAAGAGCCGTCGCATCGCGTTGCTCCATTGCGGAAGGTCCCTGTTGCAGCATCGCAGGTGGTGCCTGCTTGGGACTCTGCGAGCTCCTCCAGGGGGTCTTGGGAGAGCGATTCCAGGTGTTGTCAAGGATGCCAAGGAAGAGCCCCAAATCTTTGCAGGAACAGCAATTCCTGCACGCTGGGTGAAGTGCGATTCGCTGTGGAAGACGGAGCCCATGACCCGAACCAAGCTGGGAACCACGTTGGAGGTGCTGGCAAGCAGCTTGCTCATTATCTGAGGAGCGCCTCAGGGGGCTGCTCAGCAGAGCCCAGTGTGGACAAAACGTCCCATATCCCCAGAAACAAACCGCCCTCTCCAGCACCCCCTGCTGCGCCCAACGGCGGCTCTTGCTCTGCACCCGCGGTTCACAAGGGCTTTGGTGACCTCCAAGGGGCTCCTCGACGCGGTCGGCTCGGCCAGACAGCTGACCCCGCTCGGCGTGGGCCCCCCTTGCTCCAGAACGCTTGTCTGGCCTGAGGGATTTTGCAGCCCACCAGGGCATCCGCTGCCTCTGCGCGAGAGAAGGGAGCCCCGCGCTGCGCTCCGGAGCCTCATCCCAGGGCAGCATCGGAGCCTTCTCCAGAGGCTCTGTGCAAGGCGCACCAAGAGATCCTG
>NW_010585722.1:49158-72934 GCF_000705375.1 Tinamus guttatus
CATTGCCACGACTACAGAGGGAAGGGACTGAAGACTTGTTTTGGCAACCTACTCGCGGCGGCCACCTCTGCTGCCTGTATACGGTCTTGCCCTTAAATATCATACAGGCAACTGGCTTGGACATCTCTCCCACTGACAGTGCAAGCAGACAGCACGGGTAGCTTTGCATAGGAGATAGAGCATGAATATGGCTCTGAGGGGATAATACAGAAATTCAGCAGGCCCAAAAAGGAGCCATTGCCCACAATGATTTACTCAAGAGGATGCAAAGACACTGAGAAGGGGGGAGCAAACCCAACCGCACTGCCTCTGAACCCCTTGCTCCCTTGCAGGCAGTAGCCTAGATTGCAGGTCCCCTAAAAACAGGAGACAGGGAAAGCTTTGGAAGCATCTTTGCTTTGGCCTCCCAAAGCTTGCATTTTCTCCAGAAAATTTTCTCAAGGTTCCTCAGGAGCAGACGCTGTTACACTAAACTGCAGGAAAAAAAAAAAGTTGAAGAGCGAGGAAATTTTCCTCTTGTTTCTTTCTACAGGAAGCTGGAGCTGGAGGAAATTCCTGCCAGCAGATGCAGCCAGAGTGTGTCTTGCATCCTCCAACTGAACTTAGCCGTTTCAGATTTCCAAACGGGCTGTCAAGATTATCAATGTCTGCAGCACAAACACACATGAACAAGAATAATGAAGGAAGTTTAAAGGTCTCCTTCTTGCAGGAGGCCAAGACTTGGGGCATGGGAGGGCCCGCCTGGCTTCTCACTCCTTCGAAGTGGGGTCACGCTGAGACAGTCAGGAAGACACAAGCAGAGTGTTGTGTTTGGCGGATGTGGCATGGAGGTCACCTCCTGTGGTGTCAACAGGATGGGTTTCTGGGCATGCCAATGCTCTTTCTCTCCCAGTACATTTTCCCCATCAAACTGCCTTCCAAAATTGCACCAAAAAGTGAAGTCACTGATTTCTGAGCACGGCTTTTTGGAGGGACCGGGCAGATGTGCAGCCCCTCTAAGGAGGAGACGCTCCCGGCGTCCGCCCGCTCCGCCTGGGACCGCGCTGGGTCAGCAGCCTGCCCAGCGGCAGCTCCCTGCTGCCTCCTGCCTTTTCAGCACTTGCTCTGAGAGCCTGCTGGATGCTTGAGCGTTCAGCTCCTTACAAGGCCCTGGGGAGCCGCGCGGAGACTCGCAAGGGAATCTCTCCAGACTCGGCAAAGTCAGAGACAAACAGGCGGACATGCAAGAAGTAGAGTCACGGAACAGCAAATGGTGGCGTAGGAGCAACCGTACAACTCTCGTGTTGCTACCAGTTTTGTAGTTGCTGTAATCGTGGTCTCATCCCTTAACCCAAATTCTCGTGTCTGTCCGAATAAATAGTATGAGATATTTTAAACATTTCACATAGCAATTAATTTTATTTTCCTAGTGGAGATGTGCAGGGGTGTGCTCAGCGTGGTTGGACGAAGGAAGTGGCCATTCACAAATACCCTTCAATGGTCAGCGGCTAAACGGCCTCCAGCCTTGCCTGCCAAACCCATCTGCCAATCAAATCTGTATTCTTTGGCATCTGCACGAGTTAAAACCTACTTTCAGAGGCCAACTGGCTCCTAACCATAGAGACCGAGAGTTTATGCTTGGCCAGCATAGGAAGAACAGGCTTGTTCTTGGTGGCAGTGGAAGGAATTTGTGTTTAGTCTCAGACCATCAAATCTGGGTTTTTGCAATATTGAACATGTTTTTTTTTTTTTTTTCTTGCAAGCTGAATAGCAGAGGGGAGAGAGAGAGAGAGAGAGAAAGAAAAAAAAAAAAAAAGGAGACGGGAAAAGCTTTCCTGTTTGCGGGAGCTCACAAGCATTTTATGAGCACAGATTCTCCACATAAAGTTTTCCTGGCATTTCTTTGTTTCCTCTCAGTAATGCAATCACACAAACTGCTCCATAAATGCAGAAAGAGTAAAATGCTCCCAAAGACTGTCAAAATAAAAGTTAGTTGAAATCCTTATCTAGCCTTAAGTCACTCTGTGCCTAAACTTGCAAGAGCTGGGCTGCTCCAACATTGTGTATGCTCGGTGAGGTTTCACTCGTCTCTTGTCTTGACCATCTAAGCTTGAATGCTCAGTTTCTCTTTCATATGTGGGTTCTTACTCCTCATATAATTTTGCTGCATTTCATCTGCAAGTATTGCATGGGGGAGATAACAGCTACACGTGACACGGTTTTGAGCTAAGAAGGGGGAAGGCAAAATGCATTGCTGCATTTAGACAGGACCGTAAAGTGGCATGGCATCACGGATGGGTCTTCCTAAAACCAGGCCCAGGTATTTGGAAACCACAGAAATGACCCAGCCTATTCCCACTACCATAAACTGCTTGAAGAGCCATTTTTTTCTAAAGACCCAACAATATTATAAAGCAAATATTTTCCACTTAAGGACTGTTAAAGAGATGCAATGTTAAATCACCTAAGCGAAAGTGGACTACTAAATATTCCTCAGTTTGGGGCTTTTCCAATAAAACAGGGACAGGAAAGGATCTCTGCTCTTGGACAGAGGACTTGAAAGGACAAGCAGCCAAATAACCAATGCAAACTGGAGTTCAGTCAGTGCTCTACGATGGAAAACACCAAGAGTTAAATAAGTTGGGAAAACAAACAAATAAAAAAGCACAATAAAAAAGGCAAAGGAAGGAAAATGGCAAACAAGCAGCGATGTCCATGACTTGGCAGCAGGCGCGGGTGTGGAAGATAATCCAGCACTCTGGCAAAGCCTCGTTTTATGCTGTTGTCCTCCCAACGCCCCAGTGAAGCGAATGAAGCTCTACTTTATAGAAGAAAAGCCAACAGAGAGAGAATGGGGCCCGTATTTTAAACCTCGTTAGATGTTTGCCTGTACAGCACTCGCTGCAGATTAAGCTGACAGAAATCATCTTGTGTTTGCTCAAGGACATGTGTGTGGACACAGACATGATGGCTCAGTCGACTCAGGATAACTCCCTTAGCTTAACCTGGCGCCGTGGGAAGCTGAAAGTACTTCCAAAACCAAGATTTTAGGCTTGCAATGCCAAAGGCCAAAATAGTTAATGCTGTTAAAGATCTAGGCCCAAGTGATGCAGGGTCTCACAAAACCGTCTCAGAAAGGACAAAATTCGCTTCCCTAAGTGCCCGAGCTCCTGGCAGATCCTTCTCAACCCCTTTGGGTCATCACTGAGCGGGACGGCACAGGGCCTTGCAGCAGTGTGTATCACCACTGACCCCATCTGCTCTCCCATGCCAACCACTTGTGACACAGGCCCAGGGAACACATCCCTACCTGGTGGCCCACGTGGGGCTGCATTCTCCATGGGAGGCAGCACTGGGAGACTAAGGTAGCTTTGACAAGGGACAAGTGAGAGGCAGGAGGTGGCACACTGCCCATCATCGCTGCACATCTGTCAGAAATAACAGTTGTTTCCACCCATGATCTGAAGACCTTTGGAATCCACAAGTTCTTCTGAAGGGCTCACAAAGGTAAAGCAGAAAAGCAACCTTAATCCTTTCTGTGCTTCCAAGCCTCCAAAAGCAGAGTTCAGGGAAACAACATACACTAGTATCTTCCTTTCTTCTTCACAATAAGCTCGTGTGTGTGCTGAGCACATCTAAAATCTCCGTGGTTTATGGCACCATGGAAAGGAAATCAGTGAGTACGGCCAGACTTCTTCAGCTATGTGGAGATGTTATCTGGAGAGCACAACGGTCTCTCTTACCTGCTGCCTTTGATGTCAAGTAACTGTTTTCGTTTCAAGGGTCAAACTCTGTTTCAGCTCAAGCTACCGACAAAACTCCCACCGACTTCAGTGGGACCAGGAATTTGGCCATCAGTCAATGCGGAAACTAGAGGGACATTCAGAGCTCCAAAGAAACTGCAGAAATGCTGAAAAGCAAGAGGAGACAGCCAGGGCAAGCTGGAAATAGGAGGGTATCATTTGTGCTACCGCTTCTCTGCTGATTTTTTTCTTTTTTCTTTTTTTTTTTTTTAATTAACAAAATGAGATACCTTTCAACAGACTTCAGATCAGAGAAACGTCTGCTCTGGTGGAGGAACCTATACGAACAAATCTAAGACTCCAGCTGTCCCCATGATTACCAGCCGACGTGCTCAGAAATATGGGATTCCTGCGAGTTCTACTACGTGGTTTGCTCCCAAGGAAAGGGCTGGAAAGCACAAGCCCGGGGAAAATAACTCCAGACACGGGCACAGCTGCAGTCTAAAACCCAGTTGCTCTGTCCCGTCAGCCCTGCTCATCCCCCTGTAGCTAGACAAGTCCCCTGCAAGCTTGCACCATTTGTCTGGCATGTTGAAAGCCTGAGGACAATGAGGGCTTGCATTCTCCTGGCGGTCGCCTGGAGATTTGGTTAGGCAATTCCTGTAAATATGGAGAGTTCAGTAGCTCCCATCCCCGACAGCACCTGGAAAACTCAGTCCATGACATGGAGTAGCCTGTGTGCTTCGGGACAGGATGCTCTGGGTGCCCCCAGCAACGCTGGGTGATTTGCATCTGGAAAAACTGCCCCAATGTCCTGATTCACCTGATTCCGAGGCAACCCTCCTGTGGGACACGCCAGGCTCCTCGCAGGGAGGGAGGATGTTTCCGTCCCGCTTTCGCGCAGCGCTGACGGCTGGGGCACGGCCACGGCCACGCAGGGTTAACAGCAAGGAGCTGCTCACAGTCGCTTTGGCAAGAGGTTGAGACTGAGCGCTGGTGCCGTGCCCAAGGTCTAACCTTCTGCTTCCCGTTAATCCTTCTGGTGCTTGAATGAAAACAATGCTGTGCCCTACAGGACAACTTCTACAATGTGTAGGTCCAGTGAAAATCCGGAGAAGAGTCCAACTGGAGAGAGGACCACAGAGCACACAGAAGGCTGCTCCTTGCCTCTTCTCCTGCACAAGCTCCATGTTGTCTTTGCAGGCCCAGGAGTACAACACTAAATCTCAAGAACATCTCCTGGACCATCCTCGCTATTAACATGCCTGCGATGGAGCAGATTCCGAACCTTCCAGGCACTCCAGGATCTGCTGCCCCCAGGAAGAATCCAGATATTCATGACATGCTCAGGGCTAGAAGAGCAGAGCATCCCTAGGGCATAACATTACTGCAATTGTGAACAGAGGACATGAGGGATCAGATCCATCAGATCTGGATCTTCTGGATCAGATGATGGATCTTTCTCCCTTCCTCGCTCCTGTCTTCTGAAAACCCCTCAGTGATTTTCTGTTAAGAGTGAGTGAAATTAAATATAACTAACTATTCAAGTCATCAGTGAAAGAGTTAAAGGCCTTAGAGACCCCCAGAGCAAGAGCTAAAGCTAGTTTCTGCACTGTTTTTCTATTTAGTTGGCTGGATTAATTTAGCTTGAAAAGACAAAAAGGCAGGAAGGAGCAGAGCCCTCTTAAATATCCTCCTGAACGAACTGATTTTTCTGGGTCCAACCTTGGTGAATGAAGTGTTTCAGCCAGTGTGAAATGTGCAGGATGCCCATCCCTGGCACGGGCCTTGGGCGCGGGGCGCAGAACCTTGTTGTCCCCTCCGCGCTCAGTCCGCCGTGTCCCTCTCCGTGTCCCCTCTCCGGGGCTGAGCTTCATCCCGCACCAGGACACCCACCGTCCCTGGCAGCAGGGGCGACCAAGCGGCAGTCTGGGATCTCGCCATTATCCCGACCCAGGGTGCATGGATCCACAGGATTAAAGCCCAAATTCCTGGGAGAGTGCGCGGCATTTTAGCACATGCCCAGGGATTGGCAGGATCGGTGCTCTGGGCGGTCTCCTCTCGTCTGCACCGTTTCCTTCTGTCCATGCGAGGCGTTGATGGCAGTGTCCCTGCTGATCCCTCAGTGATTGAGGCATCCTCTTTGCACACCCCAGGGCTCCCGGGTGTCTGCCCTGCAAAATCCTGGACTTTGGAGAGAAATTAGCTTCTTACTAATTACTTTGTCTGCCCAAGATGCTTCCAGGAACTCAGGTTTAGGATAGAGCTTGACAATAATTTCTTGCAGCTTTGGAGCTGGGTTAGGGAAGCCACCACTGCTTCTGCTCATCTCCAGCCTTGGATTCAACCGTCTGCAGGGCAGCGTGGAGAGCCACACCGGGCAGCTTGTCTGAACTGACACGGTTGAGACGCCTGAGGAGCGTGCTGGCCCAAACTGGGAGGCTGTAGGACTCCAGCTAGGGCCTAGATGGAATTTTACAGCATCTAAAATTAGTCCTGAAGATCTATGCTAAGGGCTGGTAAGGAATTTTGCTATTATTTCTATGAGGAAAAAAGCCTGAATTTCCATTCTAGAGGCCTGACGTCTCCCAAGTGTCTTGGTTTTTCAGCAGGCCTGCTTTCACTGAAGGCACTCGGATCTTTTGTGTACGTGTATGATGCTAATTCAGTGTCAGTCAGTATAGAGAGCAGCCAAGGCTGCTTTCTATCTTTGCTGTGACTGAGAGTGGGAAACATTCAAATAAGCGTGACGGTTCCACACAATTTAATAAAAAACCTCAAAACTCCACAGAAAGCAACAACCACCAACTCCAAGCATGAAGAACACAGGACTTCTCTGTGTTTTTTCTTTGGCTTCCTCTCTCAAACTGGTTTCGCTTGGTTCCAGTTTCATTTTTGTTTGCATTTTTCTGTGATGATCGGGAAACAAGATGTGATGTTCACTTCTGAAAACAAAAATGAAATTATTCACACTTATGCCTTTTTGTCGCTAAGGTTAAAGACTATCCCAGTCACTGGAACCAGCCTAAGCATCCAATAGGACATAGCATTTTGGAAGGGTAGAAAATCCACCTGCCAGAATGGTGGTGATCAAGTTCTAGAACGGTTGATGAACATTGCAGATGTAATGTGCATTTTACATCTTGCATGTATACATCATTGAATACATGCCACCAGCTCCAGCGGATGAGAACAGCCAACAGAAAGGATGGCATGAGGAGGAGAACCTCATTTCCCCCTTGAGCCTTTCTGCCGTGTCTCTTCACACCTTTGAGTCCCAGCACGGCTCCCTTCGCAGTGATGGATGGTCCAGTTGTGAGACCAATAAATGGAGCAGAGGACGCACGGGCTGCAGGCTGGCGAGCACGGAGGCTGAACGGGACTGCATGAAGGCCACTGGAGCAGCCTCAGCGAAACGCTGAAACCCAAACTTGTCCTCCGCGGCAGTCAGATGAAACTCCTCACATGCTGAAATGTTTGGCTGGACGGGCTGCCTGAGTCAGCTCTTTTCTTGTAAGCTTCATGGAAATGAATCTTCAGGAGGAATTTAAGTAGCTGTTTTGCAATACCAGCTTGGGAAAGACATCCTAAGCACAGATAGCATGTGAGATAGATAGCTCCAAAACAGCTCTTTTAAATGCTTTGCTGGGTCTCCCACAAATCATCAGGGATGTCCAGATGGAAGCCCTTGTTGCACAGACCAAGCCACCAGCTAGGAAGACACCCCCGCCCCGTTGGCCTTCAAGGCTGATTGCCCAGACTGGTGGAGAAATCATTGTACGGATTTCATGCAGAAATTGCTTCAAAATGATTTTCTTCATAAATTACATTACTTGGAACTCCAAAATTACATGAAAACCATAAAAGAGCATAGCGACATGCAACTATATCCATTTTAGCTGAAACAGTTCAAGTCTGATGTAACCACAGTATGGAATGTTTCCCAAAAATCTGCTCAGTGCAAATACACATGGATCCTGGACTACTGGTAAGAATGCGGGTTGAATGAATACAGACTCATCTTTTACTCCACTGCAATAAAAGAGCTTATACTTCAGACTCTAGGCTCCATCCTTTAAAAATACACCAAGACTGATCGGTTATCTCAAGATCAGATAATCCTCCAACAGATATAATAAAATGTAAACCCACGCCAAGATGCAGACTCCCAGACACAGTCCCACTTCCCTCCATGGTCCTGTCCCTCCTAAATAGCACGTATAAAAACCCCACCTGCTGCCGTTGTGTTCAGCTGTTTTCATCTAGACCTCCGTGACTCTTTGACCCATAGCAAGGAGACATCCTTGTTTTTTCCATATCCTATTTATACCAGTGCTTTCTAGTGAACAAATAAATGTCTTTCCCCTAGAAGCTCAAGCAAGATTTGACAAGATCTCCTAGCAGCTGTCCAGACACATGAGCCGACCCAAAGTCCATGGAAAGCAATCACTTCCGATGCAGGGATCTGGTCAGACACCCTCCCAAGGAGCATGGATGCTTTTGGACTTTGGATCCTCCTGGTGGATATCAGGAATGAGCAGTGAGTGATTTTCCCCTCCTCTGCCCAAACTGCCTTCCTTGCCCCATGTCCAGCAGCAATCTCATGTCGCTGGATCAAACGGGTCAAGCTGCAAAAAAGAAAGTGTGAGGAAAGCAAAGACAGATTTCTGAAGAAATCCTAAACCAAATTGCTGCAACTGGCCCCTTGGCATCTTCCCAATCAATCTAGGGACTATCTTTCCCACAGATGGTCCCTTGGAGACAGACTGCAGAGACTTTTGTAGGAATAAATGGAATCAAAACAGTTAACAAATATCCAAAAATAGAGAGTAGTTAACTTCTTTTTTATTTTTTATTTTATAATATGGAGGTGAAAAATCCCCGGGTGATTTACGTGACAGTAGAGATATTAGCTGCATATAATAGATGCAATATTTTTAATACTAATATTTTGGGCTGAGACAAGAGTGGGAATGGAAACTATTTCTAGTGCTTTGACTTCTTTATTTTGCAAACATCAGTTGCTAACTGGGGTCAGACAGAAATATTGTTTCTGCAACAAGAGCCCAAACAACTTGTGCTGGCAGCCTCTTCACGCAGCACCGTGCCAGGAGGCACTGCAGAGATCCTGCACATTCCCGGGTCTCCGGGGCCAAAGTCCCCACTACACCTTGCAAGGAAAAAGGCAGGGGTGTAAATGCTTTCCTGAAGAACAGGGAAGCTGCTATGTAGGGTGCTTGGAGCAGGATGCAAATACCCGTAGCAGATTTTCCAGAACCCTAGAGGCTGATATGAAGATCTCTGCATTAATAAAACCCACTTTGCTATGTGAGGCCTTCTCCATCTTGCCGCTAGGTGGAATAGCTTGGAGAAGGCTTCACTCCTGTTAATTCGATGGCAATCCTTGGCTCCCTTCTCAGGAACATAGCGTGAACCAGGGTCTCCGCAACTTCCAGACACAGACTTACATTCTGAGGCTTCGTCCATGCTGAGCTTACCCCAAGGGTGCCAAGGAGGATGACAATTCATGATCCCAAATGTTTTTTTTTTTCGCCCTCACCTTCTTCCAGCCTTACTTGAGGGAAACGCGCAGAGGGAGCCCGAGAACAGCTTTGATATAGGGCTTACCCTGGCTGGGATACAAAATCGTCAAATAATCTTTGAGAGTAACCGAGGGACAAAAACCCCTTGACAATAATTACAAAAGATTTCCTGTGAGAGGGTCCAGCCTGCTGCCGGGGATGTCCCGCTCTGGTTTCTCTGTGTAGAGAAGCATTTTCCACCCTTCTACGGCAGCTTGTTAGAGGTTACAAACCTATCTCTGAGGTTTTAAGTAAACCACATCCCCTTATGCTACTGTAAATTCACTTTGTGCCGAGCTGTGCACCTTCTTGAGGGATGACCACTGACAGAACCCAGCTGAACGTCTGAGCTGAGAAAAGGAGGGGGATGAAGCCACCAGAAAATGGTTCCTGAGTCACCAGTTGCCGCACGTTTATATTAAAGGATTAAAAGCAGGAGAAAGAAAATAAGGGCTTATTCATTCAGGCAACAATGCCTACCATAAACTCGCACTGCAAAACAACACTTGGATGGAGAAATCCATTTTCAGGGTTGAGAAGCTGCGCCGGAAACACTCCACCAAAGAGAAAACCATTTCAATAACAGATCGGTTTCCTAGAAGAGAGGAACCTGCTGCTATATTTCCTTCCCTCAATTCTGACAGGCTGAAACAGTAGCACGTAGACGTTTATATTTTGCACTACATGGCGCTAAAACGGCGGCCTCAGCATGGTTCCATGGACGAGAGCATCAGTGCCCAGGGGCAGGGAGGCCCTGGGTCAGCGCGAGCGCTGAGCTGGGCGCTGCGCAGCCACCACCACCTCGTTCTGTTTTGCCTCAGTCTCCGCACACTTAAACCCGGGCGGCTGACCAGCACGCTGAGGTCTGTCAACAAGAACCAGCCCCTCGTTATTTCCTCTCAGACTGCAAAACGAAGCCCCGTGGCCTACCCAGAAGCACAGCAGCCATGTCACTTTTGGGGACAGAGCTCTTCATTGCTCCACTCAAAGTGAGTTCTTCTGGTAGGCACATATCAGGGAATCTCTCTTGGCAGTGTGAGGACATCCAGGTCTCCTGGTTGGGATGGCATACATCTGCCTGAGCACACCATGACTGTGTTGTTTAAGAATAAATACACTATAACTTCAGCTAACAAAGCAATGCTGAGAGACCTGAACTGCCTGAGAGACATCCGGAACGTCCCAGCCCGGTCATTCCTGAGCTCTTCTCTCAATGATCTCTTTCAAAACAGCGAAACCTGTTTTAAATGCTGACACCCACTTCACAAAGTCCAACTCAATTAAACTGAACAGCAAATGTAAGTGCTCAGTGTGTTACTCCACAGACACAGAGATTGGATGCACCCCAGTCCTCTGCCGGCCCAGCAGGACCAGCACATTGAAGAGCCAGGTCTTGTGATGCCAAAAGCAGGAGGAGAAGAATCAAAGGGGATCCAGCTCCTCCTTTGCTCTTACCGACCCCCTTGGGGAGATACCTACTTATTGTCTCATCTCTTGATGCTTCCCCTGCCATCAGCAAAGCGAGAGAGGCTTCTCAGGAGGTCACCTATGACGCAGCTTCCTCTTGGAGGGCGCCGCTCCGTTCACGTCCACTTAATGCACTCAGCATTAAAAACCAGCTCGGAGCGCGCGCGCCGGCAATTACCACGGCCCAGCTCATGTGCGGTAATTCATTAGGCCGCAGTAACGCAATCAGTTAGCCGGGTCCTTTTAGGAGCAAGCCGACAGAGCGGTATTGCACCCGGGGGAGCTGCACTTGAGCAAATTAATTTAGTGTAATAACTTCAACAACGTTGCGGACAATCCAAATGAGAGAAGCAACGAGCCCGCTCTAAATTGCCTGTAAGTAACACTTGGGCTGATAGAATATTCATCAGCGGCCGCCAAGGCTGCTCTGCTGGCCCACAGAAGCAGCCCCCGCGCGGCTCGCACTTCCCGAGACCCGTGAGCGCCCACTGCCTACTTGGCGCTGTCTTAAGCATGAACACTTAATCCTCAGGGAATCTCGTGCTGCAGGAGAAACGGTGCGAGAAGCAGCTCTTCATTTTGTCCTCCGGCAAACCCAGCTCCAGCCAGCACAGCTTGCCCTGTGTGTGGCACTCGCTTCCGAAATGTGGGTCCGATGCAATTGCTGCTGCAAACGTGGCCTGTCCTGCCCCGGGGGCTCAACGTTTCTAAGCCTAAGCCTAAGCAAGCAACTGTTATTCTAACAGCATCTCTGCAGCCAGCTGCTTTCAGTTGTTTAGAAGGGTTTTTCTATAGTTATTTCCACCTTTATGGTAGAGAGATGCTAGTACTGTCACTCCCCATTACAGCAGGCAAGTACTTGAATAAAGACTTTATAGTTAACCTTAACAAAATTTGAATCAAAATGCTGCTAAGAAGAAAAAGGCTTTTTACATCCTTCCCTTCCTCCCTTTTCCTTCTGTTTCAATACCATTCATTGAGCTCATTAAAAAATGTTACCAAACACTGTATTTGAGGTTAGTTTTCACAAGCATGCAGCTCATCCAAAAACCTGCATTTTGTTCCAGCTATGAAGAGAAATTCTGCACTGAAATAACGTCTTGATATTGTTGCTTTCTTTAATAAACATCCTCTCTGCTCACTGCAAAACTCAATAAGGGGCTCCAAAAGAACAAAAGACATTTCTGTATTGTTTTAAGTTCTCTTCCTTTCTGAAAACCTCAATTAAAATGGCAAAAAAGCAAACGTGTCGGCACTACACACTTTAATTATGAACTCATTTCTATTCACTCTCGCAGCAGGAGAGATTTGCCCTCTTGACCTTTGCGCATGGGTTTCTGAGGCTTTTCCAAAATTTCACAGCATTAAAAATGACATGTTAATGTCAGCTGTAAAACATGTTCACCTTCACATTCACCCAAAATACCTTTTAATCTGAAAATCTATGTTGAGTGACATTCCTATTACTATTTTTGTTTGTGAAATGAGCACTAGCGCTGGGCCATGAATAGAATGGTATGGGAGCAGCTCTTGAAATAGTGCAACTTTAAAGACAGCAGGAAAATTGCAGGAATATGGCCCTTCACGTCAGCTTACTGCAGAGTTTTGAAACAAATACCTCGCGTGGCACACTCACATGAGATGTTCAGATGCATTCTTACCAATCTGATTAATGTTTCCAACACAAAAACTACCTGCCTTGGAGAGGACATGTCCCTGCAGCCCTAGCATCATGATTTGCCAATATGGTGCTTGCTGAAACACGTTTCCTTTTGGTGAAGTCTAGCCAAGAAGCCACTTGGCGAGACAAAATGCTAAAATAACCCAGTAACATATGCACCTTTCAGGGGAGAGTGACAGATAAGGAGGGTAAACAAGGGGAAAAAATATTAGTTCTTAAGTAAGGGATTTCATGAAATAGTGGATAAGAGGATGATGTATGTGAACTCAGAGCATAGGGAATGCATCACAGCAGATTCTCACATAAAACGAAATAATATTGTCCTTAAAACACAATCTACAAAATGGTTTTAAAATTCATGCACAGGACTAGAAGCCATTCCAGTTTATGATCCGTTCCTAATTCTTCCATGATTTCAAGTGCAAATGACACAGACACCTAAGGGTATATATTTGTTTCTATTAATATTTAGGACCCACTCCAGGGGAAGCATACATCCCCAAAACAGCTTCCTAGAGCTGGGGTTCCTACACCCAGCAGAGTAATTCACAAAATCCTGTCTGATCCCATGGATTTGGAGAGCCTCACATGCTTTGTGCAGAACGTATGTGTCGAAAAGGGTCACTCTAATGCATGTCCCGAAATGCCACCAAGTTTCAGACTCTAAATTCATTCAATTCCTGGTTTACAACTTGCGAGATTCATGAACTTGGTAGCCACCCTTCAAGATCCCAGCAGCCACAATCCAGTAGGAAAGGTCCTGGCACACTTCACCACCAGGCACAGCAGTCACACTGCCTCTCCTCAGCTACTCTCCTTCCATTTCCATGTTTAGAAAAATAAATTCAGCAGTGAACACAGTGCTCAGGAAGAAACGGGTCTGCATCCTGGTCCCTTGTCATGGAGAAACTCAACCTCATATTTTCAAGGGCTCATGTAACTGGTAAAAGCAAGGCTTGGGCTGGGGCAGCCTGCTGAAGCTGCGATGCCAGCAGTTTGCTCTATCAGCACCCATTTGCAAAGAACTAGGCATGCAAAAGCCACTACACTTCATCCGGGCTGCTGAAAAGCTACCAAGTTGCATCAGCTTCTGCTCACGAGCACTGCCCAGCTGGCCTGGCTGGTAGACCCAGCTGGAGGAGGACAGTTGATGGTGTAAGGAGGACTTGTTCTTGCCTGTGAAGCCAAACAAGCCAGGATGCAGAGGGGTGAGTGTGAGCAGGGAGGCTGTGATGTAAACATCGGTGTGGAATTTAATCAGCCATGGGCACCTTCTGTGTGCAGATACATTTTTTTTTCAGGCCACAGAAATATATACGGCAGGCAAGCTCTGAAGGAGAGACTGCTGTTCCCAAAGCAGAGGGAAGGAGCTCTCTGTGACCATGAAAATGCCTCGGTGGAAAATCTTGCACATCAGGTTTCAGGTGGCTGAGAAGAGACTTCTCCTCCCGGAATGCTTCCTCTCGCATGAGGTGTTTGGGCTCAGCTCCTCCCAAATCTCTTTGCTTTTCATACTTCCCAGGATCTGGTCAAGATGGAAAGATGAAATAAAGCAAGGAAACTTGTTCCTGCAAGATGGCCAGACTCATTTTTTTTATATAATTAAGGGTTGGAAGATCTCTCAGTGTGAGGCTCTTCAGAGTTCTCTGAGCACCTGCAAACACAACCTGCGGAAACTCCCTCCTCTCAGTGTGTTGCTGTAGAGCTGCTAACAAAATTCAGTTGTGCACAAGACCCGTACCAGAGCACCTCAGGTCCTGTATGTATGTACTTTGAGTGTGAAACACCTGCTCCCCAAACACCATTCACACATGGGGAAGTAGCGGCACAGAAGAGGGAACTCCCACAGCTTCTCCCGTGGGATGGGTTCAAATTGCCTAACTTTAGGTATCTGCCATATCAGTGACTAAGTGTGAGGCATCTGAACTCCCATTATAACCAGTGCCAGCCCAATCCGAATGGGCAGTGGAAGCTGCAGAGAGATTCACCAGGCCAAACTACTGCTTCATGAAGACATGAACCATCCTCTGGACTCTGACTGACTCTGGACCAAATCCCACTGACTAAAATGGGAACTTAGATACCCAGTTAATAGGCAGTAATCTTGACTATAGACACATACAGTGGGATACAGCTGTGTGCATCACTGAGGACTGTCTAGGGCATCCTGCCCTGCCTGATCTCCACCCCATCTTGCTGCATGTTTCATGAGCGAGATGCTGTCATGCTGTAAGTGCGTATCGAACAAGTACTGAGTTTTGAGGAACTCAGCTGTCCCTCCCGCTCAGACACACACAGTGCAAAAACATCTCCTAGATGTTTTGCTGGAACAATTATTTGACTTTCTATGAAGTAAGATCATAAAAACCCTGAGCTTCTCCAGCAGGCCATTATTTTTCTATCGAGGTTTCATAACAGTGAAGTGTTTTGCCAGCAGCACATTAAGTTTTTTGGTCAGCTGCAGGGATAGAGAAAAACAACCTGCGAAAGCAGCCTGATGCCGTAAAGGCCACTGGCAGCCTGGCAATTCCAGTTAAATTTAGTCTGCAGAACAGGAGTCACCGCAGTCACCAAGATTACAAAAAAATCTGGAGAAGGAGCCCCATGTTGTACAGTCCTTATGTAAAGACAAAGCTGCTCTGAGCAGAGAGGTGGCAACCCTGTGGCTGGGAAACGCATCCTCTTCTGCCACTGACTCTTGGCATTAAAGAAAGGGGAACAATGAAAGGAAAGGATTAAATCTGCTTAGATGAATAACTTTTAACCCCTTCTGTACCACCCTTTTAGCTACCCGCACAGGGAGAGTGAAGCAGATGCAAAGGACGGTGGTGGCCACCCTGTCCCAAAACCCCGTTCGTGCAGCATACATCCCGTTGACCCCTCTAAGGGTTTTCTTTCCTGCCCCATCTGGAGAGTCCAAGCCCACAGAGTGGTCTCACATCACATTAAAGACCAAATTCTGTCAGCTGTTGTTAGCGTCAGGAGGGGAGCTGGAAACCCAGTATCTCCTTCCATGGTGGCTTTTGTCAGCAGGCTCCCAGCCACACCATCTGCCTTGATAGGTGACTCACGGCTGGGCGCATTTGCGCTGACCTCTTCGTTACGTAAGGGCTTAGTCCTGATCAAAATGGCACAAACAGAGCAGCTGGGTGGAAACCCCCTGCCCTCCCCATCACTGTGTCGCAGACTGAGACACAGGTGACAGTCAAAACAACCCCCCCGATAAATGCTAAACGCCAGCTGCTGCACCTTGCTATTATTGGTGTTTTAAATAGGCCGCTTGGTAGTAGCAAACCCTAAGCACACATCTTTGGGGACAGTGCGGGGACATGCAAGCGGCTCTCAAGAAGAGACAGTCCGGATTTGATCCTGGATATAAACCCGGCTGAACTGAGCTCTGGAAGGAGCCGAAGGGCCCGAGCTGGCTTTACCAAGCCCTGCTGGATGTTCCGCAACAGGACCACGTTCGGTTGTGGGAGAGATAGAAGGACACAGCATAGGGCTGGTGAGCCCTGAGGAGGTTATGAGCTTAGATTTGCACTCAAGAGAAGTTGCAGCTTCCCAGATGATGCCACTCACAGCACCGCACCCATGGCATGAGTCACCCGCAGCCGGATACCCACGGGTCATCGTGAGGTGGCTTTCTGATCATCCAGTGTTCCAGAAAAACTCCTGCAATGGGGATCCCGGGCTGGGCTCTTTGTTCTCAGTTCCCTTCTCCAGGGAACCAGCTCCCAGTTCAGTGACCCTTGGCAGGAGCTTCCACTTGATGCCTGGAAGGAAGGGCAGAAGGACCGCGCGATGCCAACGTGTCTGGCCAGCAGGGCTGGATGAGTAGGAAAGGGCCTTTTTGACCCCTCTGATACCATCTCAGACCTAGTCCATCACTGCCTTGCCCAAGCAGCATTGAACCTGCAAACTGGTCTGAAACAAGGCCAGCTCTGCCTATGCTCGCAGCTGTATCTACCCAACAGCCTCCTGTGAGGGCAACATCTGGGAGGAACGAAGAACGTGGGGAGGGGGCTGGAAGGGCCCTCTTTTGTCACTGAGCACAGTCCCTGGTTCTTCACAAAAAACATCCGCAGAGAGCCAAACTACTCCAATTCCTTCTTCCTTCTGCTACTCCCTTGGTGCTATCCAGGCTAGACCTTCTATTTTCCACCTCATATGAGTGAATGGTCCGTTTTCATCCAGGGGGCTTTCGTGGTGATGCTCTTCTTCTTAGCACAAATAGCCCTTCCTCCTCCACGATGGTCACCACGGGTGTCGTGTACACTCCCGCTCCCAGCCTCTGCTTGGGCAGGCTGAGCAAGCAGAGATGTGTGAAGACGCATTTCCTTCTCTGCGCTTTTAAGTGAACGTTGCTGTTAACTTCCCTAGGTGACCCTGGATCCTTTCATTAACAGATAGCAAAAACGCAAAACAAAACAAACACCACAAACCCCTCAAATTCCCCCAAAACTCTTGCTTTATCTCTCATCTCAAAGGGAGACGCTGCCTTAGTTCCCTGCCAAAGGCTCCACCTTGCTCCATCATCAAGCAGTTGTGCTACTCCCATCCTTGCTTATCTCCCCTGCTGCTCGCTCCCACTCTTCCTCTCTCCGCCCGTCCTCCCTCGCTTCCCGCTTCCCTCCTCGTGCCCGTGCTGGATCCCAGCAGGTAAAGTGGAGCCCTGCAACCTTTATTACCGGGTAAAGTGGTAGGATGCCCTTTATGGTGTTTTGAAAGGAAATTGTACAGGAACAATGTCCCGAGCCGGGTGTCTATTGAAAATTTTTCACAAAGGGACTTTGAAAAGAGCGGCTTAATCAGTGCAGCTAATCAGCGAAGGTGGCTGAGTGTCCCTGAGGATCTGTAAAGTAAAATATAATGGGTAAAGTGATGTATCACAGCTCGCCTACACGCCTTGGCAGATCCTGGACAGTCCCCGCTTGGCCCCGAGCCCACGGTGGGCAGGACAGGAGAGTAGGACAGGATCTTCAAAGGTGGAAATGGAGCCACGGAGACTGCCCTGCTTTATTCACCCCACATAACCCTGTCCTCGACACGGGCACGAGCAGAGGGGCCCGTGGTGCTTACGCAACGTGCCGGGCTCGGGAAGTGGAAACTGTCCCTGACAGCCACCCGGGGCTCTCCAGGGATGAAGGATATTTCTGCTGCCCCCAGCTCGGAATCTAATTAAAAACAAAAACAACGTGGAAAACAAAAGTCCAGACTGTTTTTTCCTGGTCATTTAAGTGTAAAGCCAAGTTAACTGTAGGAAGCAAGGAAGCAAATTGGGACAGCACAAGAGAAAACTTGGGGACATTTCAGTAATCCTGTTATCAAAAGCCACAGGTATTTGGAACACACTGAGAAGAGGCAAGGAAACCATAAGAATCAATTTGTCCTACTTTTTTACTTCATGTAGGAGTGGGAAGGACCCTGGTAGTTTTCTGCCCCATTTCCTTATCCTCACACAAGGACTTTACAATGGGTAGTTCTCCCGTTGCAGAAACGCAGTCCTTAAATCCAAGTCTGACAGGAGAAGGATCTCAGTGGTAGGATGCTTTGGGTGAAAGTCCTTCCCCTGCACCTTGGGGACATATACAACTTGCTGCTCTGGTCACCCCAAACCCCACCAGGGACTTGGACAACACAACAGTCCCCTCTCCCATGGTCAGAACTGGCTTTAAACTTACCAAAGATCCATGCCTTGATATTGAAAAGAGGAATTTGGAAGTCTTTTGAGAAGGAGGACTGATTTTTCTTTGAATTTCTGCTCCTCTCCTAGCCACAGGGCTGTATTTCCTCCTGGAATTCTGTCCTGCTTTTCCCTGCAGAACAACCACCCTGTGAGTTATGAGCCTCACACATAAGGCTGTATCCACACACATAAGAAGACTTCCTTTTGGAAAGCAAATCAGCACACTTTTCCTGGTCCCTCAGTAAATCTCTCCCCCTCCCCAACTGACCCAGATTAATTTCTGTGTTCCGTTAATCAGAAGATGAAGAACTGATGGAAACTTAGTTGTCTTGATCTTGCTTTGAGAAACCAACTGAAGTTCCACCAAAGTCCACGCGTCCCACCTACCCATTCTCAAGAGGGAACTCCTTGAAAACCTGTCACTTACTCAAACCATGGTAGTGATGGGCCAGAAGTGCATATGTAGAGGTGGACAGTTAAATATAGAGTAGTAAGGCTTTCAAGCTAAATCTGATTCTTGCCATCTTGTGGCCTGGAGTCTAAAAGAGGACTCATGAGCTTGAGAAAGGGCACTGCTGAGCTGAAATTCTAGCTACTGCCTTGGTTGGTGAAGAGTCTCTTTTAAAAAGGGGGAAAAATAGATGCTACATGTTCTTTAAATTGTCATCAGGATATAGGAATCATAGAAAATAGACAGGAGGGGAAGCCTGAGAATCATCTAGGCCATTTTATAATCTTCAAGACAGGGTAACTGAATCTAAACCACAGCTTGTGAAAATCTCTTCTTAAAAACTTCCTGTGAAGTTTCCACATCCTCAAGTGGCGATGCCTTTCCTCAGCATCTTTATATAAAGAAGGTGAATAGTTACCAAACCTACACTCAAACCTACAGAGAAAACACAAGAAATTGAGATTTGTGGAGTGTGAGGTGGGGAGAGCGACGCTTCTCCTTGCTCTGCCTCCCTGCCTACAAGCTCCTTGCAACAAGGACCTTGTCATCTCCTTTACAGAACCTCCCACAATTAAACTCTTAACCAGATGTGCTCTAACACTGACCTGTGGTATAGAAAATCTGCCAAACAGACCCACACTGACTATTTTTTAAATGGGAAATTCAATGCCTGTTTTAATGTCAACTTTAATCTGCTCCCTTGTGCAATGAGAGAATTACGGTTGTATGTGCAGGAACAAGGACAGAAAGACAGCACTTCTGAACCCTGCTTTGGGATTTTTTTAAAAAGATTCTATTAGAAAAAAATAGAATAATTTTGAAACCTCTTATTTTTCCATGAGAAAATAAGAATGGGGAGGTAATTAAACTAAGTCGAAGGCAAGAGGAAAGGATTTAATATTTCATTCCATCTTTTGTCCTTTATTGGAAAGAAAGGCCAAGCTTCAGCAGAGGATGGATTGTCCGTAAATTTCTAATGCTCTATCAAATACTTTGGAACATCAGCCATTCTTCAAAGAAACAGATTTTTCCATGAAAAAATACAAGAGCTATCAAAAATTTTGCTGCTAACGCACTTTTGACAACTCACTCACAACTCAGTTGATGGAGAGTGAATGGCGGAACTCTAACTAGGTGAGATGAATTCAAACGTAGCTTGGATACATCATTTCTAGAAGAAAGGTGACGGGAATAAAGTGGGGACTTGAGCTGCATTTAACTTGGCTGGACATGAATGTCGTTTCACACAAGAAACACAAGGTTCTTCACTAGTCCAAGACTTGGCTTCTTCTGAGCCTCACGACTGTGACCCTGTTGCTACTGACCCTCTTCTAAGAAACTGGCTCTTCTTCCCTTGCATTCCTATATTTACACTTGCTCCCCAAACACGCCCCCAGCCCTCCTCGGCCTCCTAAGCAGGGCTCAGCTCCTTGCTTTTATTTCTGGCTTTAGCAGCACAGCTCCCATGTCCCAGGGCAAATCCTGCCTAATACCCTCGAGACTCTCTTCGGCGCAGGGGCCACGAGCTGCCGGGTGTTTTACAGCACTCTTAAAGTTTCCCTCCCATAAAAACAACGTCAGAACGGGCACGACACATTTTTCTCAGCTAATCAGCTAACTTTCTCAAGCTGGCCGGCGATGGGTCTGGCACAGCACCCTGGGCTTGGTTTTGCAATTTCATGGCTTTCCATATCCAGACAAAGTCTAAAACAAAGGCCTGTAACTCCCAACTGTTTCACTGGCAATAAAATCTCTCCTCCGCTGCTCCTACGGCACACAGATATTTATACCACCTGTGCAGCTCCACCAGCTATGAAATGAATCCTTGCTCTGCTAACACAATGCCGGGGATATTAAGATAATAGCGCAATAAAGCGCCAACAGCTTTGCAACCAGTTTGTGTTCCAACACAATCTGGCATTTAAAGTGCAAACTAGTCTTGTTCAGCAAGACTTTTTTTTTTATTATTTTCCCCTATTCCCGCTCTGCTGTGTGCTTCCCCCCCTCGCCCTTCACATAAAATAACCATTTAGAGACCTCACTGGCTGCTAGAAATCAATTTTAAAGTGCGAGGACTCTCCTGGGGCATCTCATGTGGCACCGGAGCGACAGGCAGCCCGAGTTGCCATTCAGTTCCCAAACGCGCTGCGGAGCAGTGGGGATCCCGAGCACTTGGGCTGCTTAGATTTAATGTCATCCATCAAACCCTATGGAGCGGGGGCTGTCGGGGTCTCCCAGACAAGGTTTGGAGCATGGGGCCAGGTCTTTTCAGTGTGAATTTCTGTTTAAAAGAACCTGCTGTTTCACTCCAGCTCTCTCTGCCCAGGGTTCTTAAGCTTTCGTGGTTCAAACATTTTGCTCTCTACATGTTGAACTCCAAAAGATCTGGCTGCTGGCAGTTTGTCGTGGTAATCTGAACAGACTGGGAAGCAGAAGAAATCCATCTAGCGTGATCCTCACAGCTGTGAAGTGGACTGGTTTTTCAGCTGGGATAAAAGCACTTATGTGCAATCATCCGCATTTCCATGAGCTGAGGCTCTAGCAAGTTGTGTCAGCCTGCCTCAAAAGAACATTTGTTTCCTGGGTTTCCTAGCAGCTTTGTGACTTTCAGCAGAGCTGTGCGAGCCTCACCTGGACAGCAGGTCCTCACTGCCATGAAGCGTTCATCACTCACACCAGCAAAGCAACACATGGTGGAGACAGACCCGATGCCTGTCGTGGGACAGGGCCATGACACGTGAGCCCATCATTGGCTTAGAAGGGGTGCCTGGGCATGGAGCGCCCTTGGGCTTGATAATCTTGAAGGTCTTTTCCAGGCATAATGATTCCAAGCACCATGTCTGCGTGTTGCAAGTCGGGCTGCAGCTGGTCATGATGCTCAATTTCCACTTGCTCGAAGCATGAGACAGGAGATCCTGCTGCTCTGCTTGCTTCTTCCCCTTCAGCTCAAAGACATACTGCCTTCAGATGGCCAATAAAGATCCATTTTGAGCAGGGGGAGACAGGGTGGGAAGACTAAGGTCCAGTCCACGCTGCAATTCATGAAGCACTGAAGACTCGAGCTGCGCTCTGATGAACCTCACCCAACCCCAGCTTGCAACACAGAACGAAACTTGCTTTTAAGCGTGTTCCTGCGATCACAGGGCTGCAATCCAGCTGAAATGAGGGATTTTTTTTCCCCCCCTAAATCACAAGACCAAATTGTGTTTTAAATTGGGTACAGGGAAAAAGAAAGGAGCCCAAAAGAGGAGTGGAAATGGAATTTGTCGCTGACTAACCACAAGGCCACAGACGCATGATCGATAGCCAACACCAGCCCCGTCTGATTTTCTTCCTGGCTTGCCATCACCACTTCACAATAGCAGCATAATAGCACCTTAGTGAGCGTATTCTGGAGGGATTACTCAAACGCCCTCCATTTTTGGCACTTTGTCTTATTTACCCCCACGAGACCGTTAGACTTAAACCAAAGAAACTGTAAAACCCTCAAGGATGGTGACATGAAAGCAAGTGAAACCAGACAGAGGCTTGTGATCAAGTACTACATCATAACTATCCAAATTACAGAAATGACACATTAAACTGAAAAACAGAGTTTTGCTCTAAGCCTGGGGGGAAATTCGCAGTGGGGACCAGCTTGCCATGCCTGCTCTCTGCCCACAGAAGAATGTTGCTTGAGCATCACAGCAAACTTCTTTCAGATGTTTTTCAGTTGCTCAAACTCAGGAAAACCAAAGCAGAGTTAACTGTATCATGGCTTTTTGGAAGCCGTTTGTGCTTCAAGAAGTGATGGCCCTGTGATTCTGGGATGCAAACCCATGGTTCCTGGGCAACTCTTTGCAAGACCGCTTTGAAAAATGAGGTCCCAGTGAGGCATCAGAGCTCAGGCACCCAGTTTTCAGTTTATCCTTGAAGAACACATTGCCACTCTTTTTCTGGTTAAATTACATTAACCCTGCAAGCTCCTGGTCTCAGACAGGCCTTAGTGTCTTGGCTTTGCAGCCTCAGGCGCAGCTTAAGAACATGCATGCAGAGGAGAGCTACACGTGCAATTGCCTGTCTGATTCCTCACTTATGTTCAAATTTAACCACAAGCACAATTCCTATGCAGGAATCTAGATGCCCTCATATAATTAAATGTGCAAGTTATCCAATTAAATACACAATTTGCACAATTAAATTAACTCAGTAGATTTAAAATCACCCAATCCACCCAGCAGCTCAGCTGGCTGGTTATTTAGCACGCAGACTCTCTCCCATAGAAAGGTCCGATCCTTACTGCCAACCCGTTGCAACCAAACATATTTTGCAGCAGACACCAAAAGCCAGAAAATTGCATTTTTTAACCAAAGGAGAGAAAGTAAATTCCTGGAACTCAAAGCCTTTATGGGAAATATCTTGCCAGTTGCCTCTTCCCATCAAAGTGGGGGATCTGGCACAAGGACAGCTGGACATTAGGATTGCTCCAGGTTCCCCCGAAGTGATGTAGCCCCAGGTTGCAGAATGGTCTCCATTTTCAAGCAATATAGAACACAGCCCAGATTTTAAAGACCAACTCATGGGATGGACAAACATCGCAGTTCCAGAGCATTAATGCTCAGATAAAGGATTATGAACCTACCCAGCAGTGCCAACTGCTAAAGGTTAACATTGTCCAAAGACATTCCAGGAGACTGATGTGCAGCGAGGAAGAGAAGATAAAAACAATATATTCAAAGAGATGTTCCACCTACCTCCGGTCATTTCTCCTCCTTCTGAACAGCTTTTTGGTATGTGCGATTTCAGCTTCATGAGGCAACGGATGGTAACCCTGCTGTAAAACAGAGCAGAGGCAATTATTAATTCCGAGCTACAGGAGGCATTGCAGTGCAGGCGGTCAGGGTGAGACAGAGACGGATGTCTAAAACGTGGACCTGCTAAAAGAAAAAGCTCCTGGCTAAGCATTTTTACAAAACACATATCAGTGCAGTACTTCAAACCTGATCAAGGAAGCTCTGAAAATCTCTGCAAGTCTCTTACAAGCACCCATCGCCATTTCAACAAACAGGGAATGAAGTTCTCCGCAGTTGCTGGGTGAGAGAACCATGTACAGTAGACAATTTGAGCATGCCCTGGTGCAACCCAAAGTCAAGGAACTCACCCACACCACCCATGACACTTCATACCATGTACACTGCTGCTGCAGCC
>NW_010585722.1:73203-88503 GCF_000705375.1 Tinamus guttatus
TCTTTCCCTGCCTTGTCCTCACTCCACTGAAGGTGCTAGGTTACCTCTCCTGCACTTGGTATGCTCAGCTGATAACAGACATGCTCTGTTTACCTTCCTACTATGGGCACTGGGAGACTTTGTTAATGTGAGCTAAGAGCTCGGAGGTTCCTGGATGAAAGCCACTACGTAAGTGCAAAGTATTATTTATTTTCCAGAGACTACAGAGCTGTCATAACCATAATGATTTTTATTTATGTAGTATTGTACTTCCCAGGCTGGCAATAAAAGCCCTGTAAAAATTGCTCCTTTATTTCCACAACAATCTGTCTCATCCTCTAAGCTGCAGCCGCTGCGGGTGAATCACCACGCGAGAGGGGCCATGAAGGAGCATGTGGATAAGGGCAAGGGGTGGGCAGGAATGTTTCTCATCAAGCAACAGCCTTGTCACATCAGCATGATATCCCAGCACGGGCACAAAAATTCTTTGTGCGCAAAGATCTTTAAAAATAAGAATTAACTTTAGTAGTGGTTATTGTAGTAGTATTGTATTGTTTGGAGATTCTCTGACGGAAAATGTAGAATAGGGTACAAAGGTCCTTTTCAATGATAACAGAAATAGGTTGGCGATTCTCTGGAGTCCTGAGTGAGCCTCCCAGATAGTGAGACCCAAAGGGCTTATTCTGACAGTCTGGAGGACAGTGGCCATGCAGCTACCGCCACTAGCCTAGAGCTCCTGGGGAACCTGGTCTCACCATGCAGGAAGTATTAATTCTTTTCAAACATTTCAAGCAAAGAGGAATTCTCCAAGATCAGGCGTAAGTCATGCTGCTGGCTAACACATCTGCACCTTGTTTTATCTTCAGTTGTGAAGACAGTTGTTTTCTGGGAAGGCAAAGAACATGGGCAGTTCCTCTTTTAACTTTTTCCATTGTCTTCACACTTCCCGAGCGAATTGAATGCACACAGGTTGGAGGGGTTAGCATGGGCATTCTAAAGCATGCTGAGGAGCAGAACCCAGCTCTCAGCAATTAAATCATCCATCTCTCCTTGGAACATCTATTAACACACCCTTAACACTCAGCGGTATCACTTCAGCCAAAGTGTCCTACAGTATAAACCATAGCAGTGGTAGAGAGGTCATCATTAAATTATGTTGCATGAGCTTTCCTCCAAATCTACTTGTCACTGAGGACCTGCTCAGTGTTGTTCTCCAGTCATTTGCTTACACTCATGAGCAAGAGCACTCTTCATGCTGCTTGGATCTTGCCTCTCCAGTCAAACAGAGCCCACCTTTCATTTGGGAGAGGTAATCTGGGAATACTGAAGGCTGGAAGGTGGCTTTCCTGTGGCCAAAGCTGGTTATCACTTATTTAACAAGACTTGACTCGAGCTTTTCCTGCAAATGAACATGTTATAGTTATTTTGGTGTAGAATCTTTGGTGGCTAATAGCTTCAAAATCATGCTGAGGCTTTTGCGTTACTGAGGGCTGCAACAGGACCTTTTCTCATCTATTCAATCAATGTATTTTCACTGAATGTATAGGCATAGCTTTGTATCTCTGAGATCTCTGAACCTCTGAATATTTGACTGAAGTTGGCCAATAGGTTCCCAAGCTGGTGAGAGAAGGAAGGGAGGGAGCAGTCACAGACAGCTCAATCACATAAGCTCTGCTAGTTTAGGAAACCAGGCTAAAAATAGTATAATACTCGGTGAGACTGTTTCCAAATGTCGTACTACCGCAGCATGCTAAAGCCTGGGGTATTTTTAAGAATTTAAGCTGTGCTGCAGAAACATGTGCAAATATAATCACCCAGAGCTTGAAAAATGAAACCAGCTCTGCAGAATACACGGACTGAAACCACCGATTTCCGTAGGAGCGAAGTCTTTGCTAAGTCCCTCTGGCTCTGTGTCCCAGCTAGGAAGCCCATGCCCAGCGCTGCAGGTCTTCCTCCTCACAGAACACCACTGCCCTTCCTCAGAGACACGAGCAAGTGACTCCTCTGGTTACAAACATAGATGAGAAAGGATTGAATAACAGGGGCATAAACGTCCAAACCAAAGAGCACATCTGGAAACTTTATGTGGCCAAACTGACCAGAACTCAGTGTCCCCACTAGGAAAATCAAGAATCAACCCTCTTCGACCATGCAGTTCCCTTCCCTTGTCCTCATCCTCAGACAATGTTTTTGAAAAAAACAGTCGCTGGTCCCTACTCTTGTCTATTTTGGTGCTTAAGCAGAGCTAATTTTGGAAGAAAGAAAAGTCATCTTTTTGTGTGTGTGCAGCACGCTGATGTCAAAGGAAATATTGGCCACTTCCAAGGAGGGCGGGGAGCACGGACACGTCCGAGGGCGCTCCATGGGTGGGAGCGGGACAGAGTCCCAAGTGCAAGGTGAGGACATGCATGACAGTTCTTGATTTGGCTGGCGGCTCCGCAGCGCAGCAACAAAAGTGCTTTCAATAAAGCTGACTTGCTGAGGACAGGGTGGACCTGAATTGCAGCTCTGCCATTTTTCAGTAAGCCAGGGCAGTAGTTAGAGGCTTTGCAAAGCTGGTATCATTGAATGAAAGCAAAAGGATGTGTTTTGCAATGCAGGAGAGAAAAGCACCCTCTGCTCTGCTACGGGTTTACAAGAAGAGCTACCCAAGAAAGATTTCATATCCACTCAAGCCAGAAAACACTGGCAAGCCAAGATGCTCAGGGTTTTCAAATACGGGTTTGCAACTTGTCAGTGAGCAGTAAGAATCACATTTGGTCTCTCCCACAGCGGTTTGATTTTGATATTTACTCCCAGGTGCCTTGAAGAGAACACAAGAAACATCCCACTTCAAAGCCGCTAGTTCTGGAAGCGAAAGGTGTGGGAAAAAGAAAGAACAAGAAGGTTCTTTTAGGCCCATGGTTTTAGAAAGTTCCACTAATCGGGGTCGTTTTTAATTTTGGAGCAAAACATTCTGCGGCTTTCATGGCGGGAAAGTTCAAGCAGAGCCTGAGAAGCTCCTGGGACTTCTAATGTACTTACAGCTATGTCAGCTCTAAATTACAAACATGTACATTGTAAATAGAAAGCATAGGAGCTTGGTCAGAGTGGGGCGTTTGGCAGCAGTCTGCTTTTGGGGCCAATCTCCCAGAGATCAAGTATGTTGAGATGTGTATATTCTTTTTCAGGTGTTTTGGGGACAAAAGTTCTCAAAGAAGAGAGGATGATGACTTGCAAGCTTGGCTGACTGTTATATGACTGCTTAACATATGCTAAGGGAAATCCATAATTTACCTAAATTGGTGAAAACTCACAAGGAAAATCAAAGTTTGACACTGCTCCCAGGAAAATGGTGTGTACAGGTGGTTTGCAGAGGGCAACTCAGAGCAGACAGAGCCCGAGGAAGATTTCTGCCAAGGACAGGATGCTGCGGAGGGTCAAAAGCCACACTACAGGCTTGCTGCAACCTGTCAGCATGGAGCACAGTGTCTTTTTAGCAGCACGGCAAAGGTAACTGTGCACACGCTCACACTCATGGATGCTCTTTCCAGTGTCTACGGGAAGCACCCAATGGACACGCCTGAACAACTAGACCCCGTCCAACCACCCATAGGAATCCGGCAAGACGACAGCTGCCTCCTTGCTGTCACAGCATCATTTGCATAGAAGTTTAATGAAAGAACAACAAAAAAAAATAAAGAAAAGCTTTCAAGATCTCATTGACATTCTTGCACCAACCCAAGAGCCTCCGTCGTTGCCATCTTCCCTTTCAACATCTGGCCACCTCCTCAGGGAACTGCCCTCTGGGAGCCGTCCTGCCACTCTCCTGAAGTCACTAAGCCAACGTTACCAGCCTGGAGACAGACACTGAAGCGAGACTAAGGATCAAAGGAGAGAAAGGGTAACTTTTCAGGCATCCTGCTCTGGGTTGAGGCTGGCTAGTGTTTTTCTCAGTCATCCTTTGCAGCAGAATTAAACTAAGGCATTGGAGGGAAGCACCAGCTTTCTTGATTTGGCTGATGATGGTCAATCACAAGGAGATAGATTGAAATACAGCACTTTTTTTTTTCTCCAGGAGCACTCCTACTTCATCAGCACTATTCCACACTCTTCCTCCTTCCCCTCAGCTTCTAAAAGTCTCAAGTGCAAAAGTCTACGGGACTGCACAAATGCAAGGTGTCAGGCATTTCACTGAGACCTGGCAGGAAACCAGGAGGCAAGGGACGACTGGAGGTCACTGCTTCGCCTCTGAGCTGCTCATGTCTGTCTGACTCAGTCTGCTTTGCAGATGTGAAACTAGGAAGCAACTGTCTTCACTTTTACTTATTTCTGCATTTCTGGTGACGCAGGCCAGGCAGAACCAACGTGAGCAGCCCTCTAATGCTGGAGCATCCCGAGGCCGTTGAATTCAAAGCTGCGATTTTGGAGAGCGAACAAAAAATTCTGGGAGAAGCTACAGGACAGATGGAAAAAACAACACTGGGGTGATGAGAGGAGGAAAAGAAACTATCTGGCGATATCAAAGTATCATTCCACATGAGCTTTATCTTGAGAGCCTTTTCTGCCCTCAAGAAACATCTCCGCCCCTGCTTATTTTAAACAAATGCTTTCAGAAGGCTTGAACTGAACAAACAGGTTATCAGGCCTCCAGTAGACGCTGGGAGTTTTGTTCCGTTTTATTACACACAAAGTTCAGGGGGGGATGTTTTTTTCTGGTGAGGGGAGGGAGAAAAGGGAGGGGAGAGTGGGACTTGCAGAGGCTCTGAAGACGCTGCCTCTGCTAATGCTTAGGCAACACCAGAGAGGCTGTAGCCAAGGGCAGAGTGCTAGAAAAGAAAAAAAAAAGGAAAGGAAAAACTGCAGTTCCACAAATGATCTAAAAAAACAACCTAGAAACTTGTAAGGCGCTGTGATAAAGACACTTTAATCTGCCTTTGTGAGGAATTGTTCATGGCAGCCCTGGAAAGCCCGGGGCAGCACACAGCCATAGACGTATTTATCTAAATGTTACTGTGTCAGCCCCATGCTCCTGGTGCCTAGTGGGGTTGAATGTGCCAGTGTTTAGTAGAACCAATTCCCCAAATGGGGAATGTCCTGGTGGGATCGCTGCAGAAAAGCAACGCGCTGCTTGGCCCTTCCCTGCCCAGCAGGGACTGCAAATGCCCCGCTACCCCTTAACCCCTGTTCCAGAGGCATCAGACCAAGCTGAGCAGTAGCATCGGAGGGCAGAGCCTGAACGCACGCGCTGTGGTGTCAGACTACGTCACACTGGTCCATGAATCTCAATGGCAGCTGGTCCCTGTGTAGCTTCGGATGGGTTGAGGTTGGGTGGACAGAGCGTGGACAGGCCCTTCACTTCCACTGCCAACGTGATCCCAAGCTATCTTCCCACCTACCCAATCAAAGCCAGATTTACAATGCTGAGAAGGAGCATTAGAGGCATTTCAGATACTGCCAGCTCCTGGGAGAATAGCTGCTATTCCTTCTCCCCATTCCAGGAATTTCTACAGAAACTGGCCTGCCACTCGTTCTTCTGCGTTACATGAGGGGAATTTTCTATCTCTTGAAAGACGTCGGCTGTTGCATGAACCAAAGCCTTGACCTGATTTGGAATCCACAGAAGAATACCAAACAATGTCAGGAAGCAGCCTGTAAATGATTTCCTCTACATTAAAATTTAAGTGATAAATTTGTTCCCTAAAACTGCAAACTATTCATTTTTCCTGGAAGGTGTTTATAATAATAGCTGCACTTCTGTATAAGGAATCAATCAGTGCTCTTTTTTCATCTGGACTCGATACTAAGGCAGGAGAAAGAGAAAAGGTTTTGCAGAATGCTCCAAGCCTGAGGTGGGAAGCAGCTAAATCAGAGCACTTCCCTGCAGTGACTTTTCCCATGCCTCAGCAGTCACCCTGCAATAGATGTGGCTTAGACATTCCTAGGGAGATGTCCTGGCTCAGAAGATTTCCGCAGGAGCTGCATCTTTGTGGGCACCCATAGACGTGTGTTGGCCAGCAAGGGCTGAAGGGCACTGAGAAGGAGATTCTTCTTCCAAAGAAGGGCCGGGAGCACCAAAGCAATGGCAGTGATGGTGGCATAACTGTGACAGCTAGACAACAACACTGGGGCTATTCTGTAAGGTGCTCTGCCTCCCAAGTTGCCCCAGCGTTGCAAACTCTTGGAATCCCATTTGCTGAGTGTGAATGACAGTTTATAGGGCCCCTCTCACAAATTGCAGGCATTTTAATGAATTACAGACCCTGCACATGCCATCCCAGATCCAAAGAGGCATCTTGTAAGACTCTTATCTTCCCACTGCTTTTCCTCACTATTTGCTCTCGCCTCCTGGCACAGGGTGGACACTGAGCTAGATGGAAGATAGCACAGACCTTGGCGTCTGAGCACTTTGTAGCAGCACTTCATCCCACTGCAGCCAGCTCGGGAATAAAACAAAAGCAGCTGAGAGAAGGGCTATAACAGCCCCGTGTGGAACTGGGAGAGGAGGGGAAACACAGAATAAAAAATGTTAGAAATCAGACTGGCATACTTAAGTATGTCACGTAATTTACCTTGAGTCTTCCCCAACACCTGGTGCTGATCACCATCAGCAACCTTTCTGGGGTCTATTTTTAAACTCAGCCCTGGAGCTCCTGAATTAAACACAAGTTGGAGATAATAAAACTTTAAAATCCAGGACAAAGTCTCCGAGGAGGAACTGCCTCTGCAAACAGATTCCGATGCATAAACACACCGTCTGGCTGCCGCGATCACCGTGCTGGGCAGGCCGAGCCAGAGGCAGCACAGGCAGGGCCGCCAAAGCCCGGCTAAAAGCCCGGCTAAGCGACGGGGATACGTACCCAAATCCCTCCTGGAAACTGCATTGAGACAGGGTGCTCCAGACGGACTGCGACGGACACACTGCACCATAGGAAGAGTATAAATAACAGACAAAAGAAATCCCCTTTGTTACCAGAATCCGCAAATCCAGAATCAGTCACAATCTGACTTAGGAAATAGAGTTTTTCCCATGTTGTAGCAAAACGGGAACAATACTTCAGGAGTGGAAGTTACTCTAATTGTTTTAACTGATGTTATTTTAGTGTTGTTTAGGTTTATTGTTTATTTGTATGTATTTCCTCTAGCCGGGTCACACTGAAAAACAAACTGTGTGGTCAGCAGTAAAGTGTCCCATCCACAAATACATTTAGTCAATAAACAGAGATAAAACCACACCAGGGATTTTCTCCCAGGTAGCCTGAGTTCCTCTGGAAAAAGGGCTGCACTGGTCTGAACAGGCTGAGCTAGATTTTGCCTTGTTTGCTCTAATTTGGGGGTAAGGGTGGAATTGCTTTAGTTGGGAGCAATAACAGTACAATGTTGCTATGGGCATTTTTGTAACTTAAACTATTTCAGTCCTCTGGGGACGTAGCAGATGTTTAAAATACTCTATCCCTCTATACTTTTCAAGTTTATACAACCTGCAGCTTATACGCATGTTGCTGTGCTCCCTCATACTGGCTCCCGGCCCGACGCGGCGGGGGGGGGCACGAGGAGAAAACTTGCACCAGCCCCATTGGCTGCACGGAAGGTAGGAGCTCCACCACCCTCCATCTGGTTCTCCTGACACTTGCAAAGATGAGTACCGCACATGCATGGAAAATTCACTGGTGTTGAGTAGCTAATACAAACGCAGATATCATCTCATCTGATGGCTTTAGAATGAAGAAGGAACATTACCCTTCATTCGTTGTTCACACTAGCACCTCTTCATCACATATCAGGCAATCTTGGTGGAGGGTGTCATGAGGAAGACAAGTCCTTCACAGGACAGGCCTTCCTGATAAAATTCTAAGGTCATCTATTAACAGGTCCCCTGGGACATCAGAGAGTTTGGAATTAGCTCATGGAAGCTCACAGAAGTTGGAACAGTCCACCAGTGATGAAGTTCCAAGCATGCTGGTAACCACGTCACCATAAAAACAAGAGGTGGTTGCTCTTTGCAGCGTGGGTAGATGCAGCGGCACCACAATAACTTTCTCACCATTCAACCCTTGGCACTGCTATGGCACTTCCCTTTGGAGACTATCCAAGCACATCAAGTTTCCTAACACCTTAAGAATGCAGACAATAGCTATAAGTCAATACGCACTCTTCTGCTCTCCTACCTGGTGGGTAGCAGACGCAACAGGCCGGTCTGCAATAGATCCTGAATTAATTATCCCAGACATCTCCAGTGCAGAGACCGGCTGCATGCTTATCATGCCACAGAAAATCCATCTCCTCATATCACTATGCCCTACTAAAATCACTGTGACTGCAGTCAAAAGGAATTGTGCCACCAATTTCAATGGGGTCATGACTGGTGGGACCCCATTTTGACCTACCAGTCTCAGTTCTTCTTGCAGAATCAAATAGGGCACATTCATGGTTGGTGCAAGCTGTGCACACTATCACCATCTTTTTCTTCTTTGGGCCCCTGACATCGTTCTTCAATCACTTTCAAAGTACAGATATTCCAGTTTTAAACTCCTGCACTGAAGACATAGCCAACACACAGCTCCTGGGACTATACCACAAAGAAAGAAAACAAGAACAACAATAAAAAGGTGTTTTGTCCTTTCTGAAATCCCTGCTTAGTCTGACTCGGCCATGCAAATGTCACTTAATTCTAGGAAAACAAACAAACAAACAAAACTCATTCTTCCTTTTGAAAAGCGCCATTTCTTCGCAGGAATGTGAGTTGTGTGACACAGGAAAAGTGTGACACTTCTCTGCTTGCCGGAACACTCACTTTGCCATTGGCTGGGGGTACACATTAAAAACCTGGAGAACCTTAGGCTCTCCTCAGAGTCTCTTAATTAAGTTGTATCAACAGAAGCGGTGGTCAGGTTGCCAGCAGTTTATACATGGGTAGAAGAAACTATTTCTTGAATATCTGCCTGCTCCTTCCCCAGATTTTCCATTTAAGTATCAAACACTAAAATTCCTCCAGTTGTAATGGATTTTAATGCAGGAACAAGTACATAAAACTTTATGCATTTGCCATAGAGTATCAATCATATCACATCATATATTAATTATCCTAGTGGTTTTTAACTTGTGCTTTACAGGCCTCTGGGAGCCATGGACTATTTTGAGTAGTGAAACAAGTAGGAGTGAGAAAAGTAAGTTCCTATCTGCTTTACAGCCATCTCCAAATGTGACATCTTTACATGGATGTGGCACTTCCATGAAAACCCTTTCACAGTTCAGTTCAAAGAAGGCTGGAACCCCCTGAGGTGAACATGGCTGGCTCAAGCACCCACCAGCAGCTCCAGCAGGTATCTGTGGAACCTTCTCAGCTCCACGCGCAGCCAGGCTAAGAATCAAACACCAGACTCTGAAAAATTGCTTTTCATCCAAAAGCTGCTGCAGGACAAGCAGCAAGATTGCAGTATCTGCCTTCCCACATCTTGCAAAAGATGAACTCAACCGTGACAACTCCAAAGATCCAAGAATAGCTCCTGTTCTCCAGGTACCGCTCAAACGTTAGTCTCTCTGCCATGACAAGCAAGCACCGTGATGGCTCTGGGATGACTGCTGTGAGTTTCCAACACATTGCACACAGGAGAAGTAGAGGAGCCTTCAGGCTGTTTCTCATGGAAACCAGGTGGCGACAAAAAGCCAGTCACGAGAGCAACAAAACCTGATGAACAAAGTCAACTTCTGGCTATTTTCACGTGCCAGGTGACAGTACCACGGCCTTGTCTCACTGTCATTTCTCAGGCCACGTTATGTGGAAACTGCTTGACACCGGCATCCACAGCCGTGAACCCTGAGGATGTTTATGGGCAGTACTTGGGAGGATTTGCGCTCTGAAAGGTGTTTGCGCTGCGTGTTGTGCTGCCTTCCTTGCCAGGGCTTTTCCAGCGCCCTCACTCAGTGAATGAGACCTTCTCTGAAGAAGGATGGAGCACACACAGGATGGTTAACACTGGGGCTCAGCTCCAAAACACAACTGTTGGGCTGGAAAAGGGCTGGGATAGACCATAACTTTACTGACAGATTCTTTGTTATTATGTCCTGGAGAAAGGACAGGCTTTGGGCTCTGCTTAATGCCAACAAACGATGTTTGTAAAGCTCCTTAGAGACTAAACCTGCCCATTTTCACCTCTGCCTCTTGAACTCTTCTGACCACCAAACGGCAGCACAACCTTGCTCTGTGCTGCTCGCCACAGAAATGGCTAGCAAATACCCAATACAAACATCTCCCAGACAACCCACCCACTGAAAGGCACGGATAGAACAGCCTTCTGCTGTTCTACATTTATGCTCCCCAAGACCAACCCTGCAGTGGAGTCTCCTAGCCTCTGATGATCACTGATACATGACATTATACAGGCATGCCAGTGCCCAAGAGGCACCCACACATGGTCCTTCCTCTTGCTTGTACCTCCGTTAGAATTCCAGAATGGTTGAGGTTGGAAGGAACCTCTAGAGACCATCCAGTCCAACCCCTGCTCCAGCAGGGACACCCAGAGCAGGGGCACAGGGTGGCATCCAGGCGGGTTTGAAGATCTCCAGAGAAGGAGCCTCCACAGCCTCTCTGGGCAGCCTGTGCCAGGGCTCTGGCACCCTCACACCAAAGAAGTTCTTCCTCACATGGAGGTGGAGCTGTCTGGGGTTCAGCTTGTACCTGTTACCCCTTGTCCTGTCACCGGCCACCACAGAGAAGAGCCTGGCCCCATCCTCCCTACACTCTCCCCTCAGGTACTTGAACATGTTGGTCAGATCCCTCTCAGCCTTCTCTTCTCCAGGCTGAACAGGCCCCGCTCGCTCAGTCTCTCCTCACACGACAGATGCTCCAGTCCCTCCATCACCTTCGTGGCCCTGCGCTGGCCCCTCTCTAGCAGCTCCAGGTCCCTCTTGTCCTGCGGAGCCCAGAACTGCCCCCAATACTCCAGGTGTGGCCTCATCAGAGCTGAGTTAGGAATGAGGACAACCTGGAAAACCAGGACATTTAAAGCCTGACCTTTGAGAAATCAATTCATCGGCTGTCTCTGCATGTGCTTGTGTCTCTGCACTTGGCAGCTCCTGCCTTTCTCTCCTTGTCAACGCCCAAAACGTTTGTTTAGCACCCATGGCCTTAGGCCAGGAAGGACGCCACACTGGGAGCAAAGTCGACTCCTGCACGCCTCGAACCAGAGCAACAAAGCGAGGCTCTTCCTCACATTAAAAAAAAAAATTGAAAAAAAAATTCCCACCAGCTAAGAAAAGCTGGAGGTTAATATAAATTCCATGGTTTTGAGGGGGAAATGGAGATGCATTCAAAGACTCAATGGCTAACCACGCTTCCTTCGTCTGGCAACTGCAAGCTCCGTGAGTAGGGTTATTGAGGAAGTTAGACGAGGGCTATATTTGTTCCAGCTGCAGATTTCCCTTAACCCCTTTGGTAGTGATGTTTTCAAAAAAACAGATTTTGTTTTCTGATGCTTGCTTTTCATTTTCATGCTTGCCACGTTACAGCTATTAGCTTTAATCACTGTCATTCATAGATTAAAAATAATGAAAAAACCCTTGCCACTCTAAGAACTCCAGGCTGGATGAGCAAAGGGGGAGATTAAAACAAGGCTTTCAGGAATTAACTTGGAACAGGAAATAAGAAGATAAAGCCATTATAAAAGCTTGTGCTAATACAGGAGTCCTTTTTGTTGTAAGTGTTAATGCAGCCATGCAAATTCCTATGAAGATTTATTAGTCAGGTCATATAATCTGTTCTCCTTCCTCTTATGATGATGAAGTTGAGGCTATTTTTCTCTACTAAAATGTTTTTCTCAGTTAAGAGGGAAATAGCTTTTTTCAAGACTGTTTGTGGGATACAAAAGGCTAACTTTGAAGCTGATCCTTTTATAAGAGTGAAATACAGAGGCACTGAAATTAAGATAAATGTTTAGAGATTAATCTGTTAGGATTCTCCCTATGAGGAGAGTACATATGAGAGATTTACAGCACTGTCCCTCTTCACTATCCCAGTACTGCTACAGTATTGCTCTACCCCAACACAGGTACAGCATCTTATCTCTCCACTGACTGCCTCAATGGGATCTTAGTTCACTTCATGTGAATCTGCTCCTAAGTCTACTATTTGCATTGGCCCTCAGCCAGTAAAGCACTTAGGCACATGCTTAAAGTTAAGCACAAGAGTAAACAGATTGAAGTCAGTAGGACTTAAAATTAAGCACATATTTCAAGGATTTGCTGGATAAAGGCCTTAACCCTGGTGTGCCACGTTTAACTAGGATGACTCCCAGCTTACTAGTTCCCCTCTTTCCTCGACCTCCTCTCCATTAGACCAGGCAACAAATGATTTCTGTTTTGCTGATATGTTTTTCTACCCGGAAATTCTTAATGGTTTCCACGGGGAAAACAATCCTAACCAGTGAGACAAGGCGCACGTAAGATGAGCCTGATGCCTGCTCCTACTGTACATGATTCCCAACTCAGAGAGGTTCCTGAAAAAACAGGAGACACCCCTAGGTATTACAGGCCTCATCTCTCAAGAGAGAAACTTCTCAGAACACGACTGCTGAACGCAGTTCTTATCATGTTTCAAATCCTGCCTTGCCAATCTGCAAAAGTCTCATGGTGAACACATGGAAGAAGACACAGGGGCCAACACGAAATCCAAAAAACCACCGTATTTTTCTCCACAGAGAACGGCAGCAATTGGCAGCCAATGTTCCAAAGGGCTGCAGCCTCTGAAGGGGTGTGGGTATCTCACAAGCCCCTCCACAACTCTTCTCTGTCTGCCGTGCTCACTGTTGTGCGACCTGTAACTTTATTGAGCCTGTTTCAGTTGCAGCTACACACCTGAGGAGCCAGGCTCTCCTGGGGCTGCACGCATGCGTGCTCTTCTGGCACTCCGGCGCACCACCTAAACAGGCAGCACTGGCAGGACACAGAAGAATTGGAGAGAACAAACAGAAGACTAGAAACTTTAAGATTTGCTGTTTATTTCTCCAGAAACAGGACCGCTTTTAGGCATGACTAGCAACTTGTCCTGGCTTGACAGGAGGCTTGTGGAACTTCACCCAAGTCCCACTCCCATCCCTTACCCATCCCCATTCAGCTGCACTTCCATCTGCTCTCAAACAGTCAGTCCTTCCCACCATGGTATGATCATCTGACCTGCCTGTGCTAGGCACAGCAATGACACTAAATAATCAAGAAATTTTTGAAAAGCATCTGTGAAAGATGCCTGAATTACTCATCCAAACTGCAAACTGTTTTGGATGATCACTAGATCATTAAGTTTCATGGCAGCATATGCAGAAAGATTTTGTTGCTAAAACACCTAATTTTATCTTGTCCAACCTGGTGTCAGAAAGGCTACCTCAGACCCCCTCAAACAGGGGCACGGTTGTCTTCTGCTGCACTGCGGCCTGGCCCTTCCTGAAGCCAATTGCCTCTCAGAAACTGAGGACTGTCACAAGAAATTCAACTGTTGTACACAAATCACACAACAAAAAGACATGGCATGCATGGAGACAAAAAAGCCAATCTCACACTTCTCTGTTCTCCACCAAGGTCAATATTATCATTTACTATTTGTATTGCTATGCTGTTTGGAAACACAACAGAAATATGGGAGCTAGATGAGTGAGTTAGACCCAGAAATCAGAAAGCTGCTCCAGGATGTTCTGCCAAGGGGAAAGCAGCATAATACTGAGGCTCAAAGAAAAACTGGCACCTTACATTTACCTTCAAAAACAGGCACTTGTTAAAAAAAAACAGTTTAAATAAGTGTGTTTGTGTAAGCATTTATAAATTAAGCTAAGAATAGTTTTCCTTTCAAATAAAGGTCCCTTGTAGTGTGTGTAGTCCCAACACTGCACCACTGTGAAGATGGGTGTGAGAACCTGAACTTCTCCCTGCCGCTGGGTTTTCCCACTGTGCCCTCCATATTTCAGTATTCAGACATGACACGTGGCAACTTCCTCCATCTCCTCTGTCAGGGTTCCTGACCTCTTCCAGCTTTCTGTAGCCAGGTTTGACTTCAGCCCCAAGACACAGAGCAGCCTCTCTGGGCAACAGCAGAACAAGAGCAGTTTCCACACACGTGCGCATGAACTCACACACACCCCGGGTTGCACTGATTCGCAGGCGAGGGGAGACAGAGTGGAGAGCAGAGCCACCGCGGAGCTCTTCAGATCATGTCAGGTCGCACGTACGTCTGAAGTTGGCCACGCAATTCTCAGCAGCGAGGAGCAATCCTGTAACGGCAACTTCCTCCATCGTTTGCAGAGCTGATCTTCAGGAAAGCTCTGCAGCGCAAGGAAATCCTGACCATCGCCACCAAAGCGTTATCGACACAACAAGGAGATAATAACGGCAGGAACTGCTTACGGCAAAATCACCCTCCTGATTCATGCTAGCGATTGGTGCCAAAGTCCAACAAGCAAGCTGCTCTGTAACGGAGTGAGAGGAGGTCACACAAGCTATTAGCTGATTACTGTCAGGAAAAGAGGTGGGTTCCTACAATTTGAGGAGCATTGTCCACCCTCCTTGTGGAATGGGTCATATCTACACTGCGCAAGACAGAAAAACGTCTCATCACTCAGGTTGGAATAGAGCCTGGAGTGGCCTACAAGGGCACTCAGGGCTGGTTCTTGGTTGCTTAGGATTCACAGGGAAATCATGGAAGCCCTAGAAGTGCTGCGATCTGTGTATTAACCCTCACAAGAGAGACATGCAAGTTGCTTTGAAGAAAAAGGTAGACCTGTGTGCACAGAGCTGTGGGACGGGCCCTGTCAGCACTTCTCGCAGGATCTTCTTCTCTAGAGATTGCTGATTCAGATCTTCACAGTCTGTGACTTGTTTTCTAGGAGCCGCATTCACGTAGTGGAAAGTGTTGCCTTGAAAACCTGGGGCCAGCAGACACTGCTTAATCCCTGGAATACTCTCAGCGTGGAAAGCAGTTGTGCCTCTTCCAACCCCATCCTTGCTCTGCAGCTGCACAGCAGCGATGCACAGGATTTGCACATGTACTGCGAGAGCAGGAGATTCCCCCACCCTGGATAAGTAGAGAACCAGCTCAACAAGGAGCTCCTGGAAAAGGTCAAGACCTGGAGAGACACAAGCGCTCACCTAACATCTGCAAAGATCTGGGAGCACACGGAGCAGACACTGTGAAAAACGGTGCCATGGGGCCCTGGAGAAACTATGCCAAAGCCAGAGCCTGCTAGAACGATACTTGAGTAATGGGTACGTTACATCAGCCCTGAGAAAGCCCCCAGTACCTTCTCCAAGCGCTAACGCTGCACAATAAATAGAAGGCTCCAGAGATTTGAGCTTTTTTTT
>NW_010585722.1:94019-113830 GCF_000705375.1 Tinamus guttatus
GCCTGAGGAGTCCCACGTTATCGCTGCAACAAACTGCATTCAGAGCATTTCCCGAAAGAGAAGTAAAAATAAAGGCAGCTAGTCAGGCTGAGGGGAGGCGATTCTGACTCGCAGCCGCCACTTCCCTGGTGCTTCCTGGAATGACCATGTGTCTGGAGCTCTCAATCTGCACAGCCTTCTACTCACAACCCTTTGCACAATGTTACCAGACAGTCTAGCACACTATGGAAGACAACCATAACCTGAAAGGTCCACCAAAGAGCTACCCTTTTTCTGCCCCTCTGACAAAAAGCACTGCTGTTAAAATCTGATTGAGGCTCACAGAGCAACTGTGCTCTATCATCAGAGCCGAAGCTTGTCCCTTGCAAGATTAACCAAATGGAGGAAGCGCATGGAATTCAAGCCAACCCTGGTCATGATTTCTCCCTTCCAACTCTTTGCAGACCATAACAAGTCTTCTGCCTTGCACTGCTGATGACCTCAGTGCTAACAAGGGGGTGAGATTCACACTGAAGGGGCTACAGGTGACCAAGTCAATCGATTCAGCCTGTTCCTTTTCCCAAGAAGACTGTCACTGTCAGCAGAGTTAAATGCCGCATAAGATGGATCCCAGAATGATGATACCTTGCAGAAAGCCACACACTTTTTCCCAGCAGTGGAGATCTGACTTTCAATACATTGTGACCTATACTCAAGCAAACCTTGGCTTTTTGACAGGGACTTTCCGCAGCAGTTTAAGCGGTTACAGCGCTGGAAAGACCCTTGGGATATGGGAAGCTGGCTTGGTAAATGCAAAGCCTTCTCAAAAAACTGCACCAGGCTTGCACACAGCTGATTAAATTCAGGAGGATATGGGTGGAGAGGGAAGAAATCACTCCAGTTTGGGGCTCTCAGCAAGCTAGCATGACTTGGTCATACACCGGGCTACATGGGCATATAAAAACCCTCAGGGTTACTACAGGACTGGCAGAAGAGACATGTAGCCTAGGAAGATTTTGGGACATAGACGGAGCTAGAACTCCATGAACTCAATACTGTTATTTCCAGTGGGAAGGGATGCCAGTTATTCGGAGATGAGAAAACCACAGGTATACATTTATGGAACAATTTGCTCTGAGACAGCTACAGCGTGAAGGCTGAGGAGAGTTTCTCAGTGTTTCTCCAGCAGTTTTTCACATTGATCCAGTCCAGCTTTGTCTTTTCCACCCCTCTTTGCAAACAAGGATGGCAATGGTGACATGTGGCCCCTGGCACTCACAGTGTTTAAGCCTTACTTGTGTCCCATCACCACTGCTGAACACATCTGTCAGTTGTGTGGACTGCAATTGCCTCCTCACCTCGAGGAGAGCAGATTTGCAGCCCTTTACCTTGGAACAAGCGTTCACAGCATGTGCATGCACAGGACCAGGCTCCCCTCTGCTGGCTGCTTCCAGCAATACCTCTCGGCAGCAGGAAGTACACTTCTGGCTCCAGCAGAAAAGCAGGAAAGCTTTCTGATGCTGCCTAGTCCCCAGCTGCAGTCCGTGCTTTCATCTCTCAGATGACATCTGGCCGTGGCACTGGGGCGTGCAACATCTACAGACCCAACTCTGGGAGCCAGGTGTGCAGGACACATTTGGCTGCTAACCTCCTGGCACCCAGGAAGCACTCTGAGGTCCTGTCGAGAGGGTCTCCTGGAGCAATCGCTGGCTAGACAGGGTGATGTGTGTTTGCTAACTTGCAAGGGAGTGCTCAAGGCAGGGAAGTTGCTTAGCAACCTCGGAGAGGCAGGAGGCATCATCTGCAAAAATGCAGCTCTCAAAGTGAAGGGATTTGGGCTGGCTAAAGGACTGGCTGCCTAGAGAACAAGGAGGAGGGAAAAACTGTCCAGAGGCATCACTAAGGCATCCTGGAAACCTTCTGCTCCAGCAGAAACAGGACCAGGTAGCAAAAGGGGAAGGAAGAGGATGACTATTGCACTGAGAGAATTCTGAAACTGTCTGAAGCACAAGGAAGGTAAAACAACCACCACCACCAAACCTTCTTGGAGCCCCATGTGGATCAGAGACCACTGCGCTACTGCAGCCACGCCACGGCCCACTCCAGGAAGGCCAACAATCTACACTGACCAGGATCTTCCACGCTAGTGTAGAACATCAGGCTCTTCATCTTGAGCAGTAATCAAGGAGAGCGACAGCACAGAAAATGCTTGCCCAGGATTCACTTTTCTCTCCTCAGATGTCTGTGTCAGCTTCATTTCTGTTTCAATGTCTAAGCATGCTAAATATGTCTAAACGTCTCCATCTGAGGTCCTTTTAGAGTTTGATGAGTGTAGATGCATATATCATCTGACCTTTTTGAGATGCCTACACTTAAATGTAAACCCAGAAATGTCTATATATTTACTGCGGGTAAAACAACACAGATAGAGACTTCTACCTTTACTCACATGAACTCTGCACTAAACTCTGAGCTCTACTTGCCAATGAGAAGGGAATCCCAAGGAGATCAGGCAGAAAAACCTATTAGGTGTCTAAATTTAGGTGGGAACCCAGCACACTCAGGACACCTGATGCTTCTAAGCCTGCCTGGATGAAGTCTGGAATACAAGAGTGGCTACAACATTTGTAGCATCTTCTGTACATTGCTCCTGCATTTAACTTCACCCTCCTTAGCAGCCCTAGAAATTAGATAGCTGTTTTTTTCTCCTTTTTTCTTGAAATACCATATTTCTGTTTTTAATCAAAGTATTTATAGTTTTATGTCAAATAAGCTGGGAGCTCTCAGGGCACCTCATATGGACTGGACTCCAGATCACAGTGGTTACCTCAACCAGCAGCTACAGATTCACATAATCACACAGCTCTGGAGTTGGCCCCTTCAACTTTCAAACTCTACAAAGGTTTCTAGGATGCTAAAGGTTTCATACATGCTAAAGCGAAACCAGTAAACTGCAGTTTCTCCCTTTTTCCTAAGAAGTTGCATCCTTGGCTTCTCATCCAACAAAGAGACTGCATGACAATTAGATCCATTAGCTGTGCAGAAGTAAAACGACTCATATAATAAAACCACAAATGCATCACCCTATTGGTCAAGAATCTGCAAGGCATCAGAAAGCCAGGAGATGTGAATCCAGCAAACTGAAAGCCAAAAGCAGCAAGGTGCCTGTTCAGCAACCCTTGCCACTGCTAAGCATATTTGTCCCCAAACTCTCTTTCTGTGTCTAGGAGTTCAGGATGTCCCATTGACCTCTGGTCTCAGCTATCGGCTTCTCGTCAGATCTCTTTGCAAAAAAACAAAGATGTGGAGGGAAGAGTCAGATGCTTTCCTTGTAGTTTGTCAGGAGAAAGGAAAGACATCACTAAAGAGCAGTGGAAGCAGATTATGACCCAGACAGGTTGGAAGCCACCAGCAAAGTGTCTTTCAGCTCAACACAAAAAGCCAGTCTGGTAGGCCTAGAGAGCTGGCCCCTGAGCTGCTCTCACATACGGACATCAAAGTACAGTGTTTGCATGTAGCCAACTCTATTATCTCTACTGCAGCTTCTATCAACTGACAAATGGAAGCCATCTGCAACAGAAACAGGACTGTGGGGAACCAGTTGTGACTGCAATGAACACCGAGCCTCTACTCCTTGATATCAAACCAGTTGCATGGCTGGCTCCATCAAACTAGTTGACAAGCAAGGGGAAAACTGAGAGGCTGATGAAAACCAGAATGTGCATCTCACCTGTGCTTCTCCAAAGCAGAGGATCAGTCCTTCCTGGAGTGCAATAAAAAGATCATGTGTGGGGGATAATTATCTTCTAAAAATATTTTTTCCGAAGCCACTTTTTGGCAGCACTTGGGAAAAGTAGTGCCCAAGTCCCACTACACGAAGATGAAGAGGTTACGACTCATGAGCAGAGCTAAAATGGTGACCTCCCACACTCTCAGCCACTGCAAAAGCAAAGGAAAAAGCATTTGCTCAAGTCGTATGCACTGTGTGAACGAGATCCTCCAAAACCAGGAGGAAAACCTCTGCTATCCCCAGCTCGTTGTTATTTACAAGGCAACAGACGCCCTCCGCACACACAGTGCGTTTTCCAGCTGGTTTCCAGCAGTGTCAGTGTGATCCCAAGCATTGTGCTAGCACAAAGGCAGCCGCCCGGCCACTCCCATCGCGCTGCAAACTCATTCATTCCCGACAGGAACGGCCGCACTAGAAGCTTTCCATGTAAGCTCTATTTACTACCAAACCCGCCCACGTCAGGCGAGCCTTGCAAAGATGGCAGGAGGAAATCGAAGCACAGAACTGGTCAACGGTGTCAAGAGGCACTGGGAATGCTGTGCTGCAGCACGCGGAAGCTGTGCTGGATCTGCTGGTTGCTGCCTGCCCACGAGATGGCAGAGCGAGCCAGGCTGCTTCGCCCTCCGCCAAGAGCATCTCGGAAGAGGGACACACACGCACACCTAGTAACCTCAAAACAAAAGGCTGGGGATAAGTGTTTTTCCCTCAGAGAGCTATGAAGAGAGAGGGCTTGGGGGAGGTTATTTATTACACCTGTAAATAATATCACCCAAGACCACAGGATTTCTTGCAATATTTTGTTAAAAACTATTGGCAGATGCCTGTAGCAAACGCCATATTCACATGTGAATTTCCAGACAACCAGAGCATTCTGTTTAACTCCTGCGAGAGGCCACTGCAAATACAAGCTGAGATACAGATACAGACTCGGGCGCAGGAAGACGGCAGCATCAAAGAAATGTGCAATGGAGCTTTGCTCTATCTCTCTCAAACCTGGTGCCCTGGATTATCACTACCATGGCTGAATATGCACATTTAGAAACACAAAGCATTTATATCACTGCATCATACCTGAGAACAAGCCAAGAGGCCAGTGTGTCAATGCACGGCCCCCCCGTCAATCTGGCACCTCCTAAGAGATGAGCAGGAAGTAATTAGAAAGCATTTGCTAATTAGCAACCCATAAGGTTTTCAAGATGGAGAAAATGTTATGCATCTCTGGCCCAAAAAGCCTCTTTTTCAGGATATGACTTAGAAACAACTGCAATGTGGGAAAGCTCCCTGGAAACCAAAGGATTCATGTCCATGCACACACATACATATGTGTCTTTGTATCCTTGTGCACTGTATCCCAAAGAGCCACTTAAAACAAGGAAGTGATCAACAGCAGCTCAATCACTGTCGGCGTCGCCTAGGCACGTTCAAATCCCGTCAACAACAACAGGTCAGGATCAACCCAGCTGTCAAGAAGCATTTCACTTGTCAACGCGGAACACGTTAAATCCTCCCCAATAGCTACGTGGCTTTTGGGTCCCGCATGCACTACAACTGTCCAGGCCTAGGTAGGCCAATCTCTGGAAGAACGTAGCATTTACGAACCAGAGCAGAGGGACAAGTAAAACACCAAATAAAATACAAATTCTGCCAGGTCTTCAAGGCAATGCTTAGACCCACGACGCTAGCAATTAAGATCTCTGAGCAACACCACACAAGTTTGAGGTGTGGCTAGAAGCACTTGATTGATAGAGATTTTCCTTTGATAGTGGCATACAGGAGAATTAATTCATCAGAACGCCACAACAGCACAAGAGGATAGTTAGCCCAGGAAGACCTGGCTTACTTCATAGCTGTCATTTATGAAAGTTCAACTCTGGAGAAGAAGAATGTCAGCTCCTGGCACAGAACGGGAGAGTTTCTTCTCTGAAAGAAACTTCTAATAGTTTCTTCTAATCCTCTTTATTTCTTTTGAATAGTTTCTTCTCATAGTGCAAGTTGCCATGACTAAAACATCACTTCATCAGCGCTGGTCCTGCTCAGTGAGGCACTTCAATGTCCCTCTCCTGAACGGGAACAGATATGCATCCTGCCGCCCTAAGCCACAAGTCACTTACCAGGCAGTGTCCTTATTCCTTGCCTGCTTTTTGCCTCCTGTCCATTAGAGGCAATTTCCTGAGTAATTAGGAGAAAGTGTCATCCTGAAAGGAAAACTCCACCCTGAGACTCTGCACTTATGCATTCAGCTCGCCTTGTCTGACCAGAGTCACAGTCCTGGCCACTGGGCACAGCCTGTGACCCAAAATATGCAGTCCCAACACATCTGGAAACTCCCTTCAATTTTATACATAAAACAATTTCAATCATCCCCCAGAGAAAATAACCTCATTTTGTAGAATTACTTGGGGCTAAATTTACTCTCAGCTAACTCTGATGTTTTCTGCCTCTGACCTAAAGTCCAGATACACTGAGCACATAAGAGACTGAGCAGAGAAGAGCTGCATGAAGTGCTTCTCCGGGCCAAAGTCAGCAATACTTCTCCACTCTTTTCACTTCTTTATCTCATTATTGCCAGCGAGATCACTCAGGAGGAATAGTAACACGGATCACCACATAACTTGAAGGATGAGCAGGCTTTTCCTCACACGATGCATGAGCAAGAATCCCAGCGGGCTCTTGCTCAGGGCTAAAAATTGAAACACGACCAGAGAACATGGGATGTCTCAGCCCTTCCCTCTGAAGGCAAAGAGGGGCTGTTCTTAAGATCTAAAGGTGACCTCAACAAGAAGCGTGCAGAGCACTTTCAGAGAGATGCATAATCCAGGGCACTCATCTCTTTTCAGGACTGGGGCATGGGAAAGAGAAGGGCTATATGACACTACTCAGCCAGCCTACTTGATGGGGCTATTTAATTAAAGGCCACATACTCCTATTTCCTCACATCTGAGTGCCAAAAAAGTGAATAATCATTACATACACACACACATGCACGCTTCAGGGTAGAATCATCTGAATCAACACAGTTAATGATGTCTTCTTGACAGCATGATTCCTTTTATGAAACCTAAAGGACCACAGCTCAGGCTATCCACAGTGCTTAGGAAGCTAAGTCTTAGGGAAGTCAATGGAGTAACAGTCTACTAGGATCTCTTAGAATTTCTTAAGAAATTTCTTAAGAATTCTAAGAATTTCTTAGCTGGAAGTAGTGGTAGATCCAAGATTTTCATCGGACTTAACCAAATGGCAGTGAAAGCCCCTGTTGCCCTCAGGCCACCACTGCCAGCTTAGACCACTCACCTTGCCTGGGAGCTTCCCCAGGTTCTGTGGACCATTTCACGACGAAAGGAGGCAAAGGGAGCTGTTGGGGTATGAGCAGTACTGTGGAGCAGAGATGGCTCCAACACCTACCTGCCACACGGGAAGGACCTTCTCTATGTCGTTCAGGTTGATGCTGTCGCCATCCTCATATTTCCCTTTGCCAAGTCTACAGTAGAAAGAAACAAAACAAAAGCTCATGAACCATGCCGGAGACTCTCACAAAAACAGAGGCGCTCTGAAATGAATACACCTCGAAAACGCTGCCGCCCAGGCACGAAGTCACTTCTATCAAGTGACTTGTATCCAGTCCCACCCACCAGCACCAGCTACTTCTTGCCAGAGCATTAAAATGCTCTTACTATGTCCTGGTTGAAACTCTTGGGAGAAAACTTAAGGCAGTCTCGAGCACTAATACTAGGTGATTTAAAGGGAGTGAATTCCCATGCCAATGAAAATAGTATCCACTTGGATGAAAAAACGGGAAAGAAAAATGTAACCATAAGTGTTTCTTTTGAACTGCTTCTCATTTACTAGACTTCCCCATGCCTCTTGTTCTCCTCGTGAAAAAGACAGCAGCGAGCAAGCATAAATTTAAATCACGAACAGGCAAAAAGCAGAACACATCAATACAAATATAAACATAAATTCTGAAACACATACAATTGGCAAGAGAAATCAAACATAACAGCCCAAATAGATGGCTGCCGGGATGATTAGCAAGCTTTATTAGATCAAGAAATAATAATAAAAAAAAATTCTGAAAATATTATGGGTCTGCTACTAGTTAAATGCAAACCACTTGTTAAGAAGGAAGAAAAATTGTCAATATATACAGACTTCTGCATTTATAAATAATCAGAGTAATCAATTTTTATCCTGCAAGAATGATAAAAGTATTTTTCAGCCAGTTAGTGATAAGATGTTAAAAAAAATACATTAGACAGCAAATCAAAGAGCACAAGATCGAGGTAACTGGTGTCCAGGAGGCCAAGATCAAATCTTGGTAGAATCACAGTAAAAGGGGAGGTCATAGACCTCTGTGGAGATCCCAGAATATTCAGGAAAAAAATGCCATGTGTTGAAGCACCTTTCCAGATTCAGTAGGCTCATTCAGCATGATTTCAGTGTGGAAAGGTCACGAATGTCCAACAGAGCAAACTTAAAAAGGAATAAAAATATCTTGTCTTTATTTCTTCCATTCTAACTGGTGTAGCTTATGACTTGTATTAATCACATTCTGTGAGATGCACTGTTTGTGCCAACAACATGTACTTAGCCTAGAAACTTAAGAGTTACTCACGTTGTTCCAAATATGCTGAAAACTAGTTTATTTACCTGCTGTAAATGTTTAAAAAGTGCAGAAGAGCCTTACACAGTTAAGTGCCTTTGCTTCTTGTTACCCCAGCACCAGTTACAAAGACAAATGCTGAACCCTGGGCTGGGCAAGGATGGCTACCAGAGATTAGCCCAGATAAGTGTATAGCAGTTGCCTACACTTTGGAAAAAAACAACTCACTAACAGGTAAATTACTCTGAGAGTGAATTCCTATCATTACATATAATAGAGCAGCACTGGAAAAAATCACTTGTAATTTTCTACTCTCCATTTTCTACCTCTTCTCATTTTTCCTTCATCTACAGATAAAAATGACTTGTGAAAAATGGCAAAAGTATTACTAGATAAAACATAGCTGTGGGGTAACTATACACTTTTTTCAGCAGAGATCTTCTAGGAGTTGCATCAATAATATGGCGAAATCTTGGGTCAAACTAGGATCTTTCCCCCAACAGTAAAAAATATTTGAACACGGTCTAAAACCGAACTCCACCAAGTAACACTAAATACAGCGAACAGCTCTGCTCCTGCCCAAAACTGCATGACCAAGTTAAAAAACAGGCAGTTCCATTTCTGATTCAGGAGATCGCAAATCCCACCAAGTCCTCTGTATGAGAGGCACGACCAAGTTAGTATGCCCAGTACAAGGAAAAGTTGTATATGTCCGGAGACATATATATGTTCTCTCACTGGAGAGAACAACCTCACTAGTACTCCTGAGGCTGGGGCCGCTCCACAGACACACAGCACTCACCCTTCTCTGTCTATATGAGGCAACGGGTGTTTGGAGGTGTTCCGGAGCTTCCTGTGAAACTGGGTGAAGTCTAGTTTTTCGGGTTGCAAGTCCCACGTCGCCCCACTATGAGAGAAAAACGGAGACACACAAAGACAGAAAGCACCCTACTATATAGACACAATGGGCTGAGGAGCAGGTGGAACATCTGAGCCTTCTCAGAGGAGGAAGGCTGGTGCTTCTGGCGACACTGCTCTGCTCCAGAGCACTCGACACAGACCTCCGACCTCTACACTGCTGCCTTATGAACTTTCTTCGGGTTTTGGTAGATGCTGAGCTCTCCAAAGTTGGAGTTGCCTTTTCTAAACTCCTGCTTTCAATTGACATGTAGTTAAACACCTCGACAGCTACATTTGCTCTTTAAATCAAGGAGCTTTTGCAACAGGTGCTAGCCTGGTCCATGAAACGCAGAGGCTCTGTTCCCTTATAGTCTGCCTGCTGCAATGTGTGCTTCATGGGCTAGGACCCTGGAGCAAATCCCAGGGGAAACATTAACTCCTGCAGGCACTGTGCAGGCTCCTGATGGGTTTCAGGCATGGTGCAGGGAGATGCACACGACTGGATGGAAAGCATATTTCCCAGATCTCAGCATTCCTTGCTTCACTGGGGCAGCACGCTCATTTTCCCAGTGCTGCAATGGTAGCTGAGCAGCTCTTCTCAGCAGCTGCAAAGCAAAATGCATGAGCTGCCAATTAACAGAAGAAAAAAATCCCCCAAATCTGGGAGTTCGGAGCTGCTTCGGTCCTGCCCGTCCAGCTACAACTATTCATATCAGTAACTTATTCAGACATGTGGACTGTGCTCAGCGGCCTCTCCTAGCACACGGGGTGCTGGAAGCAGGTTGTGTCATGGGCTAAACAGTGAGCAGGAGGAAGTCCAGTGACAGGGGCCTGTGCCAGAGTGCCACCCCATGCCATCAACTCCAGGACAACACACAGACAAAAGCTAATGGAGCCCATCTTTTAAAATACATTTGTTGGAGGGCTTACCTGAAGGATTCAAAGGTATTGGCTGCCCAGATGTCTGTGCCCAGCATGTCCAGGTTGCTCTCTTTGTTGCCATTCTAAAAAGAAGGGGAAGAGGCAGTTACTTGTAGTAAGGTGTGAAGCTCTTCGCAGCCGCTGGCCCAGCTCAGATCTCATGTGCAAGCCAGGCCCACCCCACAGCACGACAGGTGAGCTCTACAGCTCTGCGCGTGGGCCTCACCATGGCCACAGGGCCACGAGGCTCTTTGGGCTTCCTCATTTCACTCGCTGTTTGAAGGGGGTGGTAACACCAGCGCAAGGGGTTTCTTTAGAGTGGTCATGACCCATGAGTTGAAAGGTCGGCTCACCTGGGGTCACAGCAACATTAAGAGTGGTTGGGTGGCTGCACACAGTGGCAGGTAAAAAGAGGTCTTAGGTGCATAATGACAGAAAAACACTAGGCCACCCTCCCAGCAGCCCTGAGTCCCCTCGCTCACTAAAACAGGGTGTTTTGGAGGCAGGGAGTGACACACAGTTTCAGCCTTATGGACACACAGCTGTGGACAACATAGAGTAGACAACACACAGTTCCTGCTCTAACTCGGGCACATCCTTCCACCCCACCTTCCATAGCCAACATTGGGGCACAAGGCCTATCCAACCCATCAAGGCCCAGCTTCACAGCTGGGCAGGTTTGACATCATGGTTGTGAGGACACCCAACCTGAGCAAACCACAGAGCAAGTTCTTCATGGGGCAGAGCAGCCTGAGGAATCTCTAGACCCCTCTAGAATTTACCATCATGTTAACAACCTTTTCGACGAGCCCCAATATCACGACTTCCCTTTGCTCAAACTAAACCTCACCACGGGATATAGCAGTTTGTCAGAACTAACATTACCACTGCTGTAGGCTTCAAGATTGTAGCAGTCATTGCTAGAAAGCTGCTACACAAAACATTCAAAGCATCATGCTGAGCTTGCCAATACATTTTTTATCTCTTCCTCAAAGGCATTATCCTTTCACATGAAGCGTGGAACTAACTTTGCTTTTTGTCTCATTGCTTCTGCTTGGCCCAAGATCAGAGTGCAACTCGCGTCCAACCCCGCCATTGAAACACATCTTGCAAGGGCTTTTGGAGGAAAACTTCTGTCTCAAAGGCGAAATCACCCTCCGTCCTGCAAAGCTGATTGCACTGGTGCATCTCACACACTGCTGACCCTTGCACCCTTCGCTGTCAGACAACAGCACCTTCAGCTGCATCTGACCAGCTGACGTGACAGCCCTGGGCCTTATAAGCCAGCAGTGCCATTTCTGCAACATAAACTGCCAGAACGTCTTGCTCTCCCACTGAATAGTGAAATCTCAGTTTTTTAAGGAAACGAGGTCAAGCTGGGCTTCCTTTCCACCACAAAAAAAACTCCAAAAAAAACACAAGTAGAACTGCAGGTTGTGCTGGATTGGGTTCTGCGGTCTTCATGAAAGGGTGGTCCTGACCAGCCCTCACTATCTTCACGCTACAGGTCTAAGGCTGTACCCAACAGCAGTGTTGACTCCTTTGATTTTCATGCTGATGTTGTGGTGCACTCTAACAAGAGAGCTCCTTCCCTGCAGAAACAACACCAGCACTACAGCATAATGAGGCTGGGATTTTAAGAAGTCTCCAATAAATGGCATACACCTTGAATTAGGATAAATTTTGTGAGGTACTCACTTCTTTCAAAATCAACCTGAAGAGCACTGAAGGGAAACACCTTCCTCTGTTCTTCCTGCTTCACAGCCCCTTTATAACCAGCAGCCTATAGCTGCCCCACAAAAAATGTCCTGCCCCTTCCACCCTTCACAAGCAGAAGAGAGGCAAAAAGGTTAAGTGTAGTGGATTCAGGATCATTCAAGAAATCAGATCGTACTCAGACCTATACGGGACAGACACATAAATGCATTAGGAATAAGGAATCCCACAACCCTGTTCCCACTGCCCATAGCTTGGCCCTGGGCTGTTACATCTTGTATTTCTTCTGCAGCCTTTTTCAAACATTTCAGGCGAAATGGTGCCACCACAGAGAAACAAGTGTAGGAGAATGAGGCTTATGTAGGCTCTAATTTCAGAGCGGCCCAGACCATGCACAGTGGCCTTCACCAGTCCAGGACCACACAGCAAGATTCTCTGCAAAAGCAATTTTAGGCTGTTTTCAGCCATGGGCACTACCAAAATAAAGAAATAGTAAAAAAATAAACAATAAAAAGGCAGGTCTGTCTACTTGCACAAGCAATTCTTTAGCAGTGTGGGCCCAAGGAGCAGCATTTAACTGTCATGCACTGGTCTGTCTGAAGATCATCCAAGTGTTTCCAAGCATGAATCTACTCTATTATTGCTGATGGCTGTCCTGAAAGCTGCTGTTTCTAATGTACAAGGTGCATTTAATCAGTTCATAAAATCACGATACACATGCTGATAACAAAGAATGCCAGGATTACTAGGAAAAAACATTGCTTAAATACACATATAGCTTTCCTGAGACACCACCAATTTTAAATACTAGCAATAACTGAAAACTCATCAAAATTGGACCATTTCTTAGTGAAGTCCCATATCACAACTTGCACACGAACTGAGGACTACTTTTCCAAAGAGAAGGGTGCGCCCCTCCAGCATGCTACAGATGGCTAGATTTGAGAGCTATTCCCACAACAGCAAAAAATTTAGGCAACAGATGTTCAAAAAACCGTTGCATTGCTCTTTTTCCACCTACACCCTCCTAGAACTGGTCTATGGATGATGACTTTAACCTTCTGGGATCTGCTGTTTAACATATTTCTGTACAGAAACAAAACTAACAGAAAACCTCCTATGATTAGGCATGGAAGCAGAGCTCTTTAATTTCATCAAACATAAGTAAATTTTTTCTCATCAAAGAGAAAAATTCATTTTCTAAATACTTAGGGGCAATCTCATCTGGTGTAATGAATAGGTCTTCAAAGTTACCACCCGAAGAAGAACCACCTCTTCTTGCAGACTCTGCACAGGGGCTTCCTATGGACATGGTGTATTGCAAGTATCCGTCAATGAGATACCAACAGGAGGATTTCCCCAAAGGAGAGTATTTAGACTGAGGGAGAAAGTATAGGACCACGTAACCAGTTACAATGAGGATGAGACAAATCAGCAACACCCTTATTGAACAGCCAAGACTTCAGTGTGGGGATGGGTTCCTAATGAAACAGGTTGGGTCTTGAAACTGTTTTCCAGTTCAGCTTGGTGCTGGATAATCTCTAAACTAATCTCTAAAAACTGGATGGAGACCATAGAGGCTCAGAAGATGGGTCTAAGCTTTTAGCTGCTGTTGGATATCCACACCTCAACTAGACTGCAACTCAGCTGGTCTCCTAGACTATCCCTGTTGCTTCTAGGAGATATTCAAAATATTAGTTTCATTCCATAGAAAAAGGCAACTGCGACAAACGATAGTGCTATTTGTCATTAAGGTGTGCATCACTATGATCCTTTCAAGACAATCCTCTTTTCTTCTGTCTCCATTCAAAGGGCACGGAGTGCAGCTGATGCAACAAGAACCAAAGAGAGAATGGGGTAGCACCCGTTCTTTAGCTCAGCAGCTCTATACCAGCTACAGGGCCCTGTGAAAGCTCTCAATATGGAACATGGAATAAGACCTAATAATAATGCAAAAAAACCCTCTCTACAATTCTCAAGTCCAGAGGGAAAAAAAGAAAACACATATTTAGAAACTTACTTCTCGCCAGTTCCGCCGGCTCTGTAATTATAATCAGTTTTAACTTGGAGTTCCCAGTGACCCAACCCACAGATTTAGATAATAATTTTCATCAAAAAGGAGTTAGGACTGTTGAAAATTAATTAAGCCATCAGGAATGATGACTGAGAGAAACACTAATGAGACTATCACAAACACTCAGAAAGATCAGTGATCTAGTAGACAGCCTCTACACACACTGTGCTTTAAATGCATTTGCATAACCTCTGTCCCACTGATCCTGTGAGCACACATCCAGGTGAAAAAAATCCACATTGACCATTGCTGAACCAAAAAAAAAAACCCCAGCTCAACCTAACACCAATTTCTCTTGCCGCTCCTCATTACCATTCCCTAGCAAATCACCACAAATGCAAAATCGTGCTCTTCATTGCTTGACTGCTGCCACACGTCTAATCACTGAGCTTAGCATTAATATAAAATAACACGCAGGGTCAGCTGAGTCTCAGCACTGCCCGTGGTGTAAATGCAGGGATTACCCTGGGGGATGTGTTATTTTTCCAGCGCATGTAAAGTCCACATTTGCCAATATTTCCCCTCTTAACCAACTCTGCCACTGGCTATGACCTCTGGCTGCACTTGGCTGGAAAACAAGAAAGAACTGCCTAAAAAGGCTCTGATTTAAGTTGCTGTTGTTGTAAAAACGACAATTTATCAAAACTGAAGGTTTCCATGAAGAAAAACAGCAATTTTGGCAGGGGATATGGAGAAGGTCCCCAATCTGAGTTCAAGAGGGAACTAACCTCAACGCAGATCAAAAGCCCATTCTCAAATTCCTTTTTTTTCAGGTCAGGAAAGTAATTCCCCACCTCGTCCAGCCAAGAGTCCCCACAGAAAGTAGCTGGTGTCAAGGGCACAACTAACACTGTGCCCATGGTGCCCAATACTCGTAGCTAGTGCTGCAGATCAGCTTCTAACAAAGACTCGCCAAAAAAAATAACTGAAGACATCTCTTAATTTTGAAACACCTAAGCAGACACACACCGTGCCATGGCAGCCAAGTCACAGATGCTGCACAAACAACCCTTTAGGCGCAGCTCATAGCTCACACGCACGCCCTACACGTAGACACAGCCGCACACAAGCCACGTGCTCCAGAGGACATCTCTGGTGACCAGCCAAGCAAAGGACACGATTCCAGCACTCGTGCACCAGCTCGTCCCACCATCACTACCACAGATACCTTGGTCAAGCGACTCAACTGGCTGCTTCTCCCGGCTGCCAGCCCTGGAGCCAGACCCACGCGTGGAGCCCGAGCTAGGCCGGGATCCTGAGCTGCCACTGCTGCTGCGATCCCACTCTTCCTGGAAACGACAAACAGGCCGCTTTAGTCACGCGCCTTGCGAGGCCAGCCCCGCGCCAGCCCCATGGCTCCCTTGGCAAGTGCCGGAGACCGGCCCAAGCCCACGGGGCCCCACGGGGACATGTTTTGCTCTGCTGTCTTGGAGTCCTTCAGCATCTTGAGGTCATGTCTTCTCATGCCAGAAGGCTAAGGAGTGATGTTATGGGAAGGCAGGATAAGGTTTGGTTCTTGGGCTGCAGTTTACCAGTCTGCAAGGGGGGAATTAATACTTACCGCCTTTACATCCAAGAGGGTAAATCATGCATATTCAGCAACCCTGCATCTTGGAGAACTCTTTATATCCTTAATACTCCCCAAATCTAAACCATCTGCTCAATCACTTTTGCTCTGGGCTTAGACAACAGTTGGACTCCAGCTCTTCACACACCTGAATACACTGGGATTTCACCAGCCCAAAGACTTAAACAAGCAATTATTTTAGTCTATCAAAAAGCCACCCCTCACGTTCTGCCTTTCTTCTCCTAAGATGTGTCCTCCTGCCAGAGGTCCGGCAGGTTTCTTGTTCAGTCAGGTGCCCGCGGGATGAGAGGAGTCACTGGGAAACCAAAACTACCTATTTCAACGCACGGATTTACCCAAACCACCCACACGGCAGCCAGAGTGGAAGGTGGGTTTTGCCAGGGCAAGCGCTTCAAAAGCTTTGCTCAGAGGCTCAGGGTAAAACTTTGAAGTGACCTAAGATGATTAAAAGAAAAACAGGACTTTCTCAAAGCACAGAATATTCAACTCTTTCTCATATTCTGAAAATGGGGAAAATAAAAAAGCAACTGTGCGTTGAAGGACTGGGGTAGAGCTTACCACAATTATATGTTTGTAAGCTTGAGTTTCACAGCTTAGTCTAAGCCGCCTTTCCCAGCCCATGCACTGGGATTGCATCAGTTTTTATTTACTTAATTAAGGAGCATTCTGCGTAAGCAAGACCACATTAGAGCCTCTTCCCCATGGTCTGCACAGCAAGTGCAGCGCCGTGAAGACGTGCACCAGCTGACTCCATCTACGGCTACGTTACACAGTGCTGCGGCTATGGCACGTCACATATTCATTAAGTAGGAGAGGTTGTGGCTCTTCCCAAGGGATACTGTTAAACTGGCATGCAGGAAAAATTGGATTGGTGCCAATGGCGAGACACAGGGAGGTGGCCGCTTGGGACGCCTTGGGAAACAGCCTGTCCTGCAGTCATCCTGGCAAGAGAGAACCATTTCATCCGATGTGGGGAAGACGCAAGCACAGAGTGAAAAGCAGAGAAATGTCTCTACCGCCTGGCTGTTAGAAGGATCAGTTATGAGTGTAATTGTATCCTACATGCTAAGGCCACAGAAAAGGGTATCCTGTCCACCTAGGTCAGCATTAGTAAGTGCAACACATGGGCTACAGGGAGGTGTCTTTTTAGAGGTTTCAAACCACTTTTAAAAAGACAGAATCAAAAGCACCCAGAGTTCATTTCTGACACTTATGAGATAACATTTGGGGATGTATTTGGAAAGCCAGGAAGTACGCATAGATTTTCTTGGGGTATTTGGAGAAAAAAAAAAAAACATAAAAACTCATCCTGAAACATGAGTCTGCTCCAAATGCTTCCTACGCTTCAAAAGAGTCACTGTGAGAAACCCCATGACCACCACCTAAATGGTGGTCACTTTGCAGAGACAGACAAAAATAAATAAATCAAGGATGTAACATCCCTCAGGAGGCACCACAGAAACAGACTGGTTAAATCACACGCTGAATTTGAGACCCCCACCTTGATGTTTCTTCTCCACGTTCCTCAGGTACCACAGAATCACAGAACAGTTGAGGTGGGAAGGGACCTCTGGAGATCACTAGCCCAACCACCCTGCCAAGCAGGGACACCTGAAGCCTGTTGCCAAGCCTCATACACGGCAGCTCTTGGTGCTTTCAGAAAGAGCTGGTTATAGTTACAAGCCTGACTTCTGCTCATGGCGGCCTGCAGATCAACGGGGGGGATTCAGGGCGTTGACTCAGGAGACCATCCAGGCTACATCCCTTCACCTCCAATCTCATTGCTCAGGCTGCAAATCAGCATGTCCCTGCACAAATACCGGGAAGGTGGCAGGCCAAAAATCACGCCATGAGAAAGCGAGGGTTAACTCCAGCATATGATAACATCTGCACTCACTGAGATGAGACAGTGCAAACGTCATGAACCAACAAGATAAAAACCACCAATATTGCTTTCACTCAATCTGTTTGTTTTCTGTCTCTAGTTCATGAGCCCATGAGCTTTTTCACTCTTTTATTCCTCATCTCTTGCATTTTCTATCCTTTTCACACAAAGAAACCTTTTTCCAGTCAATAGCTGGGCTTAACATTTATCACAGGTTGTCCAGGGATCAGATGCAGCACTCTCACACCTCCAGCTAATGGCAAGATTATCTACAAGTCTCCCACGTGATATTTTTGTTAATTTAAGCCAGTAAAGCGAAGAAACAGATTGGATTCCCCTACAGCTCTGAAAGTAGGTGAATAAATAGTTTTAATGGCAAAACATTCTCTGTTCCTTGTTCTTGCCTCACACCGAATACCTCCGTATCCCTGTCCTAACATTCTCTGTTGAGGTGCTCCACAAACCACCAAGACTCTTCCAGTACTACAAATGACCTTCCAGCTCTTGTTTCCATTTCTCACCAGGCTCCAGCCACCTTTCTAAATCTGCCCTTTCCACCAGGAGGGGACCTCTAAGCTTGGAATGTGACCCCTCAAGAGATCCACGGAAACAGCTGCTTTCACCCATGCAAATCCTCCAGGCCAATTCTACAACCTCTTGGGAACCGTGAGGCTTGTGCACATTAACGCTGCCAACCGCCCTCTTTTGGGAGCTAGTTGTCAAATCTCACATTTGCATTTTAATTAAGAATAATAATATGTTTCACTTACATCGCAATTTTCATCTTCACAGCTCTTTGCAGCATGAACTAATTAAGCTTCTTTCCTTTCCCAGACCAAGACTTGATTCTTTTTGCTGGTTCAGCACAGGTGTAAAAATTCATGGAGAGGGAGGGTGGTTTCCCCAACGTTCCAAAACAGGAATGCAGTGACCACCTACGCAGTTGCCCTGTCCTTGTATTTACAGCAAGCTGCGCTGGGAGAAGCGTAGCCTAAATACAGCAAAGGCACCAGCCTCAAGAGGCCTGGAGACAACACTGAGCTCCTCATCATCGCGCTGAACATCGTGCTTCACTTTAATATCCAGCTGTAGGGAGTCCTGCAAAGAGCTCCAGCAATGACACGAGCCTTCACGCTCCCCTGGAAGCCCAGCAGCTCTACGGGAATAACTTGAGCCTTAACCCCACTAAGAACTGGAGAAGGCAGCTATCATGTAAAGGGTCCTTTTTTTCTCCACAGCATAAATTTTCATGCACTCACTACCCCCTGCAGTTAAGTCATCCAGTTATGCAAAATTTTGGCACCAAACTCCGAGTGTTTCTTTTAACAACTCCCTGCTCTTCTAGATCTATTCAAGAACAGCAGTTTTACCATTTCTTCTCCAACAGATAATAAATAATTGAGAAAAGCTCTTTTAAGCGAAAAGATTTACCCAAAACATTAACAAGGGACAAATTCCCAGCTTCTTTATTCTCTATGAGTTTTATAAAGTGTCAGAAAACCTTATCGAAAACTCAACCACTATAAAAAAATCATGCAGAAGAACCAACCACATAGAAAAGAACAAGTAGTTATGCAAAGAGTGCTGCAAAAAACAATTCCGTTTTCTAAGGGTTTACATCTCAAAGCTGAGTGTTTCTTGATGCCTTGACATCTAATGAAAGTGCACTTGTGGCTTTTCTCTCCAGATAGATCCAGACGGGAGGCAAGTTCAGCACAAGGTATGCGGATATTTTTCCTGTTTACCTCCTTCCCCTCTCCACCTTTTCTCAGAGAAATAATAAGGCTTTCTCTCTTTCCTCTTCTGCCAACTTTACAAAAACAAACAAATAAACAAACTAACAAACAAACAAAAACCAAAAACCCAAAACAGTGAGGCTTTAGCAAGCCAAAGGTGCTTTGCAAGCACCCAACCTGGAGCCCACTCCACTGTCTCCCACAGCATGGGGTGGAGACTGAGGTCTTCAAGGGAGGGAAAGTGTCTAACTCACATTGTTGTGTCTGTTGTGTCTGTTGTGTCTCACGCCTATGTGTATTAATCCAAATGATTACAGCCATGATTCCTCCACTGCAAAGAAAACCTCCTCTTTGCTCTCCTCGTTTAGGTTCAGTCTCTGCTGCATTTGCCTTTAGAGTTCTCTTATAGCACCAGCTCCTGCAACCAGCTTAGAAACAGCAGATCCAACAGATGTGCAGCTGCCTGCGACCCGGACCAGTAAACCATGTACAATTACATTAGCTCCGTGGTTTGTGGTCTGCTCAGCTTCCACCTGATTTCCAGGTTCAAGATGCTTGTTTTGACCTTCGAAGCCCTAACTGACCGGTTTTCCATCCTACCATCCATCTGAACAATTCCCCT
>NW_010585722.1:118226-142292 GCF_000705375.1 Tinamus guttatus
AGAAATCACTTGCCTTAACCACCTTCCCTAGGAGATACACCCAGCAACCTTGAAAACAGGTCCACTTTGTACTAACTCGTTTCTATGAACTCTCTCTCCCTCCCCCCACACACATTTACTAGAGCTCCCTGCAAGCACATCTCCCTGCTTTCTCTCCCAGGGCTGCAGTTCCTCCTCCAGTCTTCATCACGCTCTTCACCCAGCTGTGCCTTTCTTCCCACCTTCCTTGTCCTTGGTGGAAGGGGCATTCTTATCATCCCTGCGTTTTGGCTTATCTAGCGTTACCTCCCTGGAGCAAGAAGCAGAGCCCAGGAGTGTCCCAGGGCCAGGCCCCGTGACTCACCCGCCAGGACACTGCAGTCCATAGCATGGAACCTCCAGCTAATCTCTGGCAGAGAAACAGCTTCACATTTAGGAATTAAGAAAGCTGGTCTTATCCTATGGGTTTTATTCTCCTCACTTGTTCCAATTCAGCTTTGATGCTGCAGATTGCTCCCTCACACAGGTTGTAGTAAGAAACTCTTCAGGTCTGATGGGAATGCTCTGAATTTTTGTTTTTTTATTACAGAGAAATAAGCTTCTCGTCAAAGCAATGTGCACGCCAGGAAGTCCTCCATCTCCCATGGTTTCAGTGGGGGCAGTTTTCCATGTCAGACTGCGGGGAAAAGCTCTCTTGCTAAGCATCTGCATCAGACTGCGACGCAAGAAGGGCAGTGAGTCAGAACATGAACTCAGGATGGACCAGGAGAGAAATCTTCTCCTTCTGCCCAGCTTCCCTTCACATCAAGCGATGCTCCTCAGCTCTGAAATGGATTTGGTTGCTCAATAAATTTGAGCTACTCTCTATTTTCCAGCACGTGGAACACTAGAAATCTAGAAAAGCTTCCTGTTGGTACTTGATGAAATATTGATATGCAAAGGCTAAGTGGTTAAAATAAAAAAAAAAAGTACACAAAAAAGAGTGCACAAAAGCAGCAAAACCTGAAGATGCAACCAGATGCAAACCAATACAGCCCAGAAGTCCTGCTTCTCATGAGTGCAAATCTGAAACCTCCACGCTTTGCTTTCACTAAGTCTAAACACCCCTCTTGGCCTCCTTGAGGAGGAATCACCGCAACACCCAGCGGGTCTCCATCCCAGAAAGCCACCATGCTCCTGGGTGACACAGTAAAGCTACAGAACCAAGGCTTCGGTGAGCAAGAGCTAGACACAAGCCCTACCTGTTTGTGTTCGTGAGATGAGGAGCCCTTCCCTCTCGACGAGGAACAGCTGCCATCCAGGTGCTCACTACAATCCGCCGTCCACTGCAAAAGGGATAGAAAGGATTGTGTGAAAGAAGAGCTGGACTGCTGGGAGGCTGCTCTCCAAGGCCATGGGAGACAGTGTCCACGGGAGCCCCCCATGGGAAACAACGGCAGATCTCTACAGCTTTGGCTCCCAAACGGTCCAAGGGGGAGAGGGAAGGCTCGCAATAACTGCAAGAAGCTAAAAAAGAAGCTGTTGTCACCAAAAGCTTCATGTGGCTACACGGACACATCTGGGGAGAAGCTGGCTGGCACGTCACCAGCAGCAGCCGGTCATCTTACTCATCCTAGGGAAACCTTCTCGTACAAACATCCCCAGTATTTCCTTGCAGGCTTCAACAGCGTTTTTAATATATTAGGGTTGGCATGGCCAGCTCGGCGTGTCCCAGATCCAGCTTGGCTTGATTACTGCTTCCCATGGAGTCCTGCACAGTTTCTGTGTCTCCCCACTCTGTGGGATTAGTAACGGGTCTCAGTCCCAAGTTGCCATAGCGTCACCTCAACAGGACCATGTAGGATTGTGCAGCAGAACAGGCAAGGACACAGATCCCCCCCTGCCACCTCCACAGCTAAGCACCTGCAGATAATTTTACCAAGGATAGAAAACTTATTTCCACAGTAATGTTTTATGCAAAAAAAACAAAACGAGACCAAAAACCATAGCCCCTAATGGCACATTCTGCCCGTTTTGATTACAGATCCTGTTGGTTTTCTGTCACGACGAAGGAAGCAAATATCATGGGATTTTCTGGCTCTACAGTACCACAGGCTGCTGAGCCTCTCAGGAGAGCACAGCACTTCAAAGAGGAGAACTGCTGAAAACAACCTACAACTTCTTCCAAAGTTGGATAGCAAGGACCTTGCACCAAAATAATTCTGTCACGCCATCTAATCTAAAGTTCAATTTTTTGCTACTCCCAAAGCCAAGACTGAACATTTTCAACCACCTTATTACTGAGCTCTTTCTGCTGGAACTGCTCGACTAAGTAAGTGTTGCAGAGAGTCACCGCTTGGGTGATACTACGAAGAACAAATGAAAAATTGATTCCATATAAACAGCAGCCACCAGAGAACTTCTCAACACACAGAAGCAGCTCAACCATTACATGAACAGCCCACACGGTTACAGAATTGGGAGGAAAATGAAGTTTTCCTCTGACTTGATTCTCCTTTCTGATGGAGCCAGGCTAGAGACATCCACGTTAGGGCAATGCCTGTATTTCACCTTCATCGCATGAGCTCTAGCCTCAGTTGCCCGGCAAGCAGCTTGCAGCACACTGGCCTCTATAACATGCCTTCCTTCCCCCGGGCAGCAGTTACTCTAGGATGCTGTTCCAGCCGAGCATCTCATTACACATGGCTGAGTGGATTTACCCTCTCCCAGACAGCGAAAGCATCAGTATAGTCACAAGGAAGCGAGCCACAAAAAGATTAAGTAACTCACCCGAAGTTAAAGATTAAGTTGCTGGCAGAACCGCGCAGTTAAAAACAATTTTCTTTGCCTCAGTCCAGTGCCTTCACCATAAACCATCCTTCTTCCTCCAGCTCTTATTAAAAGCGAACGTGCTGCCTTCAACCAGGCAAATCAATTCACCAGCCCGTGCCACCTGCTGGCAGGGTATGTGCACCTTTATATTTTTATTTAATAAGAAGCAATCAGAAAAAAAGTAAACCAGAAATACATGAATTTTGATTGCTGCTTGCACCAATTTAGGGTAAGGTACAAAGCATCCCTTAAAACAATTTGCCACCCAGCATTAAGCCTCTTCTGAGTCATGAAGTGGTTGTAAGACTTTGTCTACTAATTTATTTCTAATTTAACAGCACTTCTCAACTTGGCACATTAAAGCAAGCAGCACTTGCCCTTTTGACCTGAAGCCCCTCTGAAGTATCACTTCAAACACACTCATTTCCCAGTCTTAGGTTAAAAAATGCACTATGAAGAACTCTGGATCACTTGGTTTTTAAATATATTTTCTCTTTTCTAATGGCTTTAATCCTCAGTTTGTAAAGACCTCTTTTCAGCAACCTCTATTCTTAAAAAGGTTCCTTTTGGGGTTAATTTCTCTGGGCAGAGCTAATATACAACAGGTCCAAAGCTCTGGATCAGATCCTCAGCTAGCGCAAATCTGCATAGCTCAGATAAATCAGCTAAGTGCCACTTACATCAGACAAGCAGTGAATCTTTCCTGTCTCTCTTAAGCAAGTTTCTGTGTGACCGACTATGGGACATTTGCTTTTATGATCTCCAGTGCCATCACACTTGAAATACAGTGCAGTGGAAGGGAGAACCGGAGCCCTTCCTGGAGTTCATGGAAAATTGGCTTCCACCCACTATAACAACTGCTGCTCCCAATTTACAGGTAAAATGGTGGTAGGAACTCCTAGAGCAGAGCATGAAATGAAAAAGAAAACCTGAAGCAAACCCAAATAATCTGGAATTCTTGTGTTTCCTGTTGCACAATGCTGCATGTTTTTCAGAAACTGCAAGTGCAGCTTTTGCACCGCAAAGTTTTCAGCTGGCAGCTTGTATGGAAACAGCAAGGATTTGGGCATGATTCATCACCTAGAAATTTCAGAAACAATTTAGGAAGGTCTGTGCAAAACACAAAGCCACCCAGCCATGGCCCTGATGAGGCTTACCTAGCTCGGTTCCCTCCTCTTTGCCAACATGAACTCCTGGCTCCGCAGTGGAGCTGATCCGGCAGGAGGGATCCTCGCCCAGCACCAAAGCACCCACAACAATGAGGTGGCAGGGACTGGGTCAGTGTCAAATCCCGCTCAGAAGCATCCCTGGATGGGTTCTGCTCCTTCCCCCTGTCGCGAACTCCTTGCAGACGAAGCTTTGCTGTGGCGGCCTAATTAGCCGGGCAGCATTTGATGATTAGAAAGTGTTAAAAAGCGCCGGCCTGAGCCCCCTCTGGAGAGAATCTCTAGGCAAAGGGAAGTGACTCACTTCTCTCCCGGGAATCGGTATCCCTTCCATTATTAAAAACCGCCCGTGCTTTTTCAGCACTGCCAAGGCTTCACGGATATTGCTTCATTAGCCAAGAGCCACCAGGAGGGAGAGAAGGATGGATATGGCAGGACTGATATGCCACTATCCAGCCCGTGACGAGGCTGCCAGGGACTTGGGGACACAGCCATGTGGACCCAAACATGCATTTTCCATGTACCTTCTGCCTGCATCAGCCAGGGAAGGCCTCTGCAAATGCGTGTGATGCAGCAGCTTCACGCAGGACTGCCATACCCATCCAAGGACCCAGCTGAGCATCAGCCTTATCTCAGCATGGTCAGGGCTTAGGAAGCCCTCCAGAAGGGTCCCTTTGGAAGGGGATCAGTCCCTGGTGACTGTGCAGGACCTGGCACGATATCCTTCTCTGCTACTGAGCTTTTAGCAGCCCCTGGCGTAGCTTAAATGCAGTTCCAGTTTCAGACACCTAACGATGGACATATCCTTGCTCCTATGATCTTTCAGACAAAGGCCTTTTTATTATTTATTCCCCATAACCAACATGGCTTGTGCTCTATAACCTGACTATTTTATTTCGCCAGGATTCCTGCAAGGTAGGAAAGCACCTCTGTTGCCCTCATGCTATAGAGGGAGGATCAGGGCAGCCTAAATCCATGAAACAGCAGGGAGCAGCACTCACAGGTCACCCTGGACAGACCTTCCGTAACACTTCACTTCGACAATTTGCATCTTCAGCAAGTGTCTGGCATCAGATTCACAGGATATTCCTCAGAGCAACAGCAGATCAGCAGATTAAATTTCTCCTTACATTGAACCTCAAATGTCTGCTTGAAAAAAATGACACGATCCTGACAGGATCTGTTCCTAATGACAACACCAAGCCACATCCTCCCTAAGCGATCCCATGGTTTGCTTGCTTGGTATTCACATCCTCTGCAATGGAGCAATTTTCTTCCCTGACATAACAATTATGGAGTAAGCAAACAGGTTATTATACATATCAAAATGCGCAGCAGTTAAATGCTGTTAGGGAGCATCTGGGGCTTTTGACTGCTTTTACTCATTCAGTCTTTTTATTAAAATCCCTGAAGGCCTCTGTACGTGGCGGAAAGTGGTGCACATAACTAGGCCTGCAGAAGCACTTCTCAGAACAGAATATTCCTCACGAGAGCCCCTGCAACTCATCCCGAGCCAGGCAAAATCCTCCGGTACTTTTTCTGGCAAAGCACTGGGCTGACTGGAGGCAAGAAGAGGGGTTCTGCTCTCTTCACCCCCTCCTGCATCCAGAGGTGCTCACACACATGCTGTTGGCCACCTCTGTGCACCCCAGGGAGGACAGCATGGTCCAACCATAGTTTTTTTCCTTTATGTGAAATGGGAACCCCAGAGAAGTCACAACTTCAGGTCACGTCTTCAGGCCATTTAATGGAAAAATCAAACTTGGGTGGCAAGAGTTTTTTTCTAAGCACCTGGAGTCCTCATATTTGCCTGGACAAGAAAGTTGCCCAATCGGTGGCTTCCCTATAACTCTAGTCCCCTCGTTTCGCATCCCGTCTCAAATTGCATCCTTCCCTCACCTGCGAGATGTTGGACTGCGTCTTCTCACTCTCTCCGTCCCCCTCTGTTTTATCTGTCAACAAGCCTTGGACTTGGTACTCCAGGACGTAGCTGTCAATGAATCTTTCCAGCTCCTCAATTTCCTGAGAACGGCTACTCCCTGCCTCGGAGGAGGCAGATGCCACAGACGAGTTTTCCATCACTCCAGGTAGGAAACTGAGAATGGAGGGGGCCTGAGAAAGAAAGATGGAGAGATTAATTCCTTGTCCTCTAAAATGCCCAGTCTTCCCAGCAATGCCTTTCTCTCGCATACCACACAGACACCCCAGTCTTTCTTAAGGGATAATTACGAGCATCTATTTAGACTTTCGACAAATCCACTATTGATAAAAAGATGTCAGGTTGGAAAAAGGAGCAGCCAAACTCTATTGGTTGTTGCTGACAGGATACTTCTTTCTCTGTTCCTTCATTTCCACCAAGGCTTCAAACCATACAAACTATATCTTCCAATAACCAAGAGGCATTTCCTTTACGATACAGCTCACGGTGAGAACAACCCAAGAACACAAGAGCAACACCACTTAGAAACTGTTGCATGTCACCCTGACCAACAGTAGACAAGAGTTTTTTGACCCCACCTACTGTATGCTCCATTTTCGGAGGTTTGTGTAGCGGAACTAGAGATCACACCAGAATCTTTCTGACTTTATGACAGTTTCAACATAAGGTATGCTTAGGAGGTGAAAATCTTCTCTGACCAAATCCAGGAATCTCACAGATATCTCAGTCGAGATACTGAACCTTTAGATAGAGACCATGAGAGGTTCACTAAATGTTCTGTGTGCATTATTAAAACATATTCTTAATTGCTATAGCCAAAATACAAAGCAGAAAAAGGAAAGAGGACTGAGCAAATACACATAAATTCAAAAATCACATTAGATCATGAGGTCCTAGAGTTTCACGCAGCTATCTAATCACCTAGAAAGCCCAGGATACACTGGCCTCCAGTTCATACTCCATGAATACAGCTATTTCAGGTGACTCGGTGTGTACCCAGAAAGCCACAGGCTGGAAGGGATTTCCAAAGGTCATGCAAGTTATTCTACACCCTTAATTCTGCCATTTTCCATGGAGTTTTCTCAGCAACTGATCTACCTGATGTTGGTCACATAGCAGCTCCACGGGGCTAATGTGTAAACACAGATTCTGCCTTATGAAGATTGATTCCAGGTAGCAGAGATAATACATTGGGGAAATATTGTTATATAAGACAGCACATACATACATATGTATAGATAGGAGTCTTGGCCTCACCCAGGTCACTCTTCTGTTCTTACTGAAGGACACTGAGGACTCCCACACCAGACACTTGCCCACCACATGAGCAGGAACGTGCTCAAGCTGTACTAAGACGTAACATGGAACCAGCTTTCACACCTGAAGTGGAAATGGGGCATATTTGAGCTCCTCACCTTCACAGATCCTATCCAAAACACAATTTAGACAACAATAACCACTAGATGCCCATTCTGGAAGCTGAACCAAGTGCTCCTCTAGTAGTATTTAGACAGGGAGGGTTAATATGGACATGTAGATTATTGCTAGAAGAGTAAGAAGCCGTTATCCAGGTGCTTATGTTACCTTTTTAGGATAGTCTCATTCAGTGCAGAGATGATCACAGAATTAAGAGTTCTGCTGCAAAACAAAACCAGACCCTATGCATATGCCTACCAATAATCCCATCCTCTCTTCCCGAGACCAACACATGTGAACACGGCCTCCCCAAACACACACACTTAGACTTGATTTCAGGTGAGGTAAGAGACTGGACTCAAACTGAGCACCCTTTCTCGGGTGGCACTCATGGAAAGAGACTCATGCAGTCACCTGAAGACACCAACACACCCCATGAGCCTCAGGAAGACACAATCATTCTCATGAAAACAGTCATGGTGTTTTACTAAGCAAGATGGGGGTTTACAATGATTTTCAAAGCATGAGGCATTCTCTGCCTAAGGACTTGCTGTACAAACGCTGAATCACAGCCCAGTGCTCATACAATAAACCTGATGCTCTCGGGATGTAGCAGATTTCACGTGTATGCTCAGAGCAAGCACAGAGAGTCACCCGGGCAGCTGCGACAGGCGAGTTCCTGGAGGGAGGAGAGAGTCGCGTCGCACACAGGCCATCACTGCAGCGCTTGGGGTTTCCTGGGAGGTCCCGTAGACAGTGACTGCTCACAGCACAAGTTTTCCCGTTGGCTGAGGCCAGCTGCATTCCCAGCACAAGCTCATGGCTTCTCGCTAATCACACAGCATATTCTGTGCCTCTCGGCTCCAAGTTCCTGGGAAGCCTTCACAGATTAAACACAGAAACAGTGCTAGGGGAGGTGACGGTTGCTCCAGATCCCTGTATGCAGCAAAACACACATGACAGCCCCAGAATACAAATCTCTTTGTAGCAAACTCATTTAGGTCCCCCAAATACTCCAGCCCCCGCAGCAGGCACAGCATGTTCTGGCTCGCAGATAGTCAAGACCACAGAAATGGCAGGGATCTTTGGACAACGCAGCCCTTGGCTATCCTGGCTGAAGGGGAAGGTGGAAAGACAGGAAAATCCATCAAAATTAGTATTTTCCCTGTGATATATAGCCTGAGAAACCATCTGCCACAAGAAATCAGGGAGCTTAAGGTCTCACCAGGATCCTCAAAAGGAATAAACACAGCAAACATCCAATTTATGCTGGGGAGAAAAAAGGGGAGTTCCTACCATGTTGCGGGCCACGAAGGTTTCATCCCTTGCCTTCTTCACTGAAGACTGGTGTTTACAGTCTGTTTTGTGACAAGGAGAAAATCATCAAGCAAATCCTCAATGAGTCACATGCCATCCAGAAAGGAAGAAGAAAAATCTGTTCCCGGCTCGTGTAATTTCCAGCTCCTGAACTACTGCTCATCTGTCACTTCTGAACAATTGTGGCTACATTTGGAAGCAGCTTTGAACGAGCAGTTCTGGCCTAAGGATTTCATATGCTTGTGGAATTATTCCCAAATGTGCCCAGACTGTCAAAAAGGCTCATTATGTAGATCAATATCAGACATTAGCTCCTGAGAAAAATTGTGTGGCATGGTGAACAGGAAGCAAAAAAAGAAAGAGAGAAAATATAAAATAAGGAAGAAAGGAGCCCCAAAGATCATGGAGCCCTAGGGGAGGCCACGCTTGTTACCCTCTGGCTAATTAGAGCCAATTATGGAAAGGAAAGCACCAATTATTAAGTAGAAAGTGCTTAAAAAAAAAGAGTTGAAACCTCAGCTGGGAGAATAGGTGGCTGTAACACACGTCCTCAAGGGCATGAAATTGGGTGGGGATGATAAATAGGCGGCGGGAGCAGCTGATAGAGGTACCATGATTTAACGGCATCACTTCCCAGCCGGAGCTCGCAGCGAGGACTCAGCAGGCGCAGCCGGGTGGTCTCTGCCATCCTCTGTGGCTGCATGAACACCAGAAAGGCCCTGCCATGTATAGGTAACACTCGTGGAAAGGAAGCCAAGGCAAGACTGGGAAGGTCCCAACATGTGACTGGGACATGAAAAATATGAATTATGCAGAATAAAACAGAGCAACATATCACAGTACTGTTTGGTGGGGGGATCAGCCCCATGACATGCCAGCATTTTGATGGCCAGAAACATGTCACACTGCAGCTTGAAATGGAAGACATGCTAGGAGGGGAATTGATTTGCCCAAAATTACGAATTCAGCACACACAAATCGCAAGTTTGGGACATTTCTAGGCCCGTAGCGAGAAGCCTCTTGTCCACAAAATAAGTCAAGTTCTGGTACCTTCATCTGCCTCTGAAGGAAACTGTAAAAAAAAAAAAATCAGCAGAAAGAAAATTACCCCATGCTCAAGGACTGATGAGTTATCACCTCGCGTGGTGCAGGGCTGTCATTTTACACCAACACCCTCAGAGCAGATGAATGGGCACTGACAGCAGACAGCCTGGGTAGCAAGTTGGTTGACAACCAACTCCTGTAACAAGATGAAAGACTCACATCGCACAGGGTGTAATCTGCTTTATGTGCTTAGTCTGCACAGAGCCCGTGTGAATCATGTAATGACATGGAGACCAGCAACTTGACGTGGTTACTCCAGCGATAGCTCCATAACCTACTTACAGTACTGGCTCCACGACCGATACGTCACTGCCACCAAATATAGCGCCTCAGCAGAGAGGCAACACGCACAGAGTCAGCTCGAGATGCTGAGGATTTCCCCAACCCTTGTGCATTGCCTGGGGAACTGAGCAACTCAGACTGGGAGGCTGCGTCCATGCAAGTGCTGCCAGACAAGCACCATGAGGAATTCATACTTTGACAGCACTCCTTTTCTACAGGCAGGTTACTTGCTTAGCACCACACTTTCCCGGCCACTACAGATAAAGGGTAACATCCAGACTAACTGTTGGCCCTGTTTTGAGCCAGGAGGAGGACTAGAGATCTCTTGAAGTCTCTTCTAATCTGAATGTTTTTGTGATTCTACAAGATGTTATTCAAGCACCTCACTATGTCTCACAGGTCTCACCCACTCTCTTAATCTCTTTTTTTCCATTTTCAGTTCTGTCCTTCAGTCTGAGCAGTGTCTCCCTGATAGAAGAGTCTCTGACAGGACAACTGTCTTCCCCACTCCCATCAAGCTGTTCAAACCACGGCACTCCTAGAAACACACTCAGGAGAGGGTTCTCTGGTCCCCATCCTCTGGGGACTTTGCAAAGTAGGACCTTTCATCTGATACTTATTGACCTCTGTGCTTTGCCCAGTTTCAAGCATGAAATGCATGTTGATTCCCTAGAAAAAAAAAAAAAAACAGAAGTCACAGGTGTGTTTGATGGTTCCCTAATCTGGGGCAATATAGGTTTCACTTGAGCCAGCAGCAATATTCCCTCCATGCTTGAAGGAAAACTTTCGAGGAAACAGTCTCCACAGTGCAAGGCCAGAATTCCCAAACTCATCTGCTGGATCACCAAATCACCTGTCGCTTCAAAAGAGACCAATTTTGGAGTTCAAGCTGTGGCCCTTCTTCCTTGGTAGGAGACAAAATCAAGGGCAGGCCTGTTCAGCAACGAGGGGAAGCAGCTAGCTATGTCCAGAACAACTTGAGGCCCTCTGCGTGATGGACTCTCCATCCTGATGTCTGACCAACATGAAACCCTTTCTTCCTTTCTAGAATTAACGCTCATCCTCCGCTGATCCAGAGAACTATTATCTCATCAGGTGCTTTATATCCTGTTGCCCACCAGGAGAACATCTCAACCGGATCACAGCCAAGAAAAATGCCTATGAAAACAGCTGGTCACAGTCCTCCTTATGGTTCTGTGGCTGGCATAGTGTCTACGCCTGCAACTGCCTCAAACCACTGCTTCACTTGAAGCTCAGATGAGGACAAGCTCCATCACACTCACCAGTTTGTTGATCCAAGGATTAGCAACTCCAGTCCTGACCCAGGTGCCTTTGGACCAAGGCTGAATGCCCAGCAGAGCTGGCCCATTCCCACCAGCCTCCCATGGAAACAAATATTCTTGGAAGCTCTTTGGGGGGCACTGAATTTCCGTTAGCACTGGCCCCACTGCAAAAGATTCCCAGACCTCAAGCATGGTCCTGTACGAAAATTAATAGAGATCAATCCACGTCCAACCTCTATTTTTCTCCTTCTGCTCCTCACTGCTCCACTGTCTGCCAAAGAAGATGCTATTCACTTTTGGAGACTGAAAATCACCTTCCAAATCTTTTCTATGATTTTCCACCTTCCAAATCTTTTCTATGATTTTCCATGTCACACTCATTAATATGTGCACATAACATATAATCAGCAGTGCACCAATGGGCAAACTGTATATCATTACCCATTAATTGTTGACATTATTGCAATAGATAATTATTGTTAATAGCTACTATTTTAAAAAGTGATCTAAATGGGGTTCTTCCTTTAGTCCTCAATAGGACAGTTTTACCTTTACAGTTTATACCATTCTCCACATTTGTGTCAAACTGGAGCAATTACCTATGAGTCCCCTGGAAAAAATCCTTCCCTTTAGTGAAGGGCAGGGTCTTTTAGCCCAGAAATCGCTGACGTGGCAACTCTGCCTGCAAGACTGCTCCCCATACGAGATCTTCCTGATACCGCTTCTTGCTTCATCTCAGCAAGATAATCTGACACCTCAACCTACCCTTCAAGCAACAACTGCACATTTCCTTGCCCCTACCCAGCTCCCAGTCTGGCAGAGTATCAGTCATCTTGATGACTGATAGTGTTAACACTGCCATCTCCTTCCACTGAGTGCACAAAGAGTAACCAAGTGCATCCAGGATGCCACCACAAAAATAAAATTACCAATTTATCACCAACCAGTGGCAAGCGACTAAATACTGCTACACAACCCAATGCTGACTTCGTTTTCCATACATAAATACCAAGGTAGGGAATACACCAATGAGCTGCTGCTCCTCAGCATGACTTGGGGGGTCATAAAGCTCACTGAGCTGGGGGGAGAGCTTGGGGATTTGTGCTGGAAGCCTCTCAAGGGCCAAGTGGTTGCTCTCACTCACACCAGCATATGTGGGCTTGTCCTGATCCGAAGTTTCCTTGAATTTTGACTCTGATGTTGGGCTTCGCTTAAGTTTGGACCCATGCTCAAATACTTATTTCTAATATGTTCACCAAAGCTGACTCACTTAGGAAGTGGTAAAAGACGGCTCAGAAAAAACATGATGACTCCATGGTGAGGGATGCTAGCAATTCTCCAAGCCTTCCCATAACTCATCGTCACTTGCCTCCAAAAGGAGAAAATGCTCTGCAGCAATTTGCTTTGAAAAGACTCTAGCCCGGATTGGCTTCGAATAGAGCTTGAGCAAAGCTCAAGAAAACCCAGGATGCTCCTGCAGAAGTCTCAGCCCTGGTGTGGACACAGTAACCACCAAGGCTCATTCGTAGCAGTGCTGCTCTTGGGCTAGGCAAGTTCAACAGGACTGCAGCCCTCAGGCAAGATGGAGCAAACACCAGCAGCCGAGCACCAAAGCATCCCAGGGAGGCCAGGAAGTGCTGCTACTGCTTTGTCAGGGAAGAAAACTAGAAAAAGAGATTGATTTCCACATTTTTGTTGCTTCCATAGCACACGTGCTTGAAGCCTAAGAGGATTTCTCACACAAGGCATGTCTCTGAAAATTCTGAGCCAGGCAAGAGCACCAGGAGCACCATGTTATTGCACATACCCACCTAGTGTGAGCAGGAGAAGGATTTTCTCCCACAGCTACACTGTCAGGAGTTGCTTCTGCAACTTACTTGATGCTAGCATCTAAATAAGACAGCTGGAAGCTATGCTAAATACAAAGTTGAGGCAGGATAGGCTAATGCAGGTACTTAGACATCTCAAGGTTTAAGTACCTGTATCAAAGTTCAGTTATTAAAAGGACCAACTACCCCCAAACCCCAACAAATGGCAAGTGTCCAGCCCATCTCCCCAACTACTTTGCCGCAGGGTTTAAATGACTCACTTGAAACATCCTACTTTGAAAACCTACATCTCTTCAGTCCTTATCCTTTAGCTAAGTGCTGAAAAAGCTCCCATGTCGATTTGCTGCTCTTCCATTATTAAAATGGAAGGAACAAAGAGCAGTCTAGCACTTTTTAACATATTTGCAGAAGCCTTAGACAGGCTACACGCACTCTCTGCTATTTGCACTTCCCCAAAATACTACAGAGAGCCTCGGGCCAACCAGGCACCGCATGAGCTATTTAGAGGCAAGTCTTGACGGATCCCAGAACTCCTCCAGCAGATCACTGAAACTGCTCCTGCCATATCATGCCATGTTTTGCTAAGAACAAGAGATGCGTCCTATAAAAGGAAGCTGCAGTGCAAATCCTTCTTCTATCAACAGGGCCATCTCATGGTGCTCTGCCCTGGGGTGGTGATGGTGATTCACTACTCAAGCACGTGCTGGGGAAGCATCCCGAAGGGAAGGTTCTGGATGGGCTGTCTGTGGATTTGTTCCTCCCTTGCTTCCAAGTGTTGCCGTCTGTGGCTTGAGTTCATCTCCTCTGCAAGAGGATCCTTCTGCTTGCCAGGATCAAATGTTGGGCAGATGCATCTCATAGTCCTGCAGTCAGTAAACATCTCAGCCCGACAATGGGAACTCATCCTCAGCAAAGCAAAGGCCCTTGCAGAATCCCCGAGGCTTCCAGAGGATCATGCTGGGGGCTCAAAGCCAATAGTACTGCCACACAGCCTGACCTTCACCTGCGTCAGATTCACAGCACTGCTGCTTCCTCATGCATTCTGGTCCACATACCAGCAGCCACACAGAGTGAATCCAGCAGAAGGAATGAAATGCCATGACATCCCACTGCAACAAGCCAGGGGAAAGCAAAGCAAAGACATGCAAATTCTCTCTGCAGCTGTGGCCTCCTGTAATCCAACAGGCTACATCCACTTTGGCCCCCCTCGGATGGACCATGGCCACACGATACAACAAAGCTGGCCCACTCCAAGGAATATGTCGGAAAAAGCAGGAGAGAGGCTCCAACCCAGACCAAGTCTGTAGACACGTTCTGTGCACACGCCCCAACCCGAGTTTTTGTGTCTCCTGCCTGACTTCTGACTCTGGTCTCAGTGCTCTCTACTGCAAACCACTGTGGGACCTCTTCCCCCAGGAGGTGACAGCCTGCCCTGCAGACCCCCTTGTTTAGAGGCACCTGGGCTGCTCACCTGTTGTGTTTTCCAAGTTGTACTTCAGCTCCCTCGGGGGCCAGGTTCTGCCTATTGTTTGGCTAAAAGCCCTAAATTACCTGCTTCCAATTCAATATCCGTCTCCCAGCAGGCTGAGTGTTCCCATCAAGGAGTAAATGCAGTGCCTTCCCTGTTCTTACTGGTCACAAAGAGACTATAAATTTGCCAAGAGGTAAAAACCCAGCTCCAAAAGGCCACAGACACACACTTGTCCAACCCAGGAGGCAAAAGATGTTGCTTGAAGCACATGGTGAGAGCTTCTGTTCCAAAGCACACGACTTACCTGATACAAATCAACAACCATCACAAGTCCACAACACACAACTGCTAAGAAATGCTCTATTTCTACAAGGGGCAGGCAGTGTTTTAGTGAGCAGCGTGAAGGAAGGGCACACTGAGAAGATACTTATACCTTCACTAGTGCCTCGAGTGGACACCAGAGCCCTGCAATATTGCATGAGTCACACCGGCTAGCCCCTCTGTGACACGCCCAGCCCTTCATGCACTTTGATTTCACGAAGTGTTGGCCCAACATCCTCGCAGCAGCAAGAGGGGAACAACCTCTGGCTGCCTGTGCACGTGGAGATCAGATCCGAACTACCGCCTATCTCCATGGCACCTGAGCTCAGCGCCAGGCTCGCTTCCCAGAATCTCCTTTTAACGAGCTCCTTCTGCTCCTCTCATGCAGCAGATTTCCAACAACAAGCAATTAGCAATGTGTCTAAAATGGGGCGAGCATCTTGGCGAATGAAATGAGCAGCTTTCTTCGTTGCCAAAGGCTAACTTTCATGTTGAGCAAACAGTCGAAACAGTCCCTACAGAAAATGAAAAGGATTGAGAGAACCTTGAGGAACTCAAAGGAACCACTATTCCCTGCACCCAGGTATTATTGTATCTCTGCAAGAGCAGATGAAGCATCACATGTATGGCCTGGATTTGCTGCTCCTCAGCAAGCAGGTTTGGGGTTGGCAAAATATAAAGCACAGCAATGGAAATCACTGTGTTCTGCACCCAACCCCTTTCTAATTAAGATCTGAACACCTTTGAAAATTGTATTGAATTCCTGCCATTGTATCCAGCCTTGGGCTTCTCTGATATCCACGCATCGTGCCTGGCTGAGCATCTTATGTATTTCCTCATCCTCTTGGATGTGGTTTCGCTACCTGGCGATGCGGAAAACCTCACACAAAACGTTGGAGGCCAAGCAGCTGCCACCCTGCAGTGACACCCAGGCAGCTGGCAGGCCACAGAGTGCAGAGCAGGCAAAAATCATGACATATCAAAACAAAGCCACCCACACCAGAAACAGGAAAAGAATCACATAAAACTCAGTAAAAAGTTTTCTGGTGGTGCCTGAAGCTCATCTATACAGGGACATTTTCTTGGTGGCAATTGTGCAGTGTCTACCAAGTAGTCTGCCAAGACAGGACAGCAAGCCAAAGAACAACCAGAAAGCAAAAATTCCTTCTAACCCGACCAACAATTTACTGTCCAGCTTGCTTTACCGTGGTAAGAAATCTTTGAGAGTTGGGAGGTGAATTTTTTCCTCTTTTAACAAAAGCAAAATCTCTGCATGTCCAGAAGCAAGAAGCCTTCTACTCCACAAATCTGGTTAGAGACTGAAGTGCTTTCCTAAGAGAGAGGACCACTTAAGGGACAGAGCCGAGTTGCTACCTTCTTGACACTGTGGATGGGATCAAGAAAAAGAAACAAGAAAAAGCCACAAAATCAGAAGGCAGCTAAGAAAAGCCCTGCCCCAACTTTGGGAGGTGAGCAGGAAGAAGTACTAACTCCATCGCTTGTGGGTCTCATTTTGTCTTGACTTACTCAAAGGCACTGCCCTGGTCTCCTCTGCAAGAGGAACCAGCTGTCCTAACCATGTTCTGATCAGATGCGCTCACTCAACGTGTCAGGAAGCTGCTAAATCCTTCTCTTCTACTGCCTTGAGCAGACCGCCCAAGGCAGGGGAAATGGTTTAGGTGCCAAGCCTGGTCTGCCCACACGGGCCAGTTTTGCAGGACATGAGGTCACTGGCCAGGCACGGCCTCTGGCACGAGCCACTGCCTGCCGCAGGACACCAAATATGCTCTTCCCTCCAGGTTGAGTCCTGTATGCTTAAAAATAAATAAATAAAAATAAAGTATGGAAATATAGCAGCAGTTCTGAAAATCAAAAAAAAAAAAAGCAAGCACAGCCTAAATTTTGAAACTGTGAATTATGTTGGTTGATACTACAAAGTGTGATTTAGACATCACCTGCTTCCGTGTTCCCTCGCTTCTGCTAAGAATAAAACAAAAGCCCACACATTACAACTCATTCCTTGCAATTTTTTCACCTTTTCCAAAGGAAACACGGAACCCAAAAGCCCAGTTTGAACAGGTGGCAAAATAATGCTCATTTCTCGTGTGCTCCCCCAAGAAAGCGGCACGCTGCTACTGCCTCTGACCTGAGCTTCAATTACAAGAGACCTACTCAGGAAGGGAAATGAGAGATGCTCCATATCAAAAACGCGGATGGGGAGCAGATTCACCCGTGTGGCAAGGACACAACAAGGGAGGCAGGAGCAAGGTCTTTGCTGCTGATGTGAGCTGTTCCCAAAGGCCTTGGGGAAGTGGGGACATCTCCTTCCTGAGGGTTGCGAGCACATTCAAGGAGCATGGATGATGCCCAACAGCGCCAGCAGGAGACCCTGGACTCCGTGCGCGCCGTGGTCCCGGCACACACAGCGTACAGGACGCGCACGCCGGCCGTGACGAGCTCATCCGCATAATTGCACTCTTCAAGCGGCGCTCGTGCCCCAGCTCCAGCCGGGCTTCTGCAAATAAACGGAGGCAGCCCATTATCAGAAACCACGGCTTTTCTTCTCAGGCACTGAGGCAACATAATGGCCACTTGTGCTGCAGAAAGCCCCGTAATCCTAAAAGACACATCCGACCCAGGCTGAGACGGCAACGCAGCAGAGCAAGCCACTCTTGAGTGAAGGGTGGGCAGGGTGCCCCGTGGCCAGCAGAGAGGCGAGCGCGGAGGGCGTCTAATCCCCTCAGCCCATGTGTGCTGTGCGGCCAGCAGGGTTTTGTTTCCAGTGCTGCTCGCAGCACGTACCTCGGCTGGCAGCCAGAACACCCCGGCTGCCACCCTGCCCCTCTCGCTGTCACACAGGCACCCACACCAGGTTAAGGGTCACACCAGCAACAAGCCAAAAGATGACCCTGATAGAAGTGAACTCTCCAAAAAAAGGCAAAAGGGACTATGAGCACTCCAGTGAGGTGCGCAGCTCCCAGGCAGGTAGAGCATCTCCTCCCGGATGCACATGCTCTGCTCTCTTCTGCCATGCCCTTCAACCAAGCCAAACACTCCCGTTAACCACAACCTTTCTGCTCGTCAGAAATGAAGCTGTTCTGTGCTCCAGGCAGGTTTCGCAAATAAGCAAAAACATGGGAAAAGCCAGAGAGGACAAGAAAGGGAGCCACGTTCAGTCCATTCCAGTGTTCAGCTGCTGAGTGATGTGTTATGATAGAAATCTGTGGTTAATGCTGTGCAAGGAGGCCCAAAAATGCCCATAGACAGCCAAGGAATGGGGAGGTTAGTGCTCCCCGTGGGAGCACAGCTCTCAGTCCAAGTGTCCTCACTTTGTGCTTCCACCACATATAAAGATGCCATGAATCAGGAGCTACTGCTGCTTGCAAAGACAGGACAAAACGGGGATGAAAAAACAAGTGTCCTCCTCAGCAGCCTGTACCTGATCCTTGCCACACAGGCTGGACGTGGTCCAGACAGCAGATTTCAATCTCAAAAAGCAACTGCTTTTCCCAGCGATAGAAGCAGCAATTATTTTTCCAACTAGATGGATTGTCTCATTTGACCAAGTTCTCTGATTCACTTGGACAAAGAGGCAACTAAAACATAACGTTTTATGATTGCACCAGATTACTGGCAGCAAAGAGCAGGTCTGTCCTTTCACTTAGGGAGCAATCACTGTTCCACCTTTTGCAATAAATTCTCTCAATGATTTAATAAGGAGCGGATGGCTTCATTTAGTAGGAGCGCTTGGGGAAGGTTCATTATTTCCTCCAGCCCTATAGAGGAGAGAGATCCTGCAAAGCAGAGGAGGAACCAGGAGGGCTCCCATCCATCATGCTGGCACCTGGCTGCCAGTCACCAGCCTGAGACACCGTTTTGCTTCCCGCTGACAATAAATGACCATCTGGTGGGAATAACTCCCATTGCAGCCCATCCAAACAGAGTGGAGCTGGCGTCTGAGCATTGCTGAGCTACGCAAAGTGCCAAGGGCGATATAAAGCTCGTGGTGGGGGCTGGCATTGCAGGGAGGGAAAGACAAGAAGAGGCACTAGGGAAGCAACCGTCCCATCTGTCCTAAACACTGGGTGTGGAGCTTCAACTGGCTCTGCTAACACTCCCCTGAGAGCAGGACGCACATCCTGGCCTCAGAAACATCCCCAAAGGCTGGACCAGGTGCTGCTTCCCCTTCAGGGTGTTCAGGGCCAGACTCATCTAGTGCATCCCTCATCCTCCTGCCAGTCTCTCCTTCACCACACTTCCCTGGTGCAGATAGCTGCAAACTATCCTCTCCAGCAGGGCTGCTCCATGTCTCAGTGCAGGAGATGCTACAGGGCCTGGACTGATGGGGAGAGATCCGCAGGAGATGCGCTGAGCCCAGTTCTTCTCCTGACTCACTTTCCACAACCAAAACCTGCTCTCAAATCCGCCCCCAGCTTTTAACACCTGGGTTGCGAGCCACAGGAAGGAGTTAAAAAACAATTCACCAGGATAATGTGTTCCTTAACAAACCAGTCCCACAAACAGCAAGTGAAGAACTTCCTCAAACAGGAATTTTGGAGTTATTGCCTGGCCACCAGCCTCACTTTGAGGCCTTAAATGCATTTTTTGTCCAACCACCTTCATATTTGTCCTTCTGGACAAGTGCTGCTCTGCACCAGCAGGGCAGGATGGAAGGAGCCCGTTAAGTACTGTGTGACCCCCAGAAGGGCCAGGTGGCCCTGCCCTGGCCCTGCCACCCTGCTCACACGTGTCAGGCTATCAGATGCCTTCCCACCATGGTACCACAAAGCTGGTGACAAGGAGTTAACCGTGATGAGCCGAAGACGAGCACCCTGCTGGCTCACTGAGGGTAAAGACGCTGCGAGCAGCTATATTCAGCACTCAAGGGATCGCCAGTTTTGATTAATAAAAAGTAAATGAGGTAGCTCAACTGGATAAGCCCTAGTGGATGGGAGAGGGACAGATTTGGGTAATAAAAAGAAAATGCAAATGACAAAGCTTCAGCACGTTTTACTTGCCAATGTCATTATTTCAGCCAGCTGGTTAAGGCACATTTTGCAGAATCATCTATAAAACAGGTGTTTGGGGCTGGTTTGTTCCTCCCTGCCATTTCTGGCTCCCAGAAAGAGCCACAGGAAGCCTGGGCTCATCACTGAGCAGGATGAAGAGGAAGGCTGTGCACTGTTTTGTAGAGTTCTTTGAGGGGCTTGTGCAAACGGATGAGCGGTGAGAAAATCTGGAAAAAGACGGAAAAGGGGCTGCAGCAGCCTGTGTTTTTGTGCACGGTCCTTCAGACAGGCAGACAGGCTGTTTGGCCTTTCCTAGGGCTGCTGCAGACCCAGTGTCCTTGGGAGAAGCAGCCTGCAGCCCAGTCACAATGCCCAACCCACGTGGAAAGCAGGACATGACGCTCGCAGCTGGAGCTGCTGAAGACCCTGCCACACCAGGGAGCTCATGGCGTAGAAAAACCAGGCCACGATTCAGGGACCTGTTTTAAAGAAAAGCCCGAGATCAGCTGAGCTTCGGGAGTGTCTATTTACCTCCAGCAGCAGTAATGATAGTCTAGATGGCTGGCCCAGATACAGCCACGCAGACCTCCACCCCTGGCACCTTAACATGACTTAGTGCCAAAGTATCCTTGACATCAGTGTCTCCTGCAAACTGCAGCTCTGGATACGCCGGTTTGGTGTCCACGTTCCTGCTGGCACTGTGCTGGCAGTGAGGAATTGCAGAACCACAGCTTCCTAAAAATGGTTAATCAATGTTGCTTATGTCAGCGACTCCCTTCCTAAACTGACAACAAAAAATAGGTGATTAAGGCCAACGTTTAGAGTCAGAGTTTCCTGCCAGGATGTTATGCATGGACCCATATTCCCTTGCAGGTGTCCCCAGTGACAAGCTGGAATCACCAAACTCGAGCGTATGAAGTAGAGAGCCAGACAAGGAGCAAAAGCAACAGGAGCTCTGCAGCTAAAGCTAGGGGGATTACTTGGACTTACCAAGAAAAAGAATGGATGAAAGATATGAACTGGTAAAGTTTTGGGCTTCCAACTTCTATATGCACACACAGTTTCACAGCAATTAATCAATAGGCACAACTGCCACCATGACCTGGCACTGCCCTGTTGTTTGTTCACTAAAGTCAAAGTCAGGTCTTAAAGACTGGGGTGGAAATGGCTTTGATCATCTCAAAGTAAACTTCAACTCTTGACTAGAAAAGGGAACATTTGGGAAAGGCTAAGCCTCATCTTAATGAAGATGACATATTTGCTGGGCACTGAAAACCCATGTGGAAGTTGCACTTTGTGCTCTGCAAGACACAAACATGCACTTCAGAGCAGGGACGGGAGAGCCTTTACCTGCCTTATCGGGCAACAGACAAAAGATAATCCAAGTGTGTTGGGCTCCCGGCTCAGTACGTTCATTTTTAGGCAATTTACGCTGTTATGTGTCAGGACAAGAACCTTGAACTTGTCCCTGTAGGGGCAGACAAGCTCAGTCTCCACACCCCCGAGGTGACCTCCTTGCAAACATCATTTAATGCAGCTCCCAGCATGGCCACAAGCATGGGTGCCACATGCCAAACTCCTCATCCCAATTAAAAACAAAACATCACTTTCAGTGCACTCAATCCCTCCGTTCCACCCACAGCATAGGGAAACACTGTCCACGCTGGCAGTTCACCAGGAACATCTCAGAACAGAAGCTGGGAACAGCACAGGACCCAGCTCTGTGTCACTGTGACTCACACACATCGAAAGGTTTCACAAGTGTCGCTGACACTGCAAACACTCGACTATCTGAGCTGGCACAAGGGGAACACTTGCATGAAACAAACACAGAAGCATTACATTACAGAATCACAGAATCCCAGGATGTTTGAGGCTGGAAGAGGCCTCTAGAGACCATCCAGTCCAACCCCTGCTCCAGCAGGGACACCCAGAGCAGGGGCACAGGGTGGCATCCAGGCGGGTTTGAAGATCTCCAGAGCAGGAGCCTCCACAGCCTCTCTGGGCAGCCTGTGCCAGGGCTCTGGCACCCTCACACCAAAGAAGTTCTTCCTCACATGGAGGTGGAACTGCCTGGGGTTCAGCTTGTACCCGTTACCCCTTGTCCTGTCACCGGCCACCACAGAGAAGAGCCTGGCCCCATCCTCCCTACACTCTCCCCTCAGGCACTCGAAAATGTTGGTCAGATCCCTCTCAGCCTTCTCTTCTCCAGGCTGAACAGGCCCCGCTCGCTCAGTCTTTCCTCACACAATAGATGCTCCAGTCCCTTCATCATCTTCAAGGCAGGCACTTTAGCAGGCTGTACCTCTGAAGACACACAGCGCGTCTGCACCCTGCAGCCCAGTCCCACAGTCTTCCTGACCTACTGTGCTGAGGCTACAGACGGACAGGAATAGTTAAGCCAAGCTTATCTTAAAGACCTAAATAGAAAATTTATTACCCTGTAACATTCAGTAAACACACCTAAAGGCAATTCATGATCTAGCAGGTGGAATAACTGGTCTAAAAGCCTTCCCTGTATGAGAGGTGAGACTGCCTGTCTCTTCTGGGTCTCTTACCCAAGGATTTAGAGGTTTTCTGTTAAAAAAAAAAAAAAGATTGCAAGATTAGACTTAACTTTTAGGGTGTGTCTGGGTAACCATGTTGGTAAGTGCACAGCAGCTCACGAAAACCATGCCAAGAATCCACTAAGTTTCTCCACAAACTCTTCCAGGCTGCTCAGGGATAGTGCCAGAAATATTTATTTTGGCAAGTTTTCTTCCTGATCCAAAAGGAAACATAGTTCTCACAGGCTTGGATGAGGCCGGAAGCCCCAGGACCACCCAAGGACATCAGAGGCAAACAAGATCCATCCTTCAAGAAAGCTGGATCCACGCGGAGGTTCCCACCCAGACACCACGTGTGGCAATGAGACCCAGCAGCCCTGCCCATCGATGCTCCCACACATCAAGCGGGGGACCCGTGGGTAGGAACACGATTCAGATGTACATCCATGAAGTAGTTTTGAGTAGTTTGTGTCGTGGCGCAGAGCTCAGAGCATTTCGCCAGCAATCACAGGAGAAGGGGTACGGCTGGAAACATTAGCACGGACACACTGCGAGCACCTACCCGCACCATGTGTAATCCCTGTCAAACACTGCAGCAGGGATCAAAAGGACTTGGGCAAAGCTCTAGCAGCATCTGAGAAAGCGCCCTCCCAAACCTCACAGCGTTGGCCGGCCTCTAATTACACAAGGGATTAACATCCCTGAAGTTAATTAGAATGAGAAGGCGAAAGGAGGATTTTAATTGCAGCAAGAGGGAGAATTGCTTGCAATGGCGGCACAAACTTTGTGGCAGGGAGCCGGCTATTCATGTACCTTCCACTGCAGGGAGGCAAAGGGAGAGCTCTGGCTATTTAGCTTCTGAAGGGACAAAAAAGTTACAAGTGGAAACAAGATTAATCAAGAAACATGATAGACAATATCTTAATTTAAAGGGTCTTCTAGAGCAGCAGGTGAAAGTACAGCATTATCCAACAGCTGGGAAAGGAAGCTAGAAAACAGCAAGTAGAAAGGGACCAGGAGTAATTAACGATGGGAATGGATAGCAAGGAAGATGGCAATTTTAGCATCTCCAAAACTTTCCAAACAAGGCAGACAGGCTGCCAGTGTAAAACGCATCCTTGTTCAGCCAGAAGTGCCTGGGTTAGCTAAGCGTATTCAAAAGACCAGCTCTGAGCATGACCTGAGTCACCGTGCAAAGCCCCATCCCTTGTGTTCCATGAGTCTGGTTGGACTATTAGAGGGATCTTTACAACCCACGAGTTAAGTAGCTCAGTTTAACAAGGATCTTAAAGAGGCACTTCCAGAGCATATGCCCAGTCTGAATGGTCAAGGAAAGCATGAAGCATCTCCATAGCATGCTCAAGAGGTCCAGCACTTTCCAGGACCACCACCTGCTGCCGCAGGAAGTGGAGAGGACACTAGCACTGAGCTAAATTCACTGAATAATTCCCCAGACACAGAGAATTAGGATGCACACGGGGTGAGCACCTACAGCCAGCTGTGCTCACACGATCCAGCTGTCTCTGCAACTGCCGCATCCTTTCCATAGTGAAGGGCCAGATGCAGTTACTGACTTTGCCTGCAGTCTCTTGA
>NW_010585723.1:0-13432 GCF_000705375.1 Tinamus guttatus
GATTTAAAATAATCATTTTGAAGGTAGAAACTATATTAGCTGGTATCTGTAGTACCTGGAAGCTATTAGCTCTTCAGAGGTTCCCATGAGAGAAATTGGCAGCTTCCAGTTTGCACCCAGTGAACATGTATTGACCTTAGAAATGTCATTAGTTTTAGGAGCACGCTTGGCTTTTCCTAATGGGATGCAATAAACAGAAAAAAAACACGGGGCAAAGCTCTCCCGTCACTTCAGTCAGGCCAGAATAAAACGGTAATTGGGAAGCACTTGCACACAAATCCAGCCTAATGCCAGGAAGGCAGCAAACCCTGATGGCAATTGAAAGGCGTGTTTCATACAAACTGTGAACTGTGCTAGGAGGAACAAATCACTGCAAGCAGCAACTGCTCTGGCCCCATTATCTACTTTGCCCATTTCGGAGCTTCCAAAAAGCCCTGTGAGTCCCTACCTTAGTGTTAAAGGGCGGACAGCACAGAATGGCAGCTACTCCTCGGAAAGGACAGCTTCTTCCGTTGAAGAAAAAGACTCATGTACCAGGATACCCCGGCAGTGGTCCAGCTCATCAGCACGTTCCTCTCCACCCTCAGTATAGGGCAGCAAAAACCTGCTGCTTCCCTCCTTGGGAAGCACCATTGCTGCCTCTGTTTTCTAGAAGCAAATCAGGAGCTTGGGCTTATATAACTATTGCCTCCTGCACGCTATCAGTTGGCATTCTGGCACATTTAACATACCTTATATTTAAAATTCAGAGTACAAATATGTGCCAGATTTTACCTAAGGTACCCAGATAATCCTTTAAAACCTGTGAAATTGTTAGCAGGTGAAAACTAAATTTTGATATTGCCTTGCCTTCATTAAAAACGGTGCAGCATAGATTTGTATTTTATTTGTTTTTCTTTTAGTCTACAGCTTTTCCCTTCTGGAAAGGGGAAACAGGACTTGTCCCAGAATATTTTTTTGAAATTATGCTGGGGTTTTCCCCTCAGTATGAGGGACAGACTGCAGATAGTCCAGTTAGACAGATGGACTGTCTAATGTTGCGGGAAGATATGGTCGAATCCCTGATGAAATTTAATGGAACATACCTCTGCAGTTAGCTCACTATTTACTATTATAAAATGGATGGAACTTTTATATATACATTAAAAAAAAAAAAAAAGAGGGAGTAGGAAGGTAGGGGGAAGACAAGGATTGAACTGTGTGAAGTTTTTTTTTCTTTCCCCTCAAAAAAGTATTTTTAGAGGGGATTTCTACACAGCAAGATGACAGAATCTTTCTTTTAAGTGAAATAATCATATCTAACTACAAGTAATGTACTTTACAGTTTGTCTTGTGACCACTCTTCCCCTACATTCTCCGTAACTAAGGGAAAAACCAGTCAAGGAAAAATAATATGTACTCTTTTACCCAGGAGGTTTTAGAAAACCACAGCAGATGTTAAGAAGCAGGTTTGTATCTTTGTGAACTTTAGAGAATGAAGTTTTCCACTGAAGTGAAAGAAAGGAAGAAAGAAAGGCAAGATGGTATCAAAATATTTTTAAGGAATGTTTTGGGTAGGTAGTAAAACAAGATAATTACAGATAGTTACTGTATTTCTAAGGACAGATTGTGTGCACTTGAAAATTTCAAATGTATTTTTAAAATGTTAATAAAATGGTGCATCCGCAGAAGAGGCTGAATTTTATCCTAAATCACACACATGTTTAGTGTGCTTAGAGTCTGGTGTACTGAAACTTTGTCACATTCAATTAATGCCATAATAGATAAATTATATATCCTTATGGAGGGGAACATATTAAAATAATATCAATTAAAGCCTTTTGACAGCCACATAGCCCTACTGTCTGCAAAGTTTGTGAAGCTTTCAGTTAACTAACCTTTCCTCCTTCTCTCCCCCCCGCCCAGAACAGTCACCTGATAGCATCACAAGGGCTGAATTACTTCAACTGCCAGTGGAATTTTTTTGGCATTAAAGAACAAAAAGCTAACGAACAAAACCCAGCCCTCAAACAAGAAAATAGACATGTGAGCCTCCGTACTAAGCAGGGAGGCCTCAGGGTGATTCTGCTGTTGAAAGTTACCATTAAAAAACAAACCACCACTCTGAACTTCAAAACTTCTGTGTAGCTTTAAGCTACATAGTGTAGCTTTAGGTATACGTTCAATTTCCTTCTTTGCTTATTTGGAAAGAAGTCACCTGCTATGATTGGAGAGAAAACAATCAAAAAAAAAAAAAAAAAAAGGCACCCTAACTCTTCACTGTGAAACTATAACTCCCGAAACCACTATAGCTTTCTGAATATTTAGGGCAAGTTTTTATACTTATACTTCAATTACCATTGCTGAGAATAAATACAATTTCAATACTTCGTTCCATCTACTGCTTTCTCTTCCATCTTTATGAAATCTGAAAGTTTTGCTTTTTCAGCAGGTAAGATCTTCACTGCACTCATTGATAAGGGCAGAGTTTTAGTGTGGCAACTTACCAAGGAAGAAACAAGAGACAGAGCTGCATCTCAGTGCGGATAAAGGAACGATCTCTCCCAAATTGCCTCCTCTGAAAAACTACTGCACTTCATCTGCTGTGGGCTACACTAGTAATGTTCTTCTTTTAAAGCTCACTCTGTGTACACCAAAGAAACTCCATGAAATCGTTCATAAATCTACATCCTCTCAGGCAAACAACCTTTCCTCCCGACTCGCTTCTCAGGAGGGAAATCTTTGACTCCTGTAGCGGTATCTTCATCGATTCACAGCTAATGGGATGGGGGTGGGGGGCTCTTTAGCACCTTGAAAATATATGCTGTAATGAGGCACGAAGGCATGGGCTAAAGGTGTTTTTAGTAGTCAGAAGTCACAATAATTTAGCCTAGTCTCTGATCTGATTATTCCTTTGGTTATACAACTCCAGGCAAGAGTTATTCATACTTTCCATTGCCTGCAACTGCAGCTGTTTCACTATCACTCTGGAGCCTCAGGAAAACTCAAGCCCTTAATCACTGTTTCCATTAGCCAACAGATCTTTGCTATCAGCCTGAAGTGATATGGCCCAAGTGCCAAGAACCCTAACTACGGGAAAGTGATTAAAAAAATCTATCCTGTAAAGAGGCGCCCACATACTTCAGAAGTTGGACGAATGCTGCTGGTGGGTTCCCATTAACTCCATCTTGCTTAGGCAAGCCACGTATTCAAGCTTCCTGCACAAAACCTGACAAGTTTATCTTCCTGCTTGACACAAGAAGCCATCTCTTATTAAATTATTTCATGATCTGCAGGAAATATACATTCTAATCCTTGTCTTCCCCTCCGTTATCCGTATTTAATTCAATCCTCCTCTGCGAACCAGGCTGCAACCTACATCTTTCCACTTTTGGCCAACAAGGGGCATTAAAAGAAACCACAGCTGGGAAAAGAAACCTCATGCGGGAACTGACATGTTAGTCCTGTGGCTTCCTAGCAAGACCATCAGCGATTAATAATTTATTGCAATTCCATAAAGAAACAACCAAGATAGAGTTCATCATAACACATACCACAGTACTTAACACTTCAGAAAGCGATTACATTGCCCTCCATTTCTCTTATTTTTCGCTTTCTGAAGTGTTACATTGCCCTCCATTTCTCTTATTTTCACTAGAGGTGTCATAGAAGATGTGTTTTTTTTTTTTAATGTAGATTCTGACTGTCTTTTTCACCTACAAAAATTGAAACGAGAAAAGCAGCATTTAAAAGGGTAACTTGGTCAAAGTCTGATCCTTTCTTGTCAATACCAACACTTTTAAACATAAATATATAAAGTACATGCATGTCAGACACATACATATCTCCATTTGGCAGACATTCCTTACAAAACTTCGTTAAAGGCCATATAATAGTGCACAGTAACAAGCTATTTGCTGCTGGAAGACTAGACCCAAACTTACTACAGCATTAGGCTTTCATGGTCATTTCCACATACACTTTGGGAAAGTTTTCCGCTGCTTCTTAAAATGGCAATTGCAATGTAACCTCCAGAACAAAAGTGCCAAAAGTACCTTCTCCTTGTCAGTCTTACACCATTTGACTCAAATTTCTCCAGTCACAATCAACCTTTGACCAAGCTGAATATAGAGAGGAAAAAGCAATCGATACTTCCAACCCTCTCCCAGTTCACTGTCCTCATAGGGCAGTTTGGTCACATCTACCACTCTTAAAAACCACTGTTTCATCAAAAAGATACATTGTGAGACAATGTATTTTTTGTAGTTTTGTAATATATTTGGTACTACAGAAACCACATAACTAACTAAAATCCATCACATCAGGTTTGTAGCTCAACAGGTAACAGTGCATTTCCCTTCTAGGAAGCCTGCCAAAAGGACAAGGATTTTTTTTTTTTTTTAAAAGATTCAGTTATCAAAGTCTCAGTTATCTGAATGTCTTCTATTCCAAAGTGATGAATTAAGCCTTTTTTTTTAAAAAAAAAATGGACCAGTATAAAGAAAATCAATTTTAAAAAATTAATGTGACTACTGATATCTAAGCTTTTGAGTAGCAACAGCAATAAATAGTGACTATACTTAGTTAACAATAAAAGTAAGTTGACCACCTTTCTAGTTATCCCTAGCAGTAATCAGCAGCAAATGCTTGGAAGTAGAAACAAAAGGTATAAAGCCAGGCAAAAAGCTACTCTTCTCCCATCACATTGTGGCAATGGCATTTCACAGATTTTGAGAAAGACAGAGCTGTCCCAACCACCCATGCTTGAATCTGCCCCACTTTTTTAAATATTATGCCTCTGGCCTCCATTAACCATGAACATTCCAGGAGACTGAGTCCCACTGTTTAACTACACACTACTTAAAATCATTTATATTTAAGACCTCATACTCAATTCCAGGTTCCCTGAAGACAGGTGAAGACTTCAGCCTCACTAATGTTTCTCCAGCATGTGTTCAATGAGAAATAGAGGAGTAGAAATATTCCATGTGGTAGCTCATTCCCACACGGCTCCCTCTCCCAAAGGGTATTACTGTGTGTGTGAACAGTCTGTTACTGTCCACACTCTTTTTGCAGAATTTCATTGGGCCTGAGGCTGGGTTTTTTTGATATATATACACACACACACACACACACTCACACAAGTCTGAAAATCCTTCATAAATACTAGGTTACAATAACTTGTACTGCATTAATAAACCCTTCAGACTTAAAAATACAGTTTCCCTTGGGGAGGGGGAGGAGGGGAGGTATTTCTGGCTATCTGAATGGAAAAACCTATAACTAATTATAAAGCCGTTCCTAGTTGATTTCATGCCAGAAGTGTCTGGAAGGCATTTATTGCAGATAAAGTCGTCGTGTTACTGACAAGGGTCTCAACTGGGTCCTCATTCTATTAAAAAAATAAATAAATAAGTATGCAAAAGGAACCTTTGAATCAAGCTGTTCTTAGAGCAAGAGGGAAAACAAACACCAACTAAAACTTCCTAGCATCACATTTGAAGAGGGAGACATATTTTTGATACAATATGATTAAAAGATCTCTCCCCATTTCTGACAAGGATCAAAAGCTATGACTTACACTTTATGTACTTATATATGCTTTTAAAAGTTCTCAGACTATGATTATGTTTCTATTCATTGTACCATATGGAACTTCAAATGTTGTGTACCCTTTAAGTATTTCATTTTCGGTTCCTTTGAAGTTTCACTTATTGCACTAAAAGTCATTTTATTGAGGACAAATATTACTTATTTATACATGTAAACATAATTTGGCTATTTATAAACATGTTATTTACTAAAGTTTGCTCAGCTGAATAAATGAATTTTCAGTGATAAATTCTGCTGGACATTTCAGTTTTCTTTACAACTGCTCTCTTTATTATCATTTTAAACCTATTCTGTATAAGAAAGGATAGTCATTATCAATGAACAAACATCCATATTTATGAATTCATACCATCAACTATTAAAATGTCACCTTGAGAGGTGTTCGGGATGAGCTTCAGGGTAGTATCACATCTAATCCTCTGTACTTATTTTCATATTTTCTTTTTACATGGGCATACTTGGGGAAACATCTTAATTTATTTCTACAAAACAAACAAAAGACATACAGAAAGATATTCACAGAATCAGCAAATGGTTGAAGTTGGAGGGCACTCTGGAGATCATCTAGTTCAACACCATCCAGCTCAAGCTGGATGCCCAAGATAGTGTCCAGATGACTTCTGAACAGCTCCTACCATGGAAACTCTGCAACCTCTGGCCAACTAATTTCAGTGCTCAGTCAGCCCCACAGCGAGAAAGGATTTTTCTTAATAGCCAGAACTTTCTGCATTTCATTCTGCTTGTGCCCACTGCCTCTAGCCCTGCCACTGGACACTACCGAGAGGAGTCTGTCTGGGCACTACCGAGAGGAGGCTGGAGAGTTCCCAACTCTACTGGCTCCTCCTCATGAGAGGTGCTCCAGTCCCTTCATCATCTCCGTGGCCCTTTGCTGGGCTTACTCCAGTACCTCCATCTCTCCCTCATGATGGCAAGCTCAGAACTGGACTCTCTAACATCTTAATGCATCCTGGACGTGTTAATGTGACCAGAAAACAGCGATTTAAACTAGACAAAGTTCTTCCAAGCTTCCATTTGATTCTCTAGGAAGATGAAAGCCCTAAATCTTCTGTTAACATAAATCTTCCTAATGGTCTTTTCTAATGACTTGTGGCTAATGATTAGAGCATAAGCTCTGGGAGAAATACTTTATGTTAATACCTATAACATCTTGGTCATTAATGACCACTTTACAGTATTTATTTTTATTTTGGAGAAAGCATTCTTGAGACACCTAACAACTACCTTGCGCATTACTGAAATTGTTTCCATTTACAACAAACCATGCCAGATCTGAATGCTGTTAACTCTTATTGTCACCCCCACATATGACTTTTCTTAGCATATTACATAAACAGAACATAAATCCATTCATCAAGAATTAAAAATGTAAATACCTTCATATTTAGAAATAAAGTTATCAGTGTACTTTAAGGACTTTACCAGCACAAATTTTAGACAGAGATAAGGATTTTGATATTTTCACCTGACATAGGAAAAGACCTCAAGGGAGTCTAAGCATGGTATAAATCTGAACCTGTTCCCAAATACCTCCTCTAAACAAGACAGAGATAATGAAAGCTGCAAGCATGAGGGTTCTCTATTAATAGCTTACTTATTTTATCAAGGCATCAGCTGGTATTCATACGCTTGTAACAAAAACACTGAAATGCCTTGAGCATTGCAAAGAGCTACAAAAGTGAAAATAAGTCTCCATCCACTCATGGAATCAGGCTATTTACTAGTATTTCATGGCATTATCTCCATTTTTCACCAAAAGGATAACTAACATGGGGATAACAGTTAAAGAAAGCCAAACCATTATTTAAGCCCTCCCAAAAATGCATGAAAAAAAAAAGCAGCCATGCACTGCTTGATTAAATATCTTTATGCTATAGAGCATCTTCAGACTGTTCTACTTCAAAGATCAAATATTCAGTTCAAAAGATCACTTATACAAGTCATACCTTCATGATAGCAACCAAAGAAGTGTCCTGCATGGAAACTGGTACAATCAGCTGAAAAACCTGCTCTGAGCTCACTGAAAAGAACATCACTCAGTTGAGAGGACTTAAGGCACTATCTTTTAACTAACCAGACACACTAAGATTGAACACAATTTTAATGCTTGCTGAAGCGAATGACAACATTCCTGTTTTAACTCCATTTTCTTGTTAAAAGCATGGGGGGATAGGAAGAATGGACACATATATGCACACACACAAAAAGGCAGCACTGGCACTGAACAAGCTACAGGTATCACATTCCTACTTGCTTTACAACTACGCAGTGTACGAATCTTGTCTTCAAAGTGAGGAATACTCTCACTTCATTCTTTCTGGACATTTTATGTCTTTAGGTTTATTGATGAAGTTTTCATACAGACTGTATATACAGTATAAAATGTTAGCACTCTTTACATTGTTCATAAACATGTTGCCTTTTCTTTCTCCTAAAGAGATAAGGCGCAAGTTTTTCCAGCGTCCCCAAAGAAGCTAGGGAGGTTGCCTCTTGGCAATTCTCGGCAGTTCATGTCTGCTATCACATGCAGAAATATGAACAAGTTTTCTTTGTGTGCTCTATAGACTGGATATACTGCAGAAGCCATAAAACTGCATTAGCTACTGTGCTCTACAGTAGCAGCAGAGGTTATTACATCACCCACAGCACTGCATTAATATGGCTTCCAGATTTCAAGTCACTCAAAAGCCTGCCTTGACCTTTAAATAGCTGCAGAATACACCTACGTCATCATCTAAAACTACAGGAGTTTAATACTTCTGGAAATCTTATTCTATGGCAACATTTTAATAGTGGGAGGCTCTTTAATCATTTTAAAATTCAATCTATTAAGCAGGCCACTAAAATCTGGTTTTCAACCACAATCTAAACCCTTGGCCTGGTTTGGAAAGCAGTAGCATAGAAAGTTTTATTAAAATTGGCACCAAAAATAGCTTAAGAGAAATGATAGAAAAAAGGAAACATTCAATTAAGGAATTTTTAAATTACCATTACAGCAACATTTTACTGAAAACAGTGTTTTGGTCAAACAAAAAATACAAACATGTACAAACATTCACTTTCTTGCAGTTTACTTTGAAAAATATTTTTAAACATGTGACATAAGAGGATTGCTAAGCATGTGATTAAAAGAATTAACAAAGCATGTGACTGAGACAGGAAGAGATTACCAGAAAACACAAGTACTATTTGTAAAGAAAGTTTTGTAAATAGTCATGAGAAATATGACAAGCTTCCTGTAAAGTAGAAGTAATTCTCTGAATATTTAATGGAATACCAAATACATTGAACATGATTATAGCAGTAGACCACAAGCCAATTAAAAATTTCCAAGAGCATGGGTCATTTAACAACTCTATTTTCAGATCAATCTACAAACAAGTTTTTCCATATTAAAACTATCTAAAGGTAAAGGAAGGGTAGGCTTGTAAAGCTATGATAATCATTAACAAGCTGCAATGTATCTGCCATTAAAAGCTCTTGTTACTCCTACTGCAGAGATTTCAAACCTAGTATTAAAACACCAGCATGATCCTTCAAGACTTTCTTAAAAATCACAGACACTTTCAAAGACCACTTTCAAAGACAGTGCTACTTGTACATGCCAGGGGAGGTTATGTGAGGACATAGACTAGGAGAAGGCTTCTCTCGTACTTCTTACAGACTTAAATAATCAAGCTAAATTTCTCTAAAAATCCAGCTTTTAGTGAAGTTTTTTTTTTTTCCAGCAAGCTCAGAAGGAAAAATATCACTGTGATATAACTTTTGACAACAAGCTGTTACCTTTAAGTTCAGGTTTTTATTAATCAGGAAAAATCTTTTTCTACACTCATTAACTTGCAGTAACTTATAAGAAGATATAGCAGATAAAGGCAACTACAGGCAGTTAAAAGCAATTTAAGGATCTCAAAGCATTCTAAGGAAAGCAGCTGTATCATAGCAATCTTAGCTATAAAGAAAAAAAAAATCCTCTATGGCCCACAGTTGAATTCTTCCTACATGTGGTTTAGCCTCCTTTGCTGCTCCCCACAAATGAAATAAGTGGTATTTGTCTACAACTAAGTTGAAATGGAAATCTGACAGTTGACCCTGTGCCACATGCTCTAGGTGTCCCTGCTTAAGCAGGAGGGTTGGACTAGATGATCTCTAGAGGTCCCTTCCAACCTCAACCATTCTGCGATTTTGTGAAACAGACCAAGATAACCTACTTAGCAAGTGACTACCAGGACATAAATGAAGTTATTTAGCCCCCCTGTGGCTGTACTCAGAACTTGAAATCCATTTCTGAAGTATGCCACATCCCTCCAGGATTACATGGCATGACCAAGTGTATTATCTATCGTACCTGCCATTAAAAAAAAGGGTGTCCTCTACTGACATAATAAAAGGCTATTAAAAATGGAATACCAGTTGAAGAGGACAGAGGTGTGCAAAAAAAATGATTGCTGTTTTTGATAATTAGGTACTGACACTGGGTACGCAGGTATATAGTTAAAATGGATCAACCCATCTGCATGCTGTATGAAGAAATACTGCTTTCTGAAGTAAGCATTATGACTCCTCTTGAATAAAGTCAACAGTACAATGTCCAAAAAATACTCAGGAAGAGGAAGATGACATGTCAGGAAACCATGACAGCATTTTTCCAAGGCAATTAGCCAGTTCTGAAGACAAGATTAACTTTTGCTATGTCTAAGATTTTTTCTCATACTACTATGAAAAGACAGGTAAGAGGATGCAGAATCTACAGGAATTTCTCCAGCTGTGAGACGCAGCAGCAAGATAGCAAGGATAGATAGTGGTGACAGAAGGAGCGAGTGCAAATCTTTGAGGAAAGGTAGCAACTAAATCCAGTGACATTTTTTGAAATGTTCTGTTTTAGAGATCTAACCTCAACAAATATTCACTGGGTCTTAGGATCAGCTATCTTTAAGCTCCAGGACACTGTTAAGATCACCAGTAACAAATATTTCCATATTTATCTCTGAGATTTTCCCAGTAATTTTCTGATACATGGAAGACATGCATTCACAACTACTGCTGTGAAAGATATTAAGAAGTGGCCTCTGGACAAACAAAAGTTATATAGGTACCTATCCTACTTTGACATTGAATATCCATCTGCTCAGGGACCAGCCACCTATCTCAAAATGAGAACTGCAGCACTGCCAGCTACTTCTAGGTCAAGTGACTGTTGTAACTGACAATATATGAAACTTGGGAAAAATCAGGAGCTGAGAATCTAGCAGAAGAGTAACTCTCAACCTTCTCACATTCTACAAAGACAACCTGCCCACTCACAGAGCTTACACTACCTACTTTCTGATTTCTAAAAAAAATCTCTGCCATTTCGTGACAACAGTAGTCTATCTTAAAAAAGGCAGATACCTACCTAACTCTATGTACAGAGGGAATTTCACACATATGCAAATGGTTCTTTGAGAAGGAGGAGGGTGAAACAGAAATAGCTGTCAGTTAGCTGTCCTTCTAGCTCACCTTTGATTGGATCAACTGAACTCAAATAGGGCAATCCAGGATTATTAAGGGCCTAGTAAAGAGGGAAAAAAAATAAAAAAACAACAGCTACAGAGACAATGTATTTTAAGAGTGTTACACACACTGGAAAAAGTAGGAAATTCCTAAAATAGGAGGAAGTATATTACATAGACCAAAACTCGTAAGTTTCACACTTTCTTAAATCTAGTGATGTTATTTTATGACCTGTTCCTGCATCTTCACAGAAAGAAAGCTATATGCAAGTGCTTGCTACACTGATAAAAGCACACTTAATTTTTCTGCATCTACTCCCCAGTAAAAAAAAAAAAAAAAAAAAAAAAAAAGCAAGCATTAAAGAATTGTAAGCATATTCCAAGTATATATATTTTAAAGCTGTTGGTATTTTGGAATCATTTCCAGGCACTAAGTCATCATTCTAGATCAAAAAACCTCAATTTTCCTCAATATCCCAGCTGGATATTATGCTAAAGCATAACCAGATGCACAGAAGGCACTGTAATCTTTTCCTCTTTTTAATATACTGCATAGTATTTCTGTCTCTTTACAACTGCTTGACATGTTAACAGAATGTGTTAAGTGTATCTGGTCCATGAAATCTACTGTTTGCCTGCATAGCAATGGTAGATTTTCAGTTTTAATGAATTTGCTGTTGCCCTCTAACTGTATTAATTGAAACCAAGTTATTCATTTCAATTGAATGAATGAGACTGATGATAGCCAAGATCTGTTACCTAATTTCTTGAAAGTACATGTATACCCAGCACATTTATGAAATGACATTTTAAACACACAAAAGCATGTTTAAAATAATAAAAAATAACTGGAGATTCAGCATAAACTATCTCATCTAATCATAGCAACGTATATTCCTTCCTGCTGCCACTCTTAGCAAGAAAATGATCTTTTTATTTTTTTTTCTCTTAACTGCAGTTCTAAATAAATATAAGTTTACTTTAATCTAAATTAGGTGTTTGAAGACAAAGATTCCTTGGAATGAAAATTAGAAAGGCAGGTAGCGGTTTAAATGCTTGCATAATCCCTTGCAGGATTGAGAAGTAGCAGGCCTCTAGTCATCCATCCAGCCGCTGTTTCAGAACATACATTCCAAACTTGCAGAACCCATCTGAGAATACACTGCTTCTACATGCTATTGATGATTTTGTTCATTTTGCATAGCACTAGTCATAATTATTTTCCTTCCTGGGGAATCAAACTTCAGTATCAAATTGACACGCACGCATACACACACAAAAAGCCTAACAGCCTAATCAGCTATAAAACTTAGGGAAAAAGTAAACTGTTAAAATTAATTCATTCGTTTGCTCTAGATAGCAGTAAGACATGAAAGTGAAGTGTCAAAATATAAGCCTAAATTTGAATTCTTCCTGCCTCAAGACAGCTAACAACAACATTAAGAGGAACAATTCCAAAATACTCATTTTTGCACCTACTGCTGCAGCTAGCTGCACACAATTTATAGCAGAATTGCTAGATTCCTCTGACAGCTGCTGTCGTCTTTCCCAGCTCTGGAACAGTTATTTTAAACCAAATGCACCTCTATTCCAGGAAGTGCTACAGCCCTGCATGATACTCAGGCAACATGAATCAGTATGAAAATGTGTGAGCTTCCCTGTGCTCGTATCTGCACAGGAACTGGAAGCAACTGGGAGCTGCAGCTACTGCCAATGTGACAGGCACTGGGGCATGGAAGCAAACTGAAGTATGGGCTCTTCTGTCAACGACAGCCCACGTGCCTGCACCCAGAACAGCTCCAGGCCCACTCAGCTCCCTGCATACCAGCTGCCTGACCCACATGCTCCCAGGTCCAAACGCTGCCTCCTGCCTTGCACCTCACCCCTCTTCAGGAGCATCAAACTTTGCAGTTACAGCTTGGCGAAGCACAGCGCTGCTCCAAGCAGCAGTCAGAGACAGCAGAGGTTGGTTTCTTCCCTTAGCCTCTTCGGACTTACTGGCTCTAACCTGCCGGTCAGCCCCAGAACGGGCCCCTGCAATGAAACCAGAGGAGACGGGCGGCCGCACAGAAACTCCCCAGAGCCCGCCCACCACGGCCGGGCCAGCGGGATAAATCCACCCTCGGCTCCCGCGTCGCGCGGGGAGAGCGGGCACGAGGCAGAGCCTCTGCCCTCCCTGCCCGCGGCCCCCTCCTGCGCAGGAGGGCGGCGGAGGCGGGGAGCGGCCCTGGCGCTCGGCACGCGGCCGGGCCGAGGCTTCCCGCCGGCAGAGGGAGCCTGGCGGCGCCCGGCGCGCTCCCCCCCGGCCCGCGGCCCCCGCGCGCCGCACCCAC
>NW_010585723.1:13799-25871 GCF_000705375.1 Tinamus guttatus
AGGGGGGGCGCCCGCCGCCACGGCAACAGGTGGCGGGCGCCACCTCCGCCATGTTGAGTGCGGGCGCGAGGGAGGCGCGGGCGGCGCCGCGGCCGGGGGCACCTCGCGCCGAGCGGGACGTCCCGTCCCGTCCCGTCCCGTCCCATCCCGTCCTCGCCCGGCCCCGCGGGGTCCGAGGCCGCCAGAGTGCGGGGAGAAGCGCCATGATGCGGAGGGCAGAGAAGGCCGTGTACCCAACAGATGAATAAATAATAATAAAAATATCCCTTCTGTATGCAAGTTGGCTTCAAGTTGCAATTGTGTACGTCATATTTTTCTTACCTGTGTCAAGAACAAGCCAAGCGACTGTCCTGTGCCATGAACGGTCGCAGCACACTGGGCTTCTGAGAAGAAGTAGGGGAAAAAAGGGGGGGGGAAATGGTTGTGGTAACGTGGTTTGCATTGGGTTTTGTTGAAAAGTGGTCACTGATCTTACGCATTTCTCTGTACTTTCTTCAGAGGTATCTTCCTACTATGGATTGATTTTATATATTTGTGAAAGAAGACATGCAAAAGTGGTGTAAAGCCATGCATGTCTTGTCTCCATTCCTCCTTACCTTGGAGCCGAAGGAGACGTCATCTTACAACTCTTGTCTCTTCCCCTGGGTCAAAAGGCTACACAAAGGGGACTATTCCATTCCTAGCTAGGCTCAGGGAGCTGCTTGTATCAGACATTCCCACATGGGAGAACAAAGTCTACCTGATGTGCTTAGCCTTTCCTCCCAAACTGCTGGTGAGTCCAGTAAAACTGTCCCAGACAAACATTTCTTACATATATATACATATACACACGCACAAATACTTGAGTACATTCATCTACTAAGGAACTAGTTCATCCAAAGTGAACTTTTTTTTAAAAAAAGGTTACTGTTATATTTGCCTATTTTCCCCAAACCATCTACCCCAGTAGAGTACATTGCGTTATAAGGATAACGCAGAGTAGGAGTGAGAAGGTGCTGGGTAATAGCTGGCAAAAAATGACCTAATATTCTACCTCTTCAGGGTTGCACAAGAATGAGTGAGGTCGGACAGTGGAAGGAACCATGAATCAAAACCTTACCTCTCTGCTGTTGAAGACCAAAAGCATGGCTGCTAGCTGAACGTACCTGAGTCCCCATAATGAGCTAGATAGAGCCAGTGCAATAAGATTAGAGCTCCTTTTTGTTAGGGGATAGTCACTGTTAGCAAATTGAGGGCATATCCCATACTTCATTTCCAGGTTACGAGAAACTTCTCATAGACACCACTGAGGAGACAACTGGCATTCATACCACAGCACAGAGTCCCAGGACTTACTTAGAAAGCAACACTTCACTACACATAATGACCTTATCATCAGGAATCGTTTAACCAGACTAAAAAAACATCATTTCTGAATGTCTAATATCTAGGTCATGGTTTTTTTGACTACATTTGTTTAGGCAATACATATTAGTGCACTTGGAAAAAAAAAAGCTGGGCCAAACCCAGCATTAGATTTTGTAACCGGACTGTGAACATACTCGTACAGGCCGTCATGGATCACTTCTTCAGCAGTGTTAATACTTTGTTTTAAACGTGGTATGGCAAGGGTTTTCCACAGTGTTCAAACTAAGGTATTCTTACAGATCTCCTTTCCCAAAATGCAGCACAGAACAAAACATTTCTGGGAAAGTGAAGAACTTGGGAAAAAAACCGAAATCCGCTGGTTGGAAATGCTGTCCCACTTAACAATACGCGTTGTGCAAAGTTTGCAGCAGAGATAACCGCCCCACTACTTGAGATACCACTGTTATCGCATCTTAGAGTTAACTCTGCTGACCTTTTTTTTTCAACAGATCAAAGACTTTAAACTGGTGGATTACTGGTCTCAGCCAATTTTAATGGGATCTTTGACAATACAGCAAGAAAGAAAAAAATGCTAAGTGAAGAGATAATCATTTGCCTCTCCCTCCTCTGCTTTTAGTTTTTTTTTTTTTTTTTCAGACTGTAATCTGAGTGTTTTGAACCATGTAAGCCTTTCTTAGGGAGATAAACTCTCGTCTTAGATCGGGGTATTTTTGTGACTGATTGCTGTAATTGCCCTAAGTCTACGTGCATTCTTGTACCAGTTTTCACAATAGTTCAGACAAACTGTACCTTAAAAGTCAAAAGAAAACAACAGCTACATAATAACCTGCACATGAATTAGCTGAAACTACACTAAATTATTCCAACCTCTAGACAAGCTAGTTCCTTTTTAAGCTTATCTCTTCATCTCAAATTTGTGAATAGTGACATTTACCTCTTTAAAGAAAGACAAGCTACCTGTGTTCTCCACATTGGAAGTTCTAGCCCTCTACAAAATTTTCACCTGACAAACCTAAATAGAAATATACTATGACCTATACTTAAAAATACGCAAACAATAAACAAAACCTACCAGCAAATTCCTCTATTTTCAGTCTGGCACCTTGCTATAATGTTTGCCATTGAAAACTGTTCATTTACCTGGCACTAGTGCAATGGCCTGAGCCCTAGCTGGTAAATATAAATCCAGTGGCAGATTCCTAGGTGAAAATAGGTGAATAAACTGACAAATGTCAATGTTTATTCTAACTGCACTTTAAACAACGCGCACTACCATCTAGTGGTAGAAAAAAAATCACAAAGCATCTCAAAACCTTTTGTTACATGTACCTGCCTAGAAAAATCCTAACTTAAAGTAAAAATTAGCTATCCTGAACCAGCATAAAAAAAAAGAAATTTTAAGTGCACAGAACTTGATTATAACTAAATGCAAAAAGACAGAACATGCTGCCCTGTGGACAGACTTTATATCTTAATACTAATATTATAATTAATTAATACTAATATCCTAATACTTACTTAAACCACTGTCTTGTCATGTAGCATTCCTCGGAATAGATTTTCAGTGCACCTCTGTAACTGCTACACATAGGGAAATGCAGCTAGCAATTTAGGCACGTGGCAGTGACATCAATGATGATGCTTCAGGAGTGCTTTTTTTCCTCCATATAAACTTATTTGTAAGATATTATTTAATAAATTTAGTAACACTATATTAATTTCAGCTACTAAAATATTTAATTACTCCTATATCCTGCAAATACAAAATCACTTACCTTCAGATACTTGGTTATATTGATATCAAAACATTTGTGCTACCAGTCATTTGCTTACATTTGTAATCGGAAATCTGCTTATCCTTTCCCCACCATGGAGCACAGCACATCAGGTTATTCTGGATGTTTTCCCTATTTTGCTGGTTAGGTCACCAATGCCTCGTGAGGATCTTCTTTGTTAGCAAGGACTGCAGAACCTCCTTGCCAATTCCTTCCCCAACTAGCAGGACCTTCCCACTCGCTGGTGGCGCCTTCGCCAGCCGTCCAAAGAGCTGTAACTCCTGCATTTCCTACGGCCATCCTGGAGGTCGTGTTTTCTTTAGAAATCCTCTTCAGTAACGCCTTTACCTCTTTGAAGGGTTCGTTATCTGCCAAGAAGCCCCTCTCAGTTGATGACTTACACATAGGTACGTTTACCATAAAAAATAAAGCCTCCCACAGATAGAGACCTGACAGTCTTTAAAGTAAGCCAGTCATCTCAAAATGACCCTATAAAGTACACATCATCTTGCTTTACCCAATAAGAAAACAGGTACAAAGCAAATCCTTGACCTTATTTAACAACTAGTTCCGATGTTAAGGTGTATTTTATTTCTAGCTTAAACTTGTGTGATTCACACTTTCACACATTGGCTCTCATTATGTTTTTCTCCATTTTTTGAAGAACTCTTTCAGCACTTAGTGTTTTCTGCTGCTGTTCTCTTTATTGCTCTTTTTGTTCAACCAGGCAGATGAAGTCTCACAAACCTCTCAACACGTAGGACATTTTCCCCTCCTAGAGCTGCTGGACGTGGTTTCACGCGTGGGCCGTGCTCCTCCCCATCTTGCTCCCCTTCCATCCCCTGAATTACTCCAGGCATCCTGTGACTGGTGGTGACTGTGACTCTTGTGGCTAAGTGTCCTCACATACATACTTCAATTTGGTGCCCTTCTCCAAACCCTTACCAAGGCAAACATGCATTTTTGTAACACCATTATCATGGTTTGGGTTTTTATTAACTTAGAATGCTTCATATGGATAATTTTTTAATGTGTTTTTTAGTTTTTGTAGCCAACAGAATATAAGGAGTTGCTGTGGTCTGTACCAGGCCAACCACCTATGTTAGCTATTTCCAGCTGATGGGAAGGTTCTTCAGAAGGTGCTCTAGTATTTGAAAGAGGAGCAGGAAAGAAACACCCAAACGAAATACCATGGTTATTTGCAGTGAAGCTCAGCTTTCTGTACCTACTTCAGTAGGAGGCCGTGAAGAAATTTGAGGTGCCAGAGCTTCGAAGTCTTGCTGAAGTGCCTTTAAAGCAGCCGGACGTGCACAAAGCCCATGCAAGCGCTGCGGGTCGGTTGCTTTGTCAGGCGCCTATCGGCACAATCTCTCCCGGTTTCCGCACAGCTCCCGCTCGTCCCATTGTTCCTTGTGCAGCGCTCGATGCCGCGGCGCTCCGCAGTGCCCCTTGCCGTGTTTGCACTGCTCCTAAGGTCACCGCCACCTCTGGGTGCCGCAGCGGCAGGTTCTGCATTATAGCAAGGGAGCGGGTTACCGCGCACCTCTGCCGATCTTCAAACTGCGCCTCGATTAGGCAGGAAGAGTTATGCACAGCAGAGGTAAATGAGCCATTTATTTCAGGAGCAGCCAGTAATAAGGTGTCTGGTTACTGATTTACCGTAGAGGTCCTTTGCAGGTGCCACAGAACAAGCAGGTTTTGTGGGTACGCACTTCTGAAAAGGAACAATAAGTATAATACAGTAAGAGCGAAAATATATGAGAGCTGTTAGCATGAAAACTGTTAAGAGAAGGAGTCAAGTTGGATTCCTAGTCCTGGGAAAAAGACAGGAAACCACACACAGCGAAGAGGGACTGCTATACAACCTTCATGACAATAACATGAACATTGGGGAAAAAATGGAGCCAGGTCCGTACAGAACGCACTGTGTGCAATCCTAGGAATATTGTGCCTGATTTTCCTAACCCTAACCTAGAGCACTACGTACCAAACCAAATTTCATTAAAGACACTCAAAAGAATTATTCAGCAGCATAGCTTTTATGGGAACTTCAAACTGGGAAATTAAGCAGAATAGGGCCAGCCTCTCACTACAGATTTACAAAAGCATAAATTTTATTTTTATAGATGATATGAAACATTATTTCCAGAGCTACCTTTATGGAGTATAAAATAGCTTTCACTTCAGATTTCTTTCAAAACATGTATTCATTTATAGAAAGCTACATAAAGAAGTAATCCATCTTGGTAATAAATTGAATGATCTAATAGTAAACATACAAGTAATCTGCAAATATCATATAGTGACGATAAAGTGCTAGCAATCAATGTACCTATCAGCTGCACATACCATTTACTTCTATACCACCTATGTAATTATTTGAATTTTATGACTATTTTGTAATATTAAGCTTTATTCATAAAACTATAATTATTTTAAATAACGTGCTTTATTTTTAAAGCACATGGAGATGTGTAAATAGGAAGTCTATTAGTAGCAAAGGTCAATGGAAATTGTGCAGAGTGTAATCCTATTTTACATGGGAAGAAATCTGTAAGAGCTGTAGAGAGTAAACTGAGATTTAAAATATAAGCAAAAATAAAAAGATCTAAAGAACTGTGTTAGAGATTACATCTTAAGATGTTATTTCAAGATGCTATAGGCACAATAATTAACAAACTAATATGGAATAAGTGAGGGTTTAACGTAATAGGAATAAAAGGAACAGAGGGATTCAAATTAAAATAAAAACAAACCTTTCAGACCTTGGAAATAATTCTGGTTTATTTTCAAGTTCCATGGCAAAATGTGATGATGGATCTAAGGAGGACTTCATATGCAATTTTGTAAACCAGGCCAAAGTAAGAAAAGTAGCACTTATAGCATAGAAAACATGGGAATACTGTTACATAGTTTATTCATGCAGCTTTGAGAATAAATATGTCCTAAGCATTCTGCCAAACAAGCAAGGGCACGTTGCCTTCTCCAAAGAGCTTACATTTAAAGGACTACATTTCAGATACCTTAAGCAGGCAAAATTCAGCTGAAAAGAGAGCAGCTCAGCCCTTCTGGAAACTCACACCCCAAACTCAGTGTCACAATATGTATCAGAAAACAGAGATGGAAGAATAACGAGGATGACAATAATGAAATCACAGTTACTTAATAAGGCCCAGATCCTTACAAAGACTCTTAGCTTTAAACATATCAGTAATCCTATTGAATCGTGCAAATCATGACGGTCCTTTAAATAGTGTTGTGCATGTATCCTCCCCTAAGGATTTGTACCGGGGGACAGGAGATGCAAGTGGTGACAAGGCATTTAAAAACGAGAGATGGAGGAATTCTGTGAAATAAGTCTGACTGGGATGTCCACGTAGAATGAAAAGAACAGGTAAAGCCAGGAATATCCCGAAAGGAAAGCAGGTCTGGAGTTCAAGTTGGAGGAGTGTTGCTGTTGACCTTATTTACCTAGAAAATGAGATGCAGTGAGGTCCAGGAGGGTCGTTAGGCTTGTTAAGACCATGATAAGTTTGCAGCATTTCGAAAATTACTTCATCGACTTTTATGTGGTGCTTGACAATAAAAATGTTCTTACAAGGTCTGCTTGTTATCCTGTCAGTGGCACTTGGAGTACATGATTGCTTCATTAAAATGCTACTGCTTAACAGAGAATAAAAATAAAAGATAGCAATACACAAGTCAAAGGATTTTGGGGGAAATAAGCTGATTTTAAGCACTTACCTTCCTTCAAATGGCAAGCACTACAGAGTTCACTTTCAGAAAATCTTATTATTGATACTCTTCTGGTTTTTAATCACACTTCAGAATCAGTGTGTACTCAGGATTTAAGTTGTTGTAGAAGTTAGAGTCTGGATCTCTGTGAGAATTCGGATAACTTAATAACAGAAGGAAGGGTCTGGTAGCATGGGGCAGAAAGGCGCACCTCCTCTTCCTTGGCGCTTTTCTCAGCCTTGCTTAGAGATACTTGCCTATGTTTTCTAGGCCGGCACCTTTTACCAGGAATGACTGTAAATTTACTAGGGATGCCGCAGTCAAACACAGAGAAAGTCATAAATATAAGTTATCCTCTAAATCACAGCAGAACAGTATTCCACCTACACAATCTCTGCATTACCTTAGCCCCATAAAAAATCATCTTGCTTTTGATGAGCTAAGGATACGTCACCAAAACCTTGCTGGTAAACAGCAGACTAAAGCAGAACAGCGAATATCAAAACTTTCTCTTGAAACAGATGACTGCAGGCAGCTCGTTCTGACATTACGCTTACAGCACGCCGCCTTTGAGCCCGGCTTACAGGCTGTTTGCACTCCCGCACGTATACGTACGTACGTACCTACATACCCACCTCCTTCCCGAGCAGGCCGCCGCTAAGCGGCTGGGAAGGAGCCGATTGCCTCTAATCAGCTTAGTGGGGGAAGCTCACAAAACTAAATACAGATGGAACCCCCCTCGCCCCCCCGCGCGCACACCATGCGCCCCGATTTGCAGTGAGGAGGCATCTCTTCCTGTTAATTTCGGTAAGGGGGACTGAACACCTTAGCAAATGCAAAGCAACGGGACGCCGCACAAGCCTCACAAAGGCTTTGGCAGCCACGCGGTCGTATGGGGTAATGTTTTATACCACTGTTTGTGGAAACTCAAGTAAAAGTACCAACTGCAACAAGAGCCTGTGTGTGAGTAGAGGGGCCAAGCTTTAGCCCACATTTTGCTGACAGGCCCTTTTCAAGCTGCAGGCTTTAAGAGAACCACGTGTGGCAGGAGTCACCTCAGCCGAGTTCACGTGTCCCCAGCAGCGACACCTCTCTGGGCGAGCTGCCGCTGTAGTTCATGTGCACAAGCAGGCGCTGGAGGCTCTGCTCACTCGTATTTCCTGCTAAATTCAACACAAATTTGCGGTTGCTCGGTTCGTGGTAGAGAAAAGCACAAGCCCAACTGTGAGCAGGCAGTTCTTGGCCTGGGGGTAGGCAGCTTCGCTCCTGAGCAGGAGTAAACGCTGGCAGGAGCGGATGTGCTTGGCAAAACCGCGCTAGAAAAAAAAAAGCAGGGAAGAGGCAGGCCTACCTCCGGTCTGAGGCAGCCGCCGGCATGGGAGGCAAGAGCTGGTGCCGTTGCCCTACTTCGCAGCTGGGTGCATTAGGGTAAACCATTAAATAACTGGCAGTCAGGTTACCGTATAGCACCATGAACTGGCTGGTGGGGGCATGAAAACGAAAACTCAGGCTGTTCCGCTTGCCCCTGGGGCCAGGGAGGAGGGCTGTCCCCAGCCCCGTCATAATGCAAGGGGTGTTTCTCCTTACCCTGGGCTGCGAAAACTATAACTTTGATCTGCAACACTCTGTACAGTCAAGGCAGGAAGAGAAGTTGCAATAATCCAAGGAAGTACAGCCTAATTGATAACCCCCAGGGATACAGCCTGTTTGCTAAGGGACTCCAAAGGGGTCTTCATGTGGTCTGCTAATGTCCAACAGCTGTGATACTTAATTACCTGCACTCATCTTTTAAATGGAGAAGGTGGACACTAATCCTTCCCGAAGGCAAAATGGGAGAACAGTATTTATTAGCTGAGACAGATGGGATGTAAAGAGCTTGAAGCAGTAAAGGAGTATGAATCAAGAAAGAGTAATTGTTAAGTGATTGACGTAGAGGGGAAGAGCTTTGAATGAATAGAATGCAGAACAACAAATATCCAAACTAATCCAAGGTTTTCACTGGAACAGGTCTTCTTTTAATGGCCCGTTTCCAAAATTTCCTTTGTAAAACCACAATGAAGAGTTGTAAGGAGCTCTATTAGGCTGGTCTCTGAGTTGTGCCCACCTTCTCCCCTATAATCCCTCCCCTCTGTCTCTCCGAATTTCTACTTTGACCTTGTTTGCCGATTTCATGGCATAAGCACAAGTGAGGTGGACAGCTAGAGCAGGCACTAGTCACTGCACCCCTTGGGGCGAAGAAGGGAATGGAGCTGCACATCACATCTGCCCTCGCTTTATAACCCCTTAATTCATGGGAGCTATGGGAACAGACAGCATAGAAACAATGGAAGTATTTTCACAGAAAACAAACAAACAAACAAAAAACCAAACAACTATTTGCGTTTGAAAAAAAGGGTATGTTTTCCATATAGCAGAAGTGTTAGGGAAGCAAAATCCTTGGAGTTTTCTATGCAGGATGCATCACAAATTTGACTTCACGATTAATCTGTCAGTCTACATCTCCAAAATATTTTAGTTGCCCTTAAAAAGAATCATTAATCCAATGCCTACAAATATGATTGCTAGGTCTTAACTCTGCCAAAATTAGAAAAATGTCTGTGCTTACACTTAAGGAAAAACATAGCAAGATCCATTAAAAACCATTATGGAGTAAAACATTATTTCAGAAGAATTGCAGCTGTATTAAACACTATAGCTTAAATTTTTCCCTGTTATAAAAAGATGATAACAACAGTATGGTTGTATCAGCTGTTAGCTCTTTTCTGTTCTGCCTTTGTCAGATGCTTGTGAGTATTTAAATAGCTAATCGTTTGTTACCGTTAAATGTTGCCCAACGTTAATAATCAGACCATGTTTATCACCGAAAGACTTTTTGCTGACCTTGAAATCCTCACCTTCCTTGTGCTGAACTGACAGCCACAGAGCTGGGACAAATAAAGGAAAATAGAAAACAGGTTAAGACTGCTCTGCGGTGAATAGGCCCTGGTGAGGCACAGTCGGTTTTCCAGTAGTCCCATGAAGTCACTGTAATGCAAGTCCCATGCCAGGACGAGGACTGAAACCGCCAGAAGAGGCATTTAGGGCGGTGATGTGGATCTACCATTCAGGGGACAGGTTAAAAGGAGAAATACTGTGGAGCAGCGGCCTCAGGGAGCACGCGGGAGCGGTGCCACATGGAGCTGCAAGGAGGAGCTCACCTGGGGGCGCCCAAAGCTGAGCTCAAGGGGGCTGGGAGCAGGAGAGAGTTTCTCAGGAGGCACAACCCAACCCAGTTTGGTTTATCCGAGTTACCCTGTGGAGTATCTGAATACAGCCATGGTTATGTCTATGCTAGGATTCTCCGGGAGATTTCCCACCACTGCTGTGCTGTGGGTGTTGGCCATTCCCATGGTGAAAACCTCAGCAGAGATAGATAGGCCAACTTCCTTCTAAACAGCCTCCCATCTCCTTTTATAGAGGGCACAGCATGGCAATGCATGACTTGTCTGTGTAGCTGCCTTCAGCTGTGCTCCCTGTCACATCTGAAAGCTTTCTAAAATTACAGAGAAGATTTTTATTGTCATAAGGGAAGGTGGCCAGCATTTGGCTAGCGAGGATTAGGACAAGGGAGCCTATATTATCCATGTAGAAACAGAGATGTCCAAGATGCGCATTATTCCCCTCTCTGCTACAAGAGAAGCAACTGCCTCATGATGGATCATGCTGGGCCATGCTGATCCCAACTGCCCAACTTTGAGAAACCTTCTGATCACCACTGCACACAACTTCAGTCTTCACCTCCCACTTCTCTTTATCTCCCTGGCAAAGCACCTCTGGGCAAGTGTAACTTCTACAAAAAATAGTTGTGGCACTGTTTTATTATTATTATTGCCTTTTGGTGTGCTTTTATCAGGGAAAGTATTTTTTTCTGGCCTACTGGTTTAGCTTATAGTATTTCCCAGCTCCTGTTGACTGCATAGTCTGTCTTGCCACTGACTCCAAAATCCCGTGTTCATAATCTATCTGCCCCGTCTCTCTCCACACACAAATATGAAAAAGTATTTTATAACTACTTATATCAAAATATTTTACTCCATATTTTTAAATACACTGCCTCATTCTTGTCAGCTAACTTTTCCATCTACTGTTCTCTCTGCACCTAGAAAACTAGGAAGATATTCCTTCCAAGTAGCAGAATCCATGAAGAAATAATCCTTCCACAGAAATCGCCACCACTAGACTTACGGAGTGAGTGGGACTAGAGAAGGCTGCAGCTCCTAGAAAATGACTTCTCCTTCCCTAGAGGAAATTGTACTGAAGATTATTCTCACACCTACAGATTGTCTTTTTTTTCGTAGAGCTTCAGTGTCCCCATAAGCAAGAAAAAATACCAAAAGTGTGGAAAAGAGTTTCATAATAGGAAAAGAAAAATGTATGTGGGATCAATCTGCCTCTCGCTAGTCTCCTGCTCCTGACCACATGTGCCTGGTGCCAATGCCCTTGGCTCTCCCATGTGACTCTTACAGAAGTCAAAGCTAGACAGGCACCAGGATGCAGCGGGAGATGGGGCGCTGCAGCTTGGTGCCTCAGGTTTGACCTCAAATACTCGAGCAGCACTCAGAGATACTGTGCTGTGCCCCCTCCTGGCATACTGTGATGGCACTGCATGGTCCCCATGGCTTTCCCTAAACACCACCTGTCTGAGTGCAGCCTCATTCTCTTGCTGCACTCTGAAAACCAAGGTTGAGACTGGAAGGTTAATGGAGGGGGAACCCCTGCCCACCTCCCTGCAACCTTTTCTCCCCTTGCCACTGAGAAAAGGTGGGAGAGCAAGGGCTCTTCCTGCAGGGCAGAGGTGTTGCCTCAGGACTTGTGGGTCCAAGACTGGAAGGGGAGAGCCCACAAGTCCTGAGGCAACGCTTCCCACCTGTCTGGAGGGTGGCAAGGGCAAAGCAGGAGAAGCCAGGGCAGGATGGCGTAGGGGTGACACCACGCAGCCCCAGCCGGCTTCCGAAACCGGCGCCAAACTTTTTGGCAACCCTTTTGCCAACTCTCCAGAAACTCCGAGTGCTGTTTCCACCGGGGGCACCTCCACCGCCCCCTCCAGGGGCAGGAAAGCCTTTCCCGAGGGGAGCAGACACAGCGCGGGCCGGAGAGCGGCCGCGGGACGCGGCGGCAGCAGGGCCAGGAGGAGGAGGAGGCACGGGGGGGGGAG
>NW_010585723.1:27073-78970 GCF_000705375.1 Tinamus guttatus
CGTTCCTGGTGCGGAGGCAGCGCCGGGGCCTCCCCACGGGGCACCTGACCCAGAGGGCCTGAGCCTGAACGGCCTGCAGGGCCCCGCGGAGGATGAGGAGGATGAGGCAGGCTCGGCCGCCCCGCTGGAGCAGCAGGACGAGGAGGAGGAGAGGCAGGAGCATGACATCTCCCTCTTCGTCAAGGTAAGGTGTGGGGTGACCCGCTGCGCTGTGTGTGTGGGAGCGTAGCCGGCAGCTCTGTTTCCAAGTGCCAGCTCAGCCCCTGATGGAAGGATGTTTTTTTCAGGGGCTCTTGACAGGTTTTTGAGGTCTTCCGAGTGTAGTAAGGGTGTGTAGAACTGAATCATAGGTGTTTAGGTGGAGGGAACTGGAAAATGTCCCTTTAAATATGTTGTTGACCTTGGGCATATTGGAAAACCCCCAAAGTTTAGTCAATTCCTCCAAATGTGGCAGTGCTGGTTTCGTAAGTTAGCAAGTGCCCAACAATGTAACATTATCCCTTAAAGCTGCTCAACCAGAATGTAGGTTTGGACAGGCTGGAGGTATATGGAAATGGGAAAAGATGGTCTTAAACTGTGGTTTAAGTGGTCTTAAAACTAATTTCTACTGTTTTATGCTTGAGAGTTTTAGTGCTGTGTTCTCTGAACCTGGAATCGCATTAAAGTCAGTGACTCCACGTTGGAAAGGGCATCTGTCCACTGACAGAATATCAGATGTGAAAATTTCTGAGTGTGAACTCCATCATGAGATTTCTTTCTTTGCCCTTTTCCAACCTCACTGGAGAGAAGAAAAAACAAAAAAAAAGTGGAGCAGGGTAGGATATATTTTTCCAGAGCAGACCCAAACTTCAGCTGAGGAAGGAGAAGATGTTTTGAGAGTTCTCCACTGCCAGCCATGCTTCCTATGCAAACACCTCAGCCCCTTTGGTTGGCCATGGCTGCTTTTTTAGTAGTCTGAATTAAACATGAAAGAAAAACTTTTGGCCAGTCCTCTCCTGCATGGAGGTGGGAGGTGGAGCAGTATCTACTCACTGATTGTCCCACCTAAGTTTGCACTTTTTTTTTTCCCTCCAAGATTCAGTCTCTATATGTGGGAAAAAGCTGGGGGGATGCTCTGATGCTCATGATTGCTTTGTGCGAAAAGTACTGGGTAATGTTGTCCTGGGACCCAAGATTCAGTCTCTATTTGTGGGAAAAAGCTGGGTGATGCTCTGATGCTCACGATTGCTTTGTGCCAAAAGTACTGGGTAATGTTGTCCTGGGAAGGTGAATGTTAATAACATTTGATGTTGGTGAACTGTTTCAGCCTCTCCATAATTCAGGAATTTTCTTACAGCACAGGATGGGAGATATTCTGTGGCTTAGAGGCAACTTTATGTGTCAGGTTGGTCTACATTAGCTACATGATAAGGCTGGAGTTGAAATGTGTGATTTTTGTGTTAAGTTTAGGTAGCAGAAACTGCTCAGCTTAGTGAGGGATGGTTTTTGTATTTTTGGGCTGCAAATTAACAGCTCCCCTTTGCACCACCACTTTTGAAACTTCTCTGCTCTTGTTTTACACTCTCACGCGTTCCCCAGTTGAGTACTGAAGTGTGGCAGGATGATAAATGAGCAAGCATTAAAGGCTGTGTTTGTATCATGAGATATGGGTACTCTTTGTAGGAGAACAGTCTGACCCAAATGAGAAAGTGGGCTGCAATACTGATAGGAACATCTATTGTGACTTTGTAATGCAAAAATATAAGGACTAAGCATTTAAAAAGTATGTTTTTCAGGTAATGAGGACAGAATAAGGAGGAGCTTGATGACTGACTTAGCATTAGTAATTTCAGAGTGCTTTGAGAAATGTTTTCATTGGAGGAGCATTGCAAAGGTTGAAGATTTTTCCTCACCCAGAGCTAGTTTGCTTCCTTTTTTTTAGCTTGAGATTGATGAGAGCTTTTCCACTTTCATGCTAGGAAAACAAAAGCCTCCTGGAGAGCTCTGCATCCCTTCACTCATCAAGCTGTGCAGGGAAGCACCTCTCTGCTTTCCTGGGAGAGCCCACGCTGCTCTTCCCATCTCCCGCAGTACCTCTAGCACTTCCTCCTGTACAGGAGAGGGGTTCCCGATAAATGCAGTAGTCATCACCTGGTTGCTTCTCCTTAAAACTCTTATTTAAAAGTCTTGCCTTCTACAAAGCCACTGGAACCTGCTCCCAGGGTCCCAAGGAGACCCCAGGCTTCTTGGGTTCCCAATTTCTATCCATTTCTGTTGGAAATCTGACTGTAAATGGACACGGTAGTGGGTTGTCTACCTCTTACTTGTGCCTCTGTGCAGAGCTTATCCAAGAGGAGGTCCATCCCGTAGTTCAGTAGCACAGTACAAATACAGAGCAGTGTTAGAAGGAACCCTGTAATAGGAGGAAACTTGCCAGAAAATGAGGAGGTCGTAGTCAGAATGACGCTCACTCTTTCTGTGTTAGGAGTGTTACATTAGACTTGGATGACGCTGCAATCCTTGCCTCTTTTTCCGCTTATAAAGTTGCACAGGATTTCAAGCAGAAGGGTCACCTTCAAGAAGAAAGTTAGCCTTTTCTGGGTATGACTATTTGATGGCCAGCCACAACTTTTGGATAGTTATAGCCATTCCTTGTTTTTACCATTGCTGACCATCTGCTTGTCCTTTCTGGTTCAGAAACCTGTTCTCATCTGCTTCTTGCATCTTTGCCTTGGCTTGTTTCATTTTTCATACATGTTTTTGGGTATGATGAATATCATGTCGCCTTGTACTTCCCACCAAGAGGTGGGTGGTGAAAAGTTTCTGCTAGCTCTAGGGAAGTGGACATCAGGAATTGTGGACTCTGAAGCTGCTTTGGGCTGTTATGCAGTGTGGGGTTGTAGTTTGATCAGACATGTAGGGCTCAGGATACAGATCTGGTACTGAGACCCTCCAGCAGTTAGCAGGAATAACGTAGCCTCTAGGGGAAAGGACATTCTTCTGGACCAGCGGCTGGAAGCCACCCAGGCTATAGGCAAAGCACCTCAAAAGACATTCAACATCTGTGTTTAGGTGATTAATTTGTGCTCATAATGATGCTGAACTATGTAAGACTCCTTGAGCAAGACCATATTAAAATTGCTTTGTGGGTTTCCCAAGGCTTTGATTCCCAAGGTTTTGATTTCCACTTTCCCATGAAACGATCTGCATGGTCTGTTTCCTTTAGATAGTATTGCTTGGTGTTTCTGGTCTTTCAAAGTCAAAATGTTTGCAGAGGGCAAACATGTGTGATTGCTCTCCGGTAATTCTGCAAGTGGTACCTGGCACCTTGGGCAAGACACCCTGGGGACGTCGACGCTTTGCTAGCTGGTCTTCTCTTAAGGTGAACAGTATGTGTATGCTACACTCCTTCTTATCCCCCATGAGAGTTTGCAAATGCTCAAAATTTATTTTACAATTTGATTTTAAGGGAACGCTGGTCATTTTCTTTCTGAAAAAAAAAACCTTAGAACACATGGGGCATGTAGTATGTAAAATTCCATTTTTAAATAATAAAAAGTTCTCTTCTGTCAGTTTTATATTTGAACTCAAAAACACTAGGGTCACAACTAAAAGTTCCCTCATTCTGAATGTTTCTAGGGATAGTAATTCACTGTAAGTGCTGAGCACCAGCACTCAGCCAGCCACCCCTGTTGGAACATGAGGTCTTCTCTGAGATTATTCTTCTTCCAAGATAGTTCTTATGTTCTGGGTTAAATGGCGTACAGTAAAAGCTACCTATGAACGTCAGGTAAGAGATTGTATCCAGTGAAAAGCAATATCCAATCTTGGCGCCATTCTTGAACTCTAATTCGAAGTCATTTATTTCATTCAGGGACTTATTTCATTCCTACCAGGGAGCAAAGCTTTTATATGATTCCGGGTTCTGTTATGCTCTGGTAAAAATGAGGTTCCTTTACCGATGCAGAGTTTCCTCACACCATTCCTGAGATGTGCTTGAGGGACTTGATGTATTTGAAGATGTGCTGGACTATCGAAAGTAGAGTTGGCCTTTGTGCATAACTTATGTTTAAGGCAAAAATGGACTGCTCTAAAATGAACCTCTCAGCTTTGAATACTGTGGCTGTGAAGTCTGTTGAAAGCAGGAGTTCAAATCTCTAGAAAATCAGTATAGCCTGTGTGCCTCTTCAGTGGACTCTGTTCTGTACCTGAAGCTTGACATAAACATTTACAGTAAAAACACCAAGGAGGTATTTGTGCTTCGGTTTTGGGCTTTTGCTCATCAGTGCTCTCAGTTTGTAAATTATATGAGTATGGTTTGAAGGAGAATAGCTCATGTTCTGCACTGGGTGAAAGTAGATGTGTGTTTACTGTTCATTTTTAATGCAGATTCAGCGGAGGAACTCAAAATTCAGACGGTCTCAGGAGGGTGAGAGTAAAGATGTGTATGCATGAGGTTACACTGCCCCGATATTTAAGGATTAAAAGAGATTTAGGGGGAAACTTTGGTCCTGGAGCAGAGCGTGAGCCTGTTCCAGTACTGAACTGCCTAAACCCACTAAATAGCCCTGAACTACTGAAACCAGCATCCAGCTGAACCCGGCTGGGGCCGTAGGGCTGCCCAGCAAGATCAAACTCATCCCCTGTTGCTGTCTGCAGGTTGATGAAGAGCTCGCGGGGGGCTTTTGGTTCCTTCTATGTATTTGTTATATGCAGAGCACCGTCAGTTAAAACACATACTGCAAGTTTGTTCCCAAGGCAAAGCAGGAAACTGGCTGACTTCCCAGGGGTATTTGCCCTCTCCCAGCTACTTTGTCAGCAGGCATATGGCAATTTAAGGTTCCCTACTACAGCTTAAGAGGCACTCGCATTATGAATTCCTTTCATAACTCTTCAGTTTATTGTGTGAGCCCTGTGCACCTGCAGCATTTTTTTTTTCTGGGAGCTGCTTGTTCTTTCAGCAGTCTTTTCATCTGAATAAAATTGTTCTTGGGAGGCTTTTGTTTAAAAGGCAACAAATTCTCTGTATATATATATAATCTTTTACAGTTTTGCCTGTCCGTGCTTTCCTTGTAGGCGGGGCAGGTTTTCAACCTTTTTAAAGCTTAGAGTTCTACAAGGAAGTAAATTTCTTGGAGCTGCTCACTAGAGAATAGCTTTAAGAGCTGCACCAAAATTATTTTTGCAACCTTGCTGCTGGAGGCATGATTAGTGGAGCAGCTCTGTTCTGTTTGCTTATGCTAATAGTAGTTTTGACAACTTAAAATCCTATTTCAGAAACACTCCAACCACAAAGTTACACAGATACAGAAAAATGAAGTTATTTTGGTAGGATCTAATCATACGTTTTGGGAGTCACCTTTTTGTCCATTCTTTGGAAGTCTTAAAACTGTGTATGCCCATAATGTTATACCAATCCTAAACATCTGTGCTATTGTCCAGGCTTATTTTAGAGAGGGAAAAAGAAACGTTTTAAATAAAACATCTCCAAAGCAACATGCCTATACCTTTTTCTATTTGTATTTACTCTGAGTGCACTGATTCACTAAAGCATCTCACCATGTGTTTTACTTTAAGCATAGGCTTAAAGTCACGTGATATTTAAGCCCTTTGCTAAACAGAGGTTACTTTCCTGATTTGGTCCCAGGGCATGTCGTGTGTTTCTTGCTCTTTGAAACCCACAGGAGCTTTTCACGAGTTCATTCTGCTGCCCCAAATTCAGCTGTACGACTCTCGTTCGCTGGGTCCTTTTGCCTTCCTAAGGAGGCTGAAGCTGTACAACTCTCGTCCTTTTGCCTTCCTAAGGAGGCTGAGCTTGTGCTCTTCACAAACCAACAGCAAAGATGAAAGTTTCCCGATTTGCTTCCTGTCTTGGGCCCTGGTTGTCAAAAGGGATCCTTCATTTTATAAATCCTGTCGGATGGCTGCATGTTCAAAAATTTTTTTGCAAGTTGCTTTAGAAATGCTGACAGCTGCTGCATTTTGTGATTACCACACAGCTTGTGCTTGGGACTTTTCATGCTGCCTGTCTAGTCTGGGGCTGGATTCATAATTTGAAGTAGATGAGTAACAAAGCCGTGTGCTGCACTCCTCTGGCATTGACACATCTAAAACATTAGAATCCGACGGGTGGATTTGTGGGGAAGGAAGGAAGGGAGGAAAGGGGCTTGCTAGTATTTAGGTCATTGAAAGAAATATAACTACACTACATGAAAACTGTTAGTAACTTGAGGCCAAATTTTACAAGTACCTTCACTCAAGCACATGCCATAGACCCAGAGTTGCAGGGTGTTTCCTGCTCTCTCCCTAGCACCATCGATCTTCCAGCTGCAAGGTGAGACGAGACAGCATCAGAAAGATGAAATGCGAGGAGTCAGGAGCAGCCAGCAGCTTCGTGGTTACACCAGGTGTGGTTCGGGTGCTGTTTTTTCCCATTATAGGCACAGGTCTCCAGTGGGCCCTGGCTGCGCTGACCTTGGGATTCATTGTGGGCTTAGGTGCGCTGCCACAGGCATTGGGAAAGCAAAAAATGGTGGGTATAGAAAAGATAGAGGTATTCTGTATTCTGTCCCCTTCCCACGTGGGTATTAAAAAACGCTCAATCCATTTGAGAATCCATATTTTGCTTTTATTAAACTGTCTACCAGGAAAAAAATAACCCCCTTTCTCATTTTGTTGACCAAAAATCTGCTAGTATGATTTGTCAGGTATCCTTAATCCTGAACCAGCTTCCCCTTCCCCATGTGTTTTTTTCTTCCATTTGAAGTAAGTTGTTTCCTGAACTTTGCTGTCCTGTATGTAGGAAGGGGACTAGGCAACCTTAAGGTCATGCTCTCTCCGCAAACAATTGTGCCTTTCGGGTCCCTTCACCTTTGTAAGTCCCAGTGTGGGTTAGACATCAGAGGAACACTGTGTTTCTCCATTTCTTACAGTCTTGTGCCCTTTATCAAAAGCATCCATGCAAAATGCTATTTATGGTTATTCTTTAAAATATAGTTTAATTATTGGGAAGCAGAAGTGGTAATCGAAAATAATACGACTCTGTGGTTTTAGGATGTCTATCCCAGATGAAGTCACTTGGAATTGGCGGCTGCCTGCTTTTTAGCAAGAAATAAACCTTGCTCTTCAGAGGTTATAATCTTAGTAAAAGGAAATACTTTACACCTTTTATGGAAGGGGAGCTGAAGCATGGAAATTTGCCCATGTTCCATCACTGACAGGTTCTCTGTATCTTGACTGAGCTAAAGCTAATTCTCCCTTCAAAAGATCTTCTTTTTAAAAAGCAAGAAATTCCGTGTTCCTTGGGCTCCCACCAAGGAGCCATGAGTAAATGCCCTATGAAGGTTACTCGATTATTTTCCTGCTCTGATAATGAAATGGCATGCTGTGATAAGGAGTTGTATGCATTTCCATTTGCACGTTATTTACTGATAAAAGGCTGAACAAGCTGGATAATTGCCTTCAGTCACTTGCAGTAGCATCAGCCTTGTCATCATTAAAGGAAGTTGGTTTAATTCCTCAACAAAAACATTTAGTTTCTTAAGCCAAACAGCAGCAGTTTGTGTAGTATGTCATCTGAAATTGCTGGCTGAGACCTTCTTAGCAAAAAATGTTCACATGACAGTTGTACACAAATGAAAAATGTGGGACTTGAGTGCTGGGTAACTGTGTGATATACCCCCAGCTTGAGGTGGAGATCTTCAGGTTCTTCTATTTGTAGGAAATTAATCTTTTGTTTGTCCTTCTCTTGGTTTTTATATATATGTATAGATATGCACACACAGATGCACACGTAGGCATATGCATATACGCACATGTATGCATTACGTAGTTAGCTTAAGAGGGAAAAGTCCTTTTCTACCTACAGCAATGATTATTGCAAAGCCTTACGACGCAGCTGAGGTGGCAAGGTCGTGTTTCCCACCTCATTCTTTTTCTTCTTCACATGCTGAAAGTTCAGGATATATCTGAATACTCAAAATAGATTGGAATTACAATTGTTATGGCATGAAGTGAATGACAGAGGGACATTTGTCACTCCACATGACAAATGCACATCTTTTTTCAGGTTGTTCGAATGGGCAGTTACAGAGATTTGGGCGCCATTTGTTCAGATTTCAGAAAAGAATTCTCGTGTCTTTAGGATCATTTGTTTACACTTTAGTGGTAGTTATTTTTGAAATTATTTTAAAAAGCATTTATAAAACATGAACTTTTGAATAAAAGATGATCAGGTAAGGTCTGGGAGTGCCCTCAGGTCTCTGATACTTATTTTTAAGGAATAGCGGTCTTTACAGTTGTAGATGCTGGACCTGGTTGTTCTGTGGCATGATTCATGCAGTATGTTTCCATTTTAAATTCTACTTTAATGGATGATACCGTGTTTCTAATGCTATGCAGAAGCTTTTCAATAGAAGCAAAGTGGAGGTCAGAAAGATATAAAATGCATTGAGTATGAATTTACACTGGTAAGGAAAGGAATGGAATCCAACCCCACTATCTGTTAAGCTAATGTGTTTTTGTACTTTTTTTGTGTTTGCAGGTACTTAAGCCTAGTTTTAGCTCTTTTTCAAGGACAGGTCTTTGATGAGTCCTGCTAGAGCTGATTTTTAATTGCAACATTTTACCTGGTCATTTGGTTTATTTTCTATTTGAATCAAAATATCACAGGTGAAGTGAGAGGAGGGAAAAAAACCCCAAATGAATCCCTTTTTTCATATTTTACCTTCACGATTTGGTTCAAGTATCAGAATTACCACTGGAATTACAAACACTGGAAAATTATTTTCTGAAGTCCCACAGCATGCCTTTAATGACCTACTCTCTAAGTCAGCATACAATTGTTTGTTTACTCACTATTTGTTTACTAATTTATCTACCATACGAATTAGAGATTGTAGTTTATATATCTGTATAGTTTTTGCCTTTAGATTGCAACAGCACAGCTATGTTGCAGGTTAAGAATGGTACAGTAAAGTGTAAAACAGGATGCGTCAGTGAAATACCAGTTAATCTGTTTTTCCCAGACCTATAATATGTTCTAGAATATAATGCTCTTTTGTTGAAGTAATTCCCCGCAAGAATTTATCAGGGATATAAGATTTTTTTTGTCTCAGTGTAGACTGTTCAACTGGTATCTTGCCATGTTATTAAGTACGGCTTAGGAATAGCATTGAGGTATTTAAACATAATTCTTGTAACAGGATAAATAGCTAATAGCATTTGGTTTGTTGCTTGTGCACTTGTGACCCGGTAATGTTCCCATGAACACAAACAGACGGAAATAAGTCCCTAGGAGGAATTCGTAGCGAAAGGAAATTCGTTTTTGAAGTGGCTGGTGGGAGATTTCAGTGTGCAAGGTAGCGATCGTAGCCGGGCAGCGCTTCCCGGTGTCCACGCATGCTCAGGTTTTAACAGTATTCAATTAAAAAGGGCTCTGTTTCCTGTTTTTTTTTTTTAAACTATAGTAATAAGAATCTTAAAATTAAAGTGGATAAGGATTAGGAAGACTGATCACTCTGAGGGCAATGTATTTTTATTAATCAGCTGGCATATTTGTGTTGGGACTAAAGTAGATGAGCAGGCAAGGAATTTCCTCGGTCTTGCTCTTTTCAAAGGGCTATGGAGCCCTTTGCACCCTCGGCCTCTGCTTAAGCCCTGCTCCGCTGAATAAAGTGCCTGATCTTTGAATGCCTGATGCTTTAAAAGCAGTAGAGATGTTGTCCCATCTTCTGTGAGAATCGAACGGCTTACATTTTTTACAAGTGGCAATGATTACTTCCATTGGTTTGAAAAAATCTTAGTTGCTGTGTGTGAGTAACATATGTATAAACCATTATCATTGTGTACTCAAAAAAAACAAAACATCAAATGATGATAACTAAATGTCTTGCTATTTTGGTTGCTATCTAAGCAAGTATAATAAATGCAATATGATAATTGCTTGTATAAGAGAATAATATTCCTAGATTCTTGGATTTTTTCCCAGTCCTGTGGCAGGACTTGCTGAAGGACCGCAGGCCCTTCCTCAGGCAGCAATCCTGGAGCACGAAGCAAAAATCTCCCCTCGAAACGCAGGAAAACTCCTTTATGTTTCCTTCCAAATGCTGAGGTGGCCACAGGTGCATCTGATGCCTTTTCTCCCTACCTGGACCGCAATGCGAGAGAAGCGAGTGCTTCAAATAGTTTTGCTTGTGACTGTCAGGCCTCATTACTGAAATAATATATTAACTAAGCTGTATCAATCAGCCAGCGAAGCAGTGGATTACTGGTTAGCCATTGCTTTATTGCCAGGTGCTTATTTTGCTGTGAGTGTCAGCTAGCTAGATGCAGGTGCCCCGATGTTCAATTAGTGGCCTTTCCTCCTGAGAGGTACCCATGGCTTCATCGAGACCTAACACAGGTAGTCGCAAGGACCATTTGAGGAACTAAATCCATTTTTTCATCCTGCAATTTCATTTGGTTTTAGGATTTTTGTTTTAAAGAGCCCCTGTTGACTGCTTTTAGCTGTCCATAAAGAGCCGCAGTCGCAGCTGAAAATTCCTTTGACAACATTAAGGACCTGCCCCAAGGTTAGCAGCAGTAGTTTATGTAAAACAGCAGAACAGTTTTATACTTCCTTTTGTGAGAGTCCATACATGTATAGGTTTATTTTTGTAATTCCTTTAACTTAAACAGAAGAAAATGTCAGTAAGACCCCAGTTTCTACAAGAGTATAGTTTCTATACAAGAATTAGAAGGCCTGCATGTAGGCAGACACACTGTTCAGTAGAAATGGGTGCTTTATCTAAATGTCAGGAGGGAGATTGGACCTTTTATTTCTATAAAAGATAAAATAATAAAAAGCCTATCATTTGACTGGCTCCTTAATACTGAATATTACCTTCTTACTTACTAGTGGTTCTGGAGATGTTTGGATTATAAATTCCTGTGAACTGATGCCTGCATTGCTCTGGAACGAAGTTAAGCTTTGAATTGAAGTACCTTCCACTTATTTTTCTTATTTTTCTTTTTTTTAAAAAAAAACATTTGGCTAATACTGCCATTTTCACTTAATCTGTTTTGAGAGATGCGGCTATTAAAATGGAAAAGGACTTTGTGTTGGTATTTAGTGTTTTTCAGACCCCAGTATATTGGTCTAATTATTTATGGAAGTACTTTAGAAAAGTAAAAAGTTTATTGCCATGTAGCTACTTCTTAATGAAGGAAAAATTATTGCTATGCATCAAAAGCATTTAATTGCTTACTAAGTAATTAAGTTAATTTCAAAAATAATTACTTAGCCAGCCAACCGTTAAGTAGTAAATAAGGTAGCAGAAGTTAGAATAATGGAGGCTTTCTCTGCTCCAAAATGGCTGCAGGCATCTTGGGGAAAAGCGAGAACTGAAACCAGAGGAAATTACAGCTTCAGACTCCTTTTCCTTGCTACCCTCTGGAGAGGATTATACTTTCCAGGTGTATATATCCCCTTTGAGCTAGGATCACTCTTCAGTACCAAATACTTATGCAAAAGCAAGGCAAATATCCTACAAAGAAACTCCAGCACTCTGTTAATCCCTCAACATGAACTGGGGACCAAAAGAATCCAAAGAGCCAGTTCCAACAATAATAATAATAAAAAAAAAGTATTTTGGAAATACAGTTTTAAAAGTGCCTTGCTGAAAGTATAAGTTATGAAATCTGGTGACGGAAAATGATCATCATAATGTCATGCCCATACCACATGAAAGAAAGATATAAATATGTAATTTCAGAAGGCTAAAAGAAAAAAAGGTAGTCTAATTAATGAAATTATTAGAAGATGTGAAGAAATGCAAGTAGGTGGCTAGTCTACAAGACATTGATCTTGCTGAGCTTCAAATGTTGAATTGTGAAGAAGTAGTGAGGATTTCATTACTCCTGCAGCTGGAAGCTCTGCTCAGTGTTGGAAGAACACTGCTCCAGCAGAGTCCATCTTCATTATCACTACTTTTAAGCATGTAACTGGTAATAAGAAAATCAATAATAAAAAGCTGTATCATTACATATACAGCATGTAGATATACCTAAATTACCACCCACATTGTAGGTACTTTTTTTTAAAATCCTTTTTTAGTATTATTGTGGTCACAATAAAAGAAAAGGGAGTTTAATTGTGGTCTGTGGTCAGTTAAAGCTGTATAGCTGAAAAGTTAATTCCTTTTACCTCTACTCATTTCCTATACTCCTTGACAGTTCTTTTTGGCACAACTTTGGCTAAAAGCTTTAATCTAACACAGCATTTTATAGAGACTGCTGTCTTTTTTACTTATGTTAGGAGAGTGGTCTTTTCATTCTAGATTTGTACGTAGATTAGTGTATAGCTCCTCGTTACTGCAAAATGTCCCACAAGGTAAAGGGAGAGCTGGGCTGATCAAGGAATGCTTCTCTCTGAGGATCCCAACCAAACCGTCTTTTGAATCTCTATGTGTTCGCACCAGTTGAGTAGCTGATGAGGAGACACCCAGGTTCCTGTTCTTGGGGCTCCACACAGTGCTGTCTGCCCAGAGCAGGATCTTAACAAACAGCCTCTACAGCCAGTTTCGTGGATCGGGCGCTGGGCAGCAGCATCTGATGGCTACATGTCGGGGCAGCTCAATTGCCTCTTTGCCTAGGGGTGACCCACATGCATGCTTTGCACCCCGCTGGTGCCAGCCACAAGCACCCACAGCAACCTTTGGTTGTCTGGCAGCTAGCAGGTAAGACCTGTTTGAAACTCCTTATCACCAACCTTTCTGATGAGCTGTTAAGATGCATTCTTCCAAGTATGTGTGTCTCTGAATCAACATCCCACTCCCTGCTGGTGTTGCTTTCACAGGTAGGAGATTGCTCCCTACCCACTGCAGCTTTTGCTCTGCTAGATGGTATCTATATGTGTCTATATCTTGTTTTGAAGCCTTTCCAGTCAGCTGGTGCATGAAGTACCTATCCAGCCCTCCATGAGGTCTGAACTGTTTGGTGTGTGACAGTCTTTGGTCTTCAAGGCAATGCCACAACTCTCTTGGGTTTCATTTGTGCCCTGTAGCTGCCTCAAGGGCTTGTGTCCTACCGCAGCTCTGCCTCTGCTGCTCTTGGTATTGCTGTGCGTGCCTATTGGGTAGAGTCAAGTCTTTTTTCCACTTGTCATCTCTGATCCTTGCGCTGCTCCTTGTCTTCTCTAAGGAGGGCAGCTGAACCTATCGTATACACAGGGGTGCATATATTATCATGTGCCCACCCCCAGCTGCAAGCATACGTCAACCATATGATGTCTGTGCTTTGCTCTGCAGTGATTTGCTCAAACCCCTTTTAAATAAAATTCCCTTTTGTGCCAAGAGCTCTCTCCTTCATCCGTGGAAGAGGATGACCTCTGGTACTGCTTGCCTTCTGTAATCTGGCTAATCTTAATGCAGGCACTGTCTTCATTGCCAAGAGCATCCGATCCTGGTGTCTGGTTGGATGGCCCAGAGCCCCCTGCCACTGGCAAGATATTTTATATATACATATATATATATATGTATATGTGTGTGTGTGTGTGTTTTTTCTCAGTGAGCATTCTCTTCTCTTTTTATGTGTCTAGCACAACTGGTGCTGTTTACAGAGCAGCACCTTTTCCTTCCATTATTGTGCTGGAGCTTGTTAATGTTTATTGCAGTTATAGGGACACATTCAGTGGCCTGGAAAACAAAAGCATGGAGCTTTGCGTTGTCTGGTTATTGCAGTGGTGTCCCTGCCGTGGGCAAAGAAATGATGGGCTGGAAGGGACCTCCTGGCGGAGAGTAAGTTTAAGCTCCTATGGAAAAGGATTGAGGCTCATATTTAGACAGATTTGTTTTTTTTTTTCTTCTCGTGCTGTCACGTGTGCATATGTACGTATGTGTATAATCCTACAGGAAGTATGGTTGAAAGTTTTGTTGCTGTGATGATTGGACCCGCTGGTCTTTTATTATTGTTATTTTTGTCAGCAGTCATCTCTAGCTGCTCGCTAGTCTCAAAGGGATGGATTCGCCTCACGTAGGCTAAGTTGGATGGTTAAACTGTATAGGGCTGTTAAGGGCTGTGCTCAGAGAGCAGCACTGGTAATGCTGCATTTCCTGCCTCCTGGACTGACAGGCTCCATTTGCAGGTATTTTTCTAACACCAGAGAGTTCTCCAGCGTCTCTCGGCTTGAAACACGTCCCCACGTTTGTCCCGGCAGTGCCAGGTGGGACGTGCAGGGCTTCCTCCTGGACTAATATGGGATTGCGTTCTTGTGAGAGGGGGAAGAAAACAGGAAAGCCAGCAGGCCCCTTGACTTGAGTTGCTGCTGGCTGCCTTGGTGCTCTACATGTCACCTGCCTCTTGGTTAATGATGTTGTCTTCGCTGCCCATCCTCGGTGCTGCTGGTCTGCCCTAGCGCACAGCATCCGCCGACCCGAGTGGCATCAGCATCCGTTGGCTTCCCGCCTCCAGGCAGTGGTGCTTCATGGTCTAGCCCAAGCGTTTGTAGATTGAATTTTTGCTTCTGCTTCCATATTTCCTTCCTGCAGTTCTGTCTTCATCTGTCTCCAGGTTTTGCTCAGTTTTCTGATCTGGCCACCCACCCTTTTCGTCACATCCTCTTACTGAAGGGTGTCTATTTTCAGCCTGGATCATGAGGATATAAAGCTAATCAATGCTTTATTTTATTATTGTCACTTCCTCTGCTTGTTATTTTACCTTAGCACCGTAAAAGAGAAAAGATAATTTTAGCAGAATGCTTGCAGTTATACTTACTGTTGTCTCCTTAACCTGAAGGCTGAATTAGCGTTTAGGGCAAAAAATGTGTCATTGAGTTTGAATGTTCAAAGCTGCCATTCTTTAAAGTATGGATTATCATCTGTACTTTCATGTTCTCTGAACCCTGTAGTGCTGTTGAAGATAAAAGATTGAATAGATGTTCTCAATATTCCTAAACGTAAGATAAAAATATTTTGAAAACAGAAGTATTTATGGTACTATTTAGATAAGGGTGCTCAGTTTGGTTGAAAACAAATGCATTCACACACACACACACACACACACACAAAGAGATCCTTTGGCACAATTAAGTACCAAAATACAATTTATGCGCAGGAATCTCAACTACCAACCACATTCTGAATATGAATATTTTTGCAACTCATCAGAGAAATTAAACAGCAGCAGGAAACACCTGTTTTAACTTCTTGATGTTAGCAGATTGGCAGGACTACATGACAGATTAAAAGTACTGAAATGATTATTGGTGAGATATTTATTTTCTATCCATTAAAAATGTATGTTAAATTACAGCAGGCTGGGATGCTTTATCTCAAAATTTAGCCTGAAAGTATAATTTCGGCATCTGAAGTAATCTCAAGGATTGTATTAGCAAGAAAAAAAATAGCAAAAAAATAGACCCCTCTGAGGCAAAACCTCTCCTGATACGTTAACGTCGGAGCTTGCTGCTGCTCGTTGCTGCGGGAGCCCAAGTCAGGATTTTCATTTCAAGTCCGGTAGGTGGCATCAAAACAGTTCTGTAAAACTCGGTGTTTGGCTGTACATGCCCTAGCCATAGGCCACAAAGTGAACATGGTGTTTGAATAGAGAAAATGCCATGTAATCTCTCTCTTCCTCACAAGAGGCTTCGGTTCGAACATGACCTTGCCCGATGACGTGTGGGTGGCGCTTCTGTGCGTGTCGCCCTGTGTCGTGTGTTGTTGCAGCACATTATAGTTGCTTTCGTCAAGCCAGAATGGCTTGTAACTGTATTTTTATTGCATTCTTACAAAAGTGGTGTTGCAAATTCTGCATTTTTTTCAGCTCTATGGCACTATGGCAATCTGCATGAATACTTTAGCAGACATGAAAAACATAAGTAAAGTTTTGTACCTGCAAGTGTATTTCTAAAATTCAAACCGTGTACCAGTCACAGAGCATCGACACAGCCAGGCTGATGTCTGGACAATCTCTGTTGTGCTGCAGCCTAAGTCACGGGTCTCTTGAGACCTGTGCCGAGGCCGAAGGATGTCTTTGAGCTGGGAGAGGATGAGAGTGTGATCGTGCTGCTGCTCTGTCTCCCTGCCTGGGATCCTGTCAGCCTCATTTTTTCAAACCTGTAGAAATCACTGGCAATGAGCACTTCTTCTAGAAGGTCTTTAGTGAGAGAGAAAAAAAAAAAAAGTATTCCCTTAAAACGAAAGTTCTGCATTGAAGCTCTGGGATTTTTTTATCATTTAAAATTGTGACAGCATCATAAAATATCAGGCTTGCTTTGAACCCACGTAAACAAGGAGGGAGAAGCAGACGGGTTCATCTCCTGGCTGCGTTTCAGCGCGCTGCCCTTGGGTAGAGCAGCCTGAGTGGAAGCAGCGCCAAGCACAGCCGCGGAGCCCCGGCCAGCTTGTCAGCTCTGCTTCACCTTGGGTGATAAGGAGATGCTTGTGATGCTGTTTTTAAGAAGCTGGGTGACCATCTCATTCCAGGAAGGAGTGTCGCATGCATGACCTGGCTCTGGGGAAATGGCTTGGAGGCGTCGCGCTGAAGTCGAGGGCAGCGGGATTTGGTCCCGGGCCGGGAGGAGAGGGATGTGCCGGCAGCTCCCCTCCGCATGCTCCTTAGTAGCCGCCTCGCGGAGGGCTCAGCTGAGCCGCGCCGCTGCACAAAGAACGGCTGGATAGGAGGGATTAAAGCCAAACAGCTGCTCTTCCCCAAGGTCTTCCCCGGCCTCACCGCAGAGCAGCATCCTGCTTTCGGCCCGCGCTCGCAGGCTGCACCTCGGTTTTCAGGCCATAGTTTTGAGCCTGGTGCCGTTGCTCCTTCTCTTTGACTGGATATCAAATGTGCTGATTGTGAAAAGGGAGAGGGAAACTATGAGGGGGGTAGGAGAAGGGTGAGTGCATGAAAAGGTCTGAACGAGGCGTTTGCAGGAAAATTCCAGCGTAGCCGGAGCTCCCTGGCCGAGCGGGACAGGGAGGAGGCGGCGGCGCACGAGGGTGTTCCCAGCCGGATGGCGCTTTCGCTCCCGCTCGGCAGTGGTTCTGCTCCGCTTGCTGCACAAACCTGCCTTCCAGCCAGGACAAACACAGGGAAGGAGGGAGCGGAGCTCCCTTGTGCCGAAGGAAAAAGTGGGATTGCAGGTCAGCTTTAGGGGAGGAAGGGAAAAATAAATTTGTACTCCTTGTTCTCCCTTTTATTGTAGCCTCCAAAGGATATATAATTATATCAAAACAAACAAAAATGCCTTCTCTGCTCTTTGTGAAATACTCTTCCCCATAAAAACAACTTCAAAAGAAAACAAAAAGTCCGGGGAAAACAAATTCCACTCTCATCAAAATTTTGGATGCCCAAAACATTTGAGGTCAAACCTTAAAAAAAAAGAAATGTTGAGGAGTTTTGACAGAGTTTGTTATGAAACAGGTTTTTACCACAGCTCCAGAGGCAGGGCGGCCATGAGGTGGGGAGGGCCCAGCCAGCCGGGATGGGGACGGCTCACTGTCCTGTTTCCTCCTCCCTTGAGGTCGCTCGAGGCGCTCGCCCTGCCCCACTGCTGTGGACGAGGGGCCTCGGAAGAGCAGAGCTCCTGAACCAAAGCATCAGCGCCTGGAACCGAATGTGGTTCTTTCGTGACCCTATTTAATATCCTGTGCACAAGGCCCTGCTGCCTCGCGCTTGAGCCGTGATGGTGCTTGTGCCTGAGAGCTTAAGCAATAGGGGAAAGAAAGGTGCAGAGAGCTTTCTTCCTTTTCCTGGTGTCTTTGAATGAGACCCAAAGCACACATGAAAATCAAAAGGAAAAAAACAAAACAAAACAAAAAACTCCCCCCAAAAACAGTGTGTGGAGTAGTGGAGAAAAAAAAGAAAAAAAAAAAGCAAAGGAAGGAGTGTAGGCTAATAATCCCATTAAGTAATAGCACCTGATTAGAGGGAGAGATATAATAAGTTGATACTGTTACAATATACACCCCCCTGCCTAGGGCTCTGAAGGCCCTGGAAGAAAGCTCAGCACGGCTGGAGGTTTCTCCCATCTGAAGCAGTGGTTGCCATAATTGTTTGATTAATGAACTCATTAGATCCCAGTGTCACTAGGAAAAGCATCTTGTTGCAATTAAAATGTAAGCACCACTTACTCAAGGCACCAAATATACATTGGCATACATTTGGGTATACACTAAGCATACATTTAAGTAGCAAAGCATTAAAAAAAAAGGCAGAGCATTAAAAAAATCCAGCTTTGTGTTTCAATGACTTGGCCTGCTTTGTCAGCAGGGTTTGGATGTTAGGGGAATGTCCCACCAGCTGCAGGTGGAGGTCAGCTGGCAGCGCTGCCCTCAGTTACACCAGCATACGCCAACCATTAAGGCTATAATCAGTTTGGAAACGCGATCCGCCACCGAACCAGCAGCAAGACTCCCTTTGGCTTCCCTGGAGCGAAGACTTCCCCTTGGCTCATCGCAGAACACCGCGGTGAGGAAGTTAGTTAAATTAGGGCATGTGCAAAGCGCAGCTCCTAGCAGCGCGTCCCTGGATGGCCGTGCCAAGGGAGTCTTGCTCCCGGCCTGGCTGTGCTGTTTTTGTTTTAGTATTAACAAATGGGCAGGTGGGACTTGTCTTGTTCTCCCCCTGCTGTATCATGTTGCTGCAAAGTAAGATGTTGAGACACAGTCTCACTTCTGTATTAAGTGAAAGCCATGCAGCCCGTTACTGGAAAGTGCATTATCATGGCATGACGGCACCGTCAGCTATTGTGCTGCTGAAGCCAGGGCTATAAAGCTATTTTGGTGTCCTGAGTCATGGTGTTTGAGTGTGGGTGTCACCGTGGCAGACCCCGTCTTTGGAAACTTGAGCAGAGACCTTTGGTGTGTGTCACTAATGCTTTTTTATGCAGTAGGAGCCGTAGCTCCCTGATTAGATGAGCTGAGTTATGAGAACGGCGCTGTCTCCTGCAAGCCAGGATGGAGGCTGATGCATCTGAAGTGCATTTAGCTGGCTGTGTTCACCATGGTTTCCTTGCTCGGCCAAAGCCCTCATGATCTAGGTCCCCAGGGCACTATGTGGCTCCAAGGCCGCTAACGCTAGATGCGTCGTGCCCCCTTCATGGCTCCCATGGGGCACAGGATGCAGCTCAGGTGGTGGGATGGGATCAACGTGCCACGGCTGTTGTGTGGGAGGGAGATGGCACCAAATGTAAAGATGAGCGGCCCCTTGGACTCGGGAGGAGTGCTTAATGCCAGAAGGACTGGCTGATAGGACGCCCTTCAAAACCCCACATGAGCAAACAGTCGTCCTAAAGTTTAGGGCTGGCTGGGGGAGCACTGCTGGCAAGAGCAATGCCCCCATTTTACTCATTTCTTTAGTGTTCAAATTATTTGCTTTTTGTTAAAGGTTACTAGCAGCCAGAGCAGTGTAAAGAGAAAAGTCTGAGAGACTGGCTGTTGGCCAAATTGCAAAGAGAGCAAAACAGTAGTGCCGTAGTAAATTTTCTTCCTGAGTAGTGGTGAGATGCTTAAAAAGTTCGTACTTAGAAACAAGAGAGGTGGTTGGGTCTGTAACCTCTCCAAGGCTGCCAGCCCCTTGGCTTCCTGGTAGCCCATTTGTCACTGCAGTTTAATAACAGTTTGGGATACGCTGCCCGCTGCGCTTCTCTCTTTGTTGTGGTAACTTACCCGTCTGGATCTGACTCTGTTTATGGGCTTTTCCCCAATAAGAGGGCTGGGACTGCTGCATCCGACTCCCTGAAATTTACTGTCACCAAGGCAATGTGGGACTAAACAAAGCAATGGCCACGTTTCCTTAGCTCCAGCAGGAAAGGTTGGAGCCAAAATTTTAGCAATTAGTGGATCAGGAGGACATAGCAATTGAACAGGAAAAGTTCATCCTGCTGTCACCCTTGGTCGTGTAGCGCTCTGAATGTTACGTTAACCCTCATGAGATAATTTTTCCCTGTCAAAGACTGAATGAATGAAAAGGTCACATTATTTATAGGAATTGCTTTTCTAAACATGTGTTCTGTATTTCCCAAACATAGCAAACTCTAAGTGTAAAACTATTTCTTTACTGAATTAGATTAATAGTTTAAATTCCTCCATAAGAAGTTATTTAAGGTGCCAAAGCATACACTAAATGGTTTTACACCTGACAGTTAATGCTACTTTCCATTGAAAAAGCCCCCACAGATCGTGATGCAGTGGAAGCATCACAGGTGGCTTTTTTTGCCTGGGACAGATTTCACTCAGACACGGTGTACGAGCACAGAAGTAATTTCTCCTTCACCCCCTGAATAAAATAGAACTGAATTTTCAGTTCTTGTTATGGCTCAGAACATCTGCCTTCATAAATGAATACTTACTATATTGTGTTTTTCTGCCTTGCCAGCTTTCCTAGAGCTCTAGATTTTGGGAGGTCACGGGTGCCTGTATTTATCCCTGTTTTGAAGCACACATGCTAGCAGCGTTGGCAGTCATCTCGTTCTTATGAAATACACAGTAATTTTCAGCCAAATATCATTCTTGTTGTAAACTATAGAGCACAACAAAGCAGTGCTCCGTGTAGGAGGGGAAATACAAGAGCAGCTTTTATAACCAGCTCTCGTTTTTGCCACCTACAAAACAAGATTTAACTAATACAGTGGTCCAGCTGTTCTAGCATTTCTAAAAGTGTTTATTCTCAGGCAGCATATAAGGCAATAGGCTGTTGTTGTTGTTACCACAAAAGCCAGTAGTTTCACAATAGCAAAGGCAGAAGGAAGCAGAGGGTTATCAGAGGAGACTCCTTCGGGTTGATACGGAGAGCGAGAGCGTTTTCGAGCCAGACGGGGATCGTTCCTCCAGCTCCATGGCAGAAAGCTGCTCGCCCCACGCGCGGTGCTCGTTCCCAGACGTAGAGCTCTTTGTGAAGGTGAGGTTTGCAAAGCTGTCAGACAGCAGTGTAAAGATAGCATTGACAAAGAGCAAGCAGAACTGGTCGCGTTACTGTGTGTCATTTGGCTATATAAAGATCACCTACGAGCATAATGAACTAACCCTTTAACTGAGTAAATGACACACTTGATTTTTTTTTTGCCTTTGTACCCTTAAAGCAAGTATTAAAACTGCACACTCCAGGGGAATCATGAGCAAAGCCTGGAAAACCAGACCTCTCCTCTCTTGCAACAGCACCGTGCAAAGGCCCACGCAGCCCATAGCCACTGCACAAGGCTTCCCCTTGCTGCAGTGCGACCTCTGAGCAAAATGCAACGCCAGGTAAATTAGAGCCGCGCTTCTGGAGCAACACGTACGGCGAGTTGCAGCCTCCGTGCTCCACGCTGGCACAGGGTGATTTGCCTGGCCAAAGGGAGAGCTCGTCATTACAGGCGCACGCAGCAAGAGCAGTTACGTGACACAGGTGCAGTCACCCTTGAGCACGAAAAGTGGGAGCAGCAGGTCTAGAGCTAAGAGATGGGGCAGGCGTGTGCCCTTCTCCCCTCCTTCACGTCTCAGTGTCAGCAGTATGGTAGTTCTGTGGCATTTGTTTCATTAGTCACCAGTTCAGCAAAGCGCTGGCACTCGCTCGTTCTGCTCCCTTGTGTACCTTCCTTCCCTCTCTCTTCCTGGGCGCCCACAATTGTTCTGTTTAAAGCCCTTAATTATTTGATTTATTCTGTCTATTCCCTTAAGTGCTTCGGGCATTACTTCTCAGTTTTTGCTGGTGAACCTTTTTATACCTGTTTCCTGTGAATGTCAACTGGTTTAAACTTTTCTAATCTTGCAATGATTTAGGTAGATTTATGTGCACTTAGACAAATGAGGCAGGGACTTTTACCCTTGGAGGAATGCTGTGATTCCAATTTTGTTTTTTAACTTGATGCAAACATCCATTATACATTTTAATGAAAAAATAGATCTGTCCAAGATGACTGATTATTCATCATATCTATGTGCATGCTGGGAGAAGGGTGTAAAGCAACATTGTGTGAAAATACCTGTTAGTAGAGACAAGTAACATGTTACACATACTCACAGCAAATACATATTTTCTGTTGTTTAACTGCATCTTCCTCTGTCAAAATGTGCAATTATAGATGTATATGTCCTTATTATTTTCTATTTGCAGGCTGGCAGTGATGGGGAAAGTATTGGAAATTGCCCATTCTCTCAGCGTCTCTTTATGATTCTGTGGCTAAAAGGTGTCATATTTAATGTCACAACCGTGGATTTGAAAAGGTGAGAATACAATAGGAGTAGTCATTTTTAAGAGCAACTTTACCAAAAACAGTGATTTTAAAGGGTGAATCTCTTTTGACAGCTTTGAAAAGCACACACAAATAAGCAGGCCTTGCTATTGACACTGTGCCTTGCTATTATGACAGCAGTTTGTATGCCTGATTCCTCTTTAACGTTCCCTAATATAAAGTGGACTAACTCCTTTGAAGCATTTGAGATTTTAATCTATTTTGCAGTAGGTCTCTGTTACATAAGACTGAAGTTTTAGCTTTTCAGAGCATGGTCAGGTATGGGCTAGCTAATTCTCGCAATGCCAGTGTGAGGCAGCTGGGTCTGTTTTACTTTATAGGCAAGGAGGATGATAGCAATCTGGTATTTTGAAGCTGAGACGACTCATTGCAATTAAGTATAGAAACTGCAGATGTGGTTCCTGCCGTGACGAAGTCAGTCTCTTTCCTCCCACCAGGAAGCCCGCGGACCTGCAGAACCTGGCCCCGGGAACGAACCCCCCCTTCATGACATTTGACGGTGAAGTGAAAACTGACGTCAACAAGATCGAGGAGTTCTTGGAAGAAAAGTTAGCGCCGCCCCGGTACTGTGTCCCCAACCTCTTCTTCTGCTTTTAGCCCCTCATGGGCCTTGCAGAGGGTCCTTGGCAGAGCCCCCTTGGTCGCTGCAAGTGTTAGGATGAGCATGGGAAGCTTAAGAGACTCCAGTCCAGCTGGTGCAGTTGCCGCGGGGTTTTCCCCAGGCCACTGCTTGTGCTCTTCCCACTGCCTTCTCTTTCACCTCACGCTTGTGTTATGCCACTACAGTCACTCCCAAGGCATAAAATCCACCCTGCTGCAGCAAGTATGTGCAAAAACCTGCATACCATCGCAGAAACCTGACCTCCTTCCCTCCATTTGTGTGCATTTGAGGTTTCCCTCTGCACACTGTACAAACAATTGCGCTTGCTGGGAACAAGTAAAGTTAAAAGAAAACCTTAGTGAGAGCCACCTCTGTCCTAGGAGCCCTGGGGCAAAGACTGCCAGTGCTCATCCAGAGCAGCAAGGTGGGCCAACCTCAGCGCACACCAGGGGCTGGGCCTGGGGCTTGTCCTTCCCAGCAGTTCTTCCCACCTCTTCCAGAGCTGCACCCAACACTAGCCCCACCACCTTATCTCCCACCCATGCACCATTTTTCCCCTGCTCTCCGCAACACCCCATCTCAAGCCGCCGAACCTGACTGCAACCATGCTAGCAATCATTCCCCTTCACTTTTTTCCCATCTACTTGCCCATGGCAGCAGCAGCAGCAGCTCCTAGCCAGGCCGTATTGAGCTTGCATGCACAAGGAGGTTGGCAGGAGCAGCACTCGGTGCCGCTCGGGACCTTCCCTCCTTGCAGCAGAGGCCACGCTCTGCTCGGCCTCGGTTCGTCCCCGCCGGAGGCGGCCTGGAAGAGGCACTGGATTGTCTGGGTGGTGTTTGCAGCGTGAGCTGCCGTTTTCCATCTCCCCGGGGAAGAGGAGGTGAGCCACATGGTGTGGGAATGGCCTGGAGGCCATACCGCCCCAGGGATCCGTAGCTGCGGTGCTTCCCTCCGAAAGCTCTGTGCAATCATGTTGTTTGCAAAGGAGTGATGCTGCAGTTTAAAAATAATTAATGCAGGTAGAAATAAAAAAGTGGCTAGTCACTTAATGTTTTTTGTTTCTTTTAATTCCTCAGATACCCCAAACTTGCACCAAACCACCCTGAGTCTAACTCTGCAGGAAATGATGTGTTTGCAAAATTCTCTGCCTTCATAAAGAACCCAAGAAAAGATGCTAATGAAAGTATGTGCTATGTAGTCCTCTCATTGGTCTCTGTACAGTTCTAGCATACTGTAGATACAGCTTAGGGTAGGCAGCCATTTCCCAGAGCATGAATGCCTTGGAAACTTGGGCCTGTTCTGTCTCTTGGTTGGAACTCCCCACATCAGTTGTCTCAGATACAGGCTGCCAGCGTGGGGGCACCAGCTCCAGCTCCTCCCAGGTTCTTCAGCTCGCAGGCCCACAACCGCATCTCCCCTGTGCCTCTGCTGCAGGAGCTCAGAGCAGCACCTTAGCTTCAGCTCTGCCACCTGCCCTCCTCCTGGTGCCTTCCTCCTCCGTTCGAGTCACTAGTGACGGCTCTGACCCCAAGGCTCTACGTTCCCATGCAGATGGCTGGAGTAAGTCCCTCCGTACTGAGCAGACCCAGTTTTGTTTTCTCAGAAACAAATAGAGCTCCTTATGGCTCTTATCCCAGCATTAGGTTTTAAGCTTAGGATAAAGGAATTGCAGGAGTTGGCATAGTGGGGTGGCTGCAATCTGGATTGGTACCAGGGAACAGAAGGCGGGAGTTGCTTCTCTGTTGGGACTCAAGAGAGACCTTGGTGCTTAATGACCTTTTTATTGTCTTAACCTAGATTTGGAAAAATCTTTGCTTAAAGCCCTGAGGAAGCTGGACAACTACTTAAATAGCCCCTTGCCGGATGAAATTGATTCTTACAGCACTGAGGAGATCACTGTTTCCAGCCGGAAGTTCCTGGATGGGGATGAGCTCACCTTAGCAGATTGCAACCTCCTACCGAAGCTCCATATAATTAAGGTTTGCATTTTCATTTCGGCATTTTGAAGAGGAGAGAAATGGAGAAGCTCAAGTTCCCTTTTAGAGGGCAGAGGAATACTGTATCTTTTCTGAAGCTGCACAGCAGCTGTCTAAATGCAGGGACAACGAACGCTCGTGCACAAGGCCATTTCAGTAGAGCAAAGCTAAGCAGATGCTCAGATTGATGACTCTACAGTCAGAGTATCTGGTTTCATATTTGGGTCATGACTGCACTCTCTAGGTATCACACAAGTATTAAATGAGTAAGGTACTCAATTCAGTGCCACAGAGAAATGTTTTCCTTTGCATTTCGCATGTAAGGTGCCAAGATAAATGACTTTTGTCCATGCCAATTCCCCTCCCAACTCAAAACTCCTGCTTTGCTGAACATCACTGGTAATACCAGTCACATTGACCAGGGACCCAGCATCTTTCCAGCCAAGACTCCCAGGATCTTTTTTGCAGGGCTGTGGGGCATCCACACACCTCTAGCAGTGCTGGGCACCAAGCAGGGCTTTGCTAGAGCTTGTCCCCAGGCTGCTCCAGAGCCAGACAGGCTCTGGAAGAGGAAGGGACACTTTGGAAATTGATTTGGTTTCTATAAGAAGAAGATCACTTCAGGAAGTTGCAGTTTTGAGTTCTGTTTTATTGGAGGAGGAGTGAATGGAGGAGTTGTTTTCTGACACCTTTGTGAATGATAACTTATCTCAGGAGACCTCGTGGTTGAAACTAATCCACAGGCAGGAGCAGGAGAGCGCAGCCTTTGCTCATTCCACGGGCACTGTTTGGAGGGTGGGCACGTAACAGATGGGGGTTCATCAGTAGGGCCCTTGCAAAGGGAATGGCCTTATATCAGATGGACGTCTCAAGGATGGTCAAGCCACCCTCGCTGATCCACAGGGAAGTGCTAGGTAACAGCCAATGGTTGTTTTCCCTAGCCTTCTGAAATGTAGTATTTTAAGTTTTTCAGTTTTAAGTGAAAGCTTCCAACTGTGGGCTAACTTATTACTGTAAGAGTACTTTGTTCATTCTGGTTTATGCTAGTTCTCTTTCTGTTTTAAGCTCCATCTCCTCCAGGAGTGCGGTCGAACAGCGTAACTCCAGCAGAATATTTATACTAAATAAATCTGTTTGAGTGGGTTAGCTAGTTAGCTGGCTTTGTTTGTTCCATGCCTTCTTCCTTTTTTTGTTGTTTTTCTTTTCCTCCCCTTTGCTCCCACCAAAAAGTGTATTGTAAATATGAAAGACACAGGAGTGGAAAAGCAAAAATCTGTATAAAGAGCAGAGTTATTTTATGAAGTCTTGTGTGTAATAATCTTTTTCTTTTTTCTTTTAATAAAAGGTTGTTGCAAAAAAATACAGAAATTTTGAGTTTCCACCTGAAATGACAGGGATTTCAAGATACTTGAACAATGCATATGCAAGAGATGAATTTACAAACACTTGTCCTGCTGATCAAGAAATCGAGTATGCATATTTGGATGTTGCAAAGAGAATGAAGTAAATGGAAGACGCTTCTGCTTTTCTTTATTTCTAGGGTTTGGTTGGGCACCAGCCAAGATGGAAGAAAAAAAAAACAGACAATCAAAAAAAACTATACACTCTTCAGTGTAAGTTCTGTCACTGGCCAATTCTTCTTTTACAGCAATTGTACAGCATTATTTGCTCATTTTTAAATTATACATGTACATGTTTGTGTCTCTGTACAGATGTATACACACACAAATGTGTGTGCCACATTCCAGGTTAAAGGCATCAGATTGATACTAAGCCATTCGTTGAAGTTAGGGGAACAATGTAGAAAATGTAATTAGAAAAATTACAGACTAGTGGGTTAAAATTACTGGATTTTGGGAAGAAATAGCACTTTTTCTCGCACATATCTAACCTGTTGTTATTGCTGCCTCTGATCTCTGTTCCGTGTTTGTTGCCAAACTTCGCAGTTACCGTGAAGGTTTCTGTTTGCTTCTCCGTAAGTATCGGAGGGCCACAAGCCAACTCTGGGCATGCCCGCAGCACCCCGGTTTATCCAGGAGAAAGGCCAATAGGACCACACCTGCCTTCCCGGGAGCTCTCTCCTCTCTGCTGGAGACCTGCAGGGCAGGTTGACGAAGAGCGACTGCTTTGCACGTCGCACGAGTCCCTCCTCAGTAGTTAGTCTTTCTCGGGCCTGCATGACCTGCCCAGCCTCCTCTGGTCCTGCTGGTCCCTGGCAAAGAGGAGGACACAGGCCGGCCCTGCCCTGTAGGCTATCTAATAATAAATAAACAATAAATGTGACAAGGTCACTCTAGAGACAATGGGAGAATGTATCTTCCCAGAGACTGAGGTCGGGTTGCTCTTTCCTGCCCTCTTGTGACTCCCATTTATTTGGAAAGAGGAGGAGAAGGGCTAAGCCAGAAATAGTCCTTACTCACTGTGTGCTGCTGGTTGTGCTCCAGAGCAGTGGATTTCCCAGGGCACCTTCATGGCCAAGAGCTTTACAGCTGACCAGAGAGGTGTCTAACCAGGGCTGAGGTAGACACTGCTCCTGCTGTAGCTGGGGGATGCACTGGATGGGCCCCTCCAGCCTTGCAGGAATCCGTGTTCGAGGCAGTCAGCAGTGGTGAGAAACTCCTTCTGGCCGGGCAGGTGGGACGCGCTGTTGGAGATGTTCGGCCTGTGAGGAGGTGCATCCACAGCTGCCTCTTGCTGAGCAGGCCCTCAGCAGGCAAGGAGGAGAAGAAGGCGCAGTGTTTTAGCGATAGGGTCCTATGGAAATTTCCTTTGGATGCGTTTTCCCAGTGTCTGCAGGATGTGGAAATGGCTAAAAATAGCTTATTTTGACATCTGTATCCACAAAGAGACTCTTACAGAATAGTAATTCATCTTTGCCCATGTCAGACATATACAAAACATTACTTAGAGTAGCAGTAGGTGGCAGGTATATTGTACCTGCTTACTCCTACACACTACGTACATACATACATAACATTATCCTGTGTCCTACAATTGTGAGTTCTGATGCAAACTCACAAGTGTTTGTAAACAGCATTAAATACAGAGTTTTAATTCGTCTTCTTTAGAGAACAGTATCTTTCCCTTCCCTCCCTCAGTTCTAAATTTGTGTATTGGGGGTGATAGCTGAGCAAGTCACTCATCAAATATTACTAACTAACTGCTACTTTTTTTTCAAATATATATATATAAGTAAAATATATAAGACATAAAATCTATATACGCTTTTCATATGCCTTACAAATTTAAATATAAAATACACAAATCCATAAGTAATTTGACCAGTGTCCTGTCTTTATTTCTTTGGTAATTTCCTGGCAAGATATATTGCAAGAGTGGCCTGATTTTAAGAAATCAGAGGCAAAGTTTAAATAAACTTTGATCTGTGTTCGAGGAATCAGACCTGTAGTCAGAACTGGGGAAAAACGGATAAATACCAGATGTGTCTGTTACTGCTGAATAAAAAGAAAAAATGAAGGACTAGGATGTAACCGCTGGCCTCAGCGGTTGGTGGTGAGGAACAGCACTGATCTCCCAGTCAGGCCTGCGCATAGGTGAGAGCGATTTTCTTTGGTCCAGTGTCAGTCATAGAAATACTAAGATTGGAAAGGATGGATGGAAATCTGTGTGTGAAAGAACTACAAGAAACCAAGCAACCTGGCTTAAAAGAGGATGGTTGAAGGCCACAGAGCATTGTAACAGTGAATTCACCCAAAGGAACAGATATCAGAAAGATGAAGAGCAAAGTGAAGCTCAAAGGGAAGCTGAAAAGAGAAAGAACTGGAGGGGAGCCGTAAATAAGCCCAAAGAGCAGTGAGCCTCAGGAATTTACTTACTTGCCTTAGAGTCATGAAGGTAGGACAAGATCCTGAGCCATAGCTCCCGAACAGATCCCTAAAGGGTATAAAAGGCACATGCAAAGATCATTTGATGCCAGCAATGAAGAGCAGCGAGGAGGAGCAGCCAGGTAGTCCCTTGCTGCCACCTCCTGCAGGGCCACCCTGTCCAGCCGGCCTGGGCTCACATAGCAGTCCCAGTTGATGGGAAACCAAATGTAAGCTGCATTTAAAATAATTATTATCCTCCACTTCCTTAAGGTCTCTTCCCCCAGACAGATGGCAACACGTGGCCTGGCCTTGCCTCTTCTCCCAGTGCCAAGATGGGGACAGCAGCTCCAAAATCAGTGCGCGAGAGCCCAGCAGAGCCCAGCACCCTCTGTCCTGCCTGACTGGAGAGGCCAGCAAGACACCTGCATGAGGTGCCACAGCACTCTACGGATGCCCCTCTTCATGCTTTATGTACTCCAGGATAGTAATTCTTGCTTTGGGATCATTCGTTTCGCCTTCCTTACACTGTCATCTTTTTTTTTTTTAAGGCATTTTCAGTCCAATCAGGCTGAGGGGAAAATCCTCAGATACTCAGGGTGCAGAAGGTTTCTTTCCTTAAAATCTGGCATTGCTTAGAAGGATATTTGGTTCAATGCTTGTGGCCACAGATGGCTCAAACCTGGTATTTTGTGGTTTCCCTATTCCTCTTGCTCATGCAAAAGAAGAGGCTCCTGGCTCCAGCCCTCTACAATGACTTGCATGGCACCAGTGACACTACCATAAAGAGTATGTTGCAGTTGGCGTTGCATATTTCAAGCAATACCGTGAGCAGGTATGGGTAGAGGTATTAAAAACAGAAAAGCAGAGTTGCATACAGACTCTACTGACATTCTGAATAAAAAAGGAAAGACCTACAGCACTGACTGACAGAAAAACAAAGTTTTCACATATGCTCATAATCTAAACCATACATCTACAAGTAGAAGTTCCTAATACCTTTTGGCTCTTTCGAACAGCAAGTGTATTCTTATATATTAATCAAATATCAACTAGTGATCAAATAAAGTGTAAACTTCTAAGAGACTTTAACTAAACAAATGAGGAAAGACCTTTAGGCCAAGTAAAGATCTGTCTCCTAGAGATCCCAGAAACACCTGCACTACCCAGTATTTAATCTCAAACTTTATCTTCTTTTGTGAACATATCCTCTTAACTTGTCCCTTTCCAACCCCCTCCAACAAGAGCTACCCCCTGCTCCCCAATGGAGGGAGCTCTCACCTCTCATCTCATTCAACTCAGCTGATGTTTTTTACCAAGTGTTTTCTAAAGCCACCTTTGCCTCTTCAGGTAAGGACAATGTTTTCGAGACACTTCAGAAACCAAACTAGCAGAAGAGTCAACAGGTTTTTCCCACCTCTTCAGGAACAAAATGTGATGGAAAAGGGCTCTAGGGGCAAGTCTGCAATTTGGCCTGAATGCAGGACATGAGGCAGCAGAGGAGGAGCTGCCAGGAGAGTTCACAGCACAGGGGAAAAAAGCCTGGGCCTGTGTGCTGATACCTGGGATGCAGTGAGAGAGGGCTGCTCTGGAGGTCATTATTATGGCATTAAAACAACACCCACACCCAATTTGATTCCTGCCGTTGGTCTCTCGTGCCAAGGCTGGTGCGAGGCAGCCCAGCAGAGCCACCGGTTCCCTGCCAGGGCAGGCCCTGGTTCCTGCCAGGGTGCTGGCAACGCACAGGGGAGGGTCCCCCGGACGCTGCTCCCACGAGGACTTCAGCCCTGCAAGCCATAGGGTGGATTTGCAACGATTTACTGGAGAATAGGCTGGTGAAATGAAGGGAGAGGGTGTGCTCCATGATGTAATGGCATGTTTGTGGAGACCAGCTTCTGATTTCCAAAAGCCTATTAGCACATGTGGCCCTCTGCTTAGTGTTGCTTGTAAAAAAAGATTTGTTTTTATTATATTATCATTTAAAATAGAACTTTTTACATTTTCCCTTTAAACATCTGAGATACATAAGAAAGATATGGTCAGATAGTTACTTTATTAATTGTTCTTCAAACACTTGTGTAGGAGTGTCTTCAAGGTTTGAAGATTTCTTGTCAGCTTCAAATATGTTACCAATCAAAATGGCCAGTCGACTTGAAGAACTAAACACTACTTGCGCTCAATGCAGTACTTCCAAAAACAAGCTGAAATCAAATGCAGAGTAACTAACTGTAACATATTTCCCCCAATGCATTCTTTTTTGAAATACCTTCCAAGTCATGAAAAAATAAACTTCACAACAGCAAATTAGTATCCATCATCCATACCCATCCATATCAGCAAGCCACTCGTGTGAGCATTGGCGAACATCTAAATCTCACTCTCTCACTACAACATGCTGAATTTTAGTCCAAAAGTCACACCAGCTGGTTATTTATAAATTGTCAAGAGCCAGCAACGAGCTGCTGAGGTGAGGCATGACCCTGAAAGTGCAAATCGGCTAAGACTCCCTGCTGCATGTCAGAGCATTGATGAAGTTAGCAAACTTCCCTGAAATCTGTCACCTCCAAGTGCTGGTGCCACCTGATGACCACCATCTCCCCAGAGCTCCCCATGGACCCTTAAAAGCTACTGAAAGATTAGGAGGGGTTCTGTGAACACCTACCGTGACTTCAACAACCACATGTGGAAACTGCTACCCTGAACACCGTGTAAAACATTGAACACCGGCAAAAGATGCTGAACACGTGGCAGAGGGGACAGCAGGGACCTGCCATGTGCCTCTCTACTATGTCCTCCAGTCAGAAGCCTTAGCTGGCATCACTGTCCTAAACTACTTCTAGTCACTGCAAGTGATAAAGCCAGATGCAGGCCTTGCTTGCGAGCAATGCAGCTAAAGCAACACGGATGCCTGGATCAGATCAGCACTCAAGTTTCCCTCATCAGTGACCTGTAAAGAAGGGTGGGAGCAGGACTTTCCCAGGTCCTGCCTAAATTGGGCTAGTGATGATTAAGTTCTTACTGATGAGCAGAATGCAAACAGAAAAATCTCTTCTGGAAATAAACTAAAGGGAAGAGGGAAATGCTTCATTACAAAATTTGAAAGTTGTCCAAATTTTGATTAAATCAAACCAATGAACTAAAATAAAAACAAATGTTCCTTTTCAGAAAGTGAGGGCTTTTGTTTCCCTTGGATTTTTTCCTTCTGTCATTTCCTTCCATTTCACTTTTTTCAATGCTGAAAGGTGAAAAATGAGAGAACTGCTGGAAAAGAAAAGAGGAAAGAAAAGGCCAACTGAATATCAAACCTTGGTTTTCAATTCAAATTAAAAAAGGAAAACCAGACCTGCACCAAACCCATGTTTTCTTCTGTTGAAAAATATTTGAAAAGCTGTTTCCAAACTCAAGAAAAATCAGAAGCTGGACAAAAACATTAGGATCAGCACTAAGCTACTAAAAATCTCACTCCTCTCAAATGACCTGCTGTGAGGAGAAGGGGTGTTTACATGTGAAAACCTTGCTTTGCAGGTTTTGTAGGCATTATAGGCTGCTGCTCAGAGCAGATCTTCTAGCTTGCTCCATCATAGGACATGAAAAGAGTTGTAAATTGTTCTGGAATGAGGCCATTCCTAACTGCTTGGACTGTACAAGTTGGACGTGCCGCAGGTGCTAGGAGGATGCTGTGTGTCACAGACTATGGTGCAAGGCACAGGCTCTGTGTGCCTCACACATAGCTGTGCACACATCCCTGTGCTCCCAGCAAGAGGTTCTCACTGAGCTAAGTGTGGCTTCTAGACACACGTGGAGAAGCACTGGAATTCTTTACATGTGCCCTTCTTTACTCAAGGAGCACGTTTTTATCCCTTGGCACAAGTAGCACAGAGACCCTAGCTGGGGCACGCAGAGATGCTGCTCACTCAGAGCTCACTCCGGGTGGAGGTGAGCGCATGCCTTGAGCTAGAAGTGCGCCCAGGTCTCACAGAAGCAGAGCTGGAGAGGACAGAATTTCAGCTGGCCCTGCAGAGTGATAAGCAACGAGGCGAATGGATCCTGTTGTGCTTGAGCCCTGCTCTAATAAGAGGAGTCGAATGAGTGGTCCTACCACATGAGGACAACTTCAGGCTGGACTAAGGGATACTTAGAGTATACAGAGAGGGACCAAGGTGTAAGTTCCAAAACCTGATTCTGATTACTTGAATTTACATGTTTCTTTCTTGCTTGTTGCTTGGCTTTTTAAAACTTCAAGAACATGGAATGTGCCGCATGTGATGTTCAAGTGCCAATGAAGTGAAGTACATCTACCACTATGATCTTTTTGGCTTCAAAAATCATAAATTAGACCTTTGGAAGAATGAACTGACTTGAAAAGTGTTGCAGACCAAAAATGGTTCCCTTCTCTGTTTTGCTGGATGGCGTTTGAGGCTTTACATGCTCCAGTTTTTCTGTGCAAGCAGAAAGCTAATAATTTATTTGAAAACATAAAAACTGTAAATGCCTGCTGAAAATTTTCCCTTCAAGAGTCAGGGCTATGAGCTGTTAGTGAGGTACTAATTTATTGATTTATGTATGTACTGGGAATATAAACCCAAAGTGCAGGAACTAGAAAGGACAAGAAGAGAGAGGCAGAAAAGGAGATTAAAGAGTAAAAAAGGGGAAAGGAGGTCAGATGAGACAAGGGAGATGTTCTTTCTAAGTAATGGACAGCATTTGTACTGCATATTGCCTTGTATAAACAATGTAATATATATTCCCAATACACGGTGCCTTTAAAGATTTGTGCTTCTTGTTCTCTCAGTCAGAAGGTAAACTCTATCAGTCTGTCTGTCTGTCTCTCTCTCTAAAGAATTTGCCCGTAGGTGTTCTGAAACCACACTTTACTTTGTGAGAAATGACAAGGCTAAAACAGGATTGGGGGAAGCTGTAAATGGAAGAAGTTTCACCCCTCCAGAATTTAAGAATTTGCCACAAGATTATATTATAAAATATTAATGCTGGATTAGTTAAAATCATTCATCTGGATTTAAAACAATATTTCATTTGCAAAATGGAAGTCTTAAGAGGTTTGAAAGCCAATTCAAAATGAAATATCTTTAAGAAAAATCTCAAAAAAAAATCATGCCAAAAATGTTGAAACACTGCATTGCTATCCAGTTTCCCATCTCACCCCCTCTGCTACAGTGTCTGAGCGTTCCAGAGATATTCGCTTCCGTAACAGCCCTGCCGTGTAAGGACGGCTGTTATTCTCATTTCATACTCACAGAAGACACAAAGAAACTGCTTCTAGTGCAGAGACATGAGGCAGACTGTGGTGAAATCAGGTCTCAGACTCCGAGCTCTTGCCCCAACCGCAACAGAGCTGTCCTCAGAGAGGCTTTGTAATAAATGCATAGTGATTCAGGAGGGGAGTGCACAGCTGTTCTGTTTGGTAATATAAGGCCAGATCTGATCAAATTTGATAGTGACTAAAATGTCTACGATCTTATGACTGTTCAGTGGTTTTCAAGGCCCAGGTCTTCTACTGTGCTGTGGACCTTGTGAACACTTGGCATGATGAGTCTGAATCCAGAGTCTGGATGGCCCTAGAGACCAACCTGATGTTTCATCTGTGAACAAATTTTACAGAAAAAGAGGTTCAGGGAGAAAGCTATGGTTTACACTGGAGATTTTGTTACTTAGGGATTTCCAGCACCATCTGCATGTCTTGCTAAGGTACGAAAATGATCCAGCAATAAGCTAGGTAAGGTAGAGCATCACTGTAAGTCCCACCTCTCTTAATTTTCCAGGAGGTTGGCAGTGCAGGCTTCCAGAAGCTCCTCTCAGGTAAAGGATTTATTTCCAGCAGGCCCTTGCTCCGTTCAATTGGATGATCAGACGGATCTTCATTTACACCTTCCTGTCCAGGAACAACACATATGTGGGACAATGCTGGCGAGACAGCTTCTAGAAACTGAGAACATCAGCAGTCCAGGAAACACAAAACACACAGCCTACTTTACTGAACAGTTACAAGAAGAGCTTACAGATATTAGAAAACAACTACAGCAGCAAATCAGAGAAAACACACAGCTGCTTGTTCTCACCATTTCAACTTTCTTTCCGAAAGCTTTGGCATAAGCTGAAATACAAAATGGAATTATAGTTAGAAAGTGATTGTCTGGAAAGATGGTGATTCTGCTTCCTGAACACTTCAGCATGACCCATCATTTGTGGAGATACTTCCATGAATAAAATCACCAGAGCTGGCTCACCCCACAGCTAGCTTTTGTAGAAAAGCAGTGTTGCTTTAAGTCCCCTTAAGGTCCTTTTCACTCTCAGCATCTACTATATCTCCTTTTAGGGTGTGAACTACCAAGCTGTGGAGACTTCCTAGAGAGGACAGGAGACCTCTTGGCAGATGAATGAACATTTTATTACTTGTACACTGAGATAGATCCATTATTGTTTACCCAATACCTTGACAACTGGACCCTTTTTGGAAATTTGTGTCACCTCTGTGGTCCAGACAGGAGAAGGATTTGATCCCAAATGCTGTTTTCTTCACAAGCAGTCAAACCACTAGCTCCTGGCTATGTACAAGCAGGAACAATGCTCTTTAACCAACAGGAACACCAGGTCTGCAAGTACCTAGCTATATGTAAGGCATTATGGCTTGGGACTGGGACTCTGCTTGATCTCAGACACGCTTATTTTCAGCTTTAGGCATTTGCTCTGTATTTCACTTATGGCTAATAGACATCCTGGCTTGGATTTTTTGTTTTTCACTTGCACAAAAACTGCCTTTCAAGATACACAGAGTTGACTTGAAGCTCCAGGAAGGTAGTTTGATATCCTGAAAGGTCAGTGAAATTGGTCAGGTACAGAAACACTTAGAAGATGATCTGAATCCCACAGACATAAACTTAGATCAATTCAGGCAGAGCCCTCTGCTCACAATAAATACACCTGTGAAAAATGCCACTGGGTGATGTAGCAGCTCTGTCAGTGACAAGATCATCACACGCCAACCCAGCTGTCTGTAAAATGGACAGGCTTTTTAGATACCGTCAGAGAAGGCATAAAAATCAGACAAAATTCCCTAATACGGAGACATCTGCTAAATTTGACCTAAGGAAGTTGCAGATGCCTCTCTTTTTGGCTTGTTGGGTAGCTGAGTGGTTTGTAATTGAGAGTTTATATGGCTTATGGCTAAGCAACATTTATTGCTACTTCTCATAGCAGGATGTTCGTGCCATAATTTAGAGCAATGTTCAAGTGCTTGCAGGGTTTCATTCCTCTTTAAACAAGACCAGTTAACAACAACGTTAACTTCAACCCTGCAAATAAATCCCAATCGTTGCTTCTATTTGTACACTTTCACCTCTCAATAAGTTAAAATAGATTCTCTGTTATTTTTGTGTAGAAGTTTTACAACAAGACTGTGGATAAATAGTCACCTTGCACTAAATGAGTTTATGACAGAAGTCTTAAACTCATGTTTAATACTTGAGCTGGCAGAAGGTGCATCTGACACACTAGAATATAGTGAGGAAACAGTCATTTACAATTAGCATGATGCTTAAGGTATTCTTCGGTCAGGTTATGTAACATGCAATTTCTGCAGCTAGAACATGATCTCGAAAGTGTTACAAAGAAAAATGATTTACCCCTCCGGGATCTAAAAGCTAAAGATCACTGGCGCAAGTAGAAGTCAATGGAAATTCTGTGGCTTGTGGCTTTGTTTCTTGATTAAATTCCCCCTGAGTGTGTTTTTGCTTCCAATTACACTGAAACATGACCTATGCTTTGCAGATATTATCTTTATCTCTTAAGTATTTGAGTCATACTGAGTCACTAGCGCTGAAAGACATGGCAAAATGTACTAGAAATAAAACATGCAGAACCAATACTAATGAATGAGGTGCCATTAAAATACTCCACCTTCAAGAAAAGACATATTGCTTACGGCAGGGTTTTTCCAGCCTGCTTTTCTCTCCACTTTTGAATTTCATCAGAAAGAAGTATCTCTAAATCTCTGACACCTTGCTCGGCTATAAGACCTTCTAGTGCAGAAGGTTATTGGAATAGATAAATTTCATCATTTCCTTTTAAAATAAAATCAAGATGTTTTAACAGGGAATGTGAATAAGGATAGAGCTTCCTTCAGTTCTAATGTTCTACATCTCCTTCCCAGAAAAATTTCCCACAACATTCAAACATCCTGGTACCCTTAGAAGAAGTCATTTAAAACAACAATCAAGGGAAAACAAACAAACAAATAAACACTTTACCTCCTTCAGAAAGGTACTTGCTACTTTTTGCAAGTATATGCCTTATAGAAACAGGCATAAAAATAACAGGCTGTATAAAACACTTCCTAAAATACATAGCAGATTTGCAAACCTCCAGAGCAAGCAATTTTTGGCAGTTACCTTTGACTCCACTGATTATCCGGTCTCCTGTGAGACTGGCACTTTTTTGTGCCTCGTCAAATGCTGGCAAAACCTTCAGTATCCTTTCTTGTTGATCAGCTGCAGGCATCTCCAGTGCCATCTGCCTTAGAGCTTGGTTTGAGAAAAGGAAGAAAAGAACTGTTATCACCTTATTAAATGTCCTGTGTGAAACAGCATCTAGGACTCGGCTGGACCTTGCATCTAATTGTCCTTCCTAGATAGTCTGTCCTCTACGCATGTTTCTGCCCTCAGCAGAAGGTCGAGTTCAGCTCAGTGGTGGAGTCTGCTGCAACGCACATAGCCTTAACATGCAGAATAAAAAGGATGCCCTTTATCAAAATGAGTACAACACCTTTGGCAAGCTAGTTCTTTAGACACTTCTGTAGGACTGCGACTGCAATTGCACGCAAAAATATCTTGCTCTGTATCTTAGTTATCCCTACTATAATACAGAAAAAAGTCTCTGTACTTTTTAGTGACATCTGTGGTCTCCTCCTTCATACTGGCTTGCTTTAAGCTACTCCCTTGATAGGAGACTGGTACTGTGCTGAGCTGTTCCGTGAGATGTCGCTGGGATCCTGAAGCACATCCTACCTGTTAGGAGCTGGGTTTTTTCAGGCAAGACCGGAGAAGGTGCTGCTAGAAAACCACTGGAAGCAATTGTAGCGATAAGGATATTTGTCAGCACACTGGCTGCCATGGTGGTCAAACAAGATCTTCTGGGTGCCTAAGCCTGTGCTGTGAGTACCTTTCAACCAAGCTCGTCAATACTCCGTGCACATTTTCTCACTGGTTGAATGAACCACCCGATCTCTTGCCTTATAAACCCTCGGCCTTCCCTCATTACCCAGAGAATAGATTCCACATACCATTCCACCTCAGTGACCTGCATTTTGACATTTGGTGATGTGCTTTTTTTTTCATTTTTCAAGTCTTGCTTCATGACCTAATAATAATAACCCTAATAACAGAGTTGCCAGCGCCAGAGCCCTTTCTCTGCCTGAGCAAACACATTAACTTGGTGTTATCGCTGCTTGAACAGGAGGATCTCAAATGTGTGTAAACTTTGCGACTGAGTGCTAACAGAAGTGCGCGGGCAATCTTCCTGATTCACATTGCCGAGGTTCAGAAAAGAAACAGGGGTGCAATTTCAGCAGCCAAGTCACAGAAGCCAAGCCCCAGTGAGGCCAGCTGACAGCAGAGCAAACAGTGAAGAACTGAATAAATAGCAAATCCTCCAAAGTCAGCCATGCCCTCCCAGGGACTCAATTGAAATGTGGGATAAGGCTGAAATCAGCCTGGGTGAATCCATCAGGAGCAGGGCTAAATCTTTGGCTGCTGTCAGCCAAAGGTGAAGCAGGAGAGATAGACAGACCCTGCCTCAACTTGCAGCGAGTGATAGTTAGGAGCTTTCCTTCTGTGTGGAATGCCAGGTGCTAAATGCCAGAGAAAATGCTGCAAGGTGCTTTCTCCGTAGCAGGAACTTAAAAGTGCACCCCGGGCTGTACCTCCCCAGCATCCAGGGGAAAAGGAGTTCCAGGAAGGTACCGGGGAGTGAGAGGCAGCTTGGGGTCAGCCCTGGCATTTGGCTGGGCAAAAGGCTCCCTTTCATTCCTGGCACAGGGCTGCACCACCCACTGCAGCGTGGTGCACGCAGCTGACTTCACGCACCCGCTCACCAGATTCCCCCTCTGTCTAATGGTGCTTTTCTGCAGCCAGTTTCTCCCAGGCAGGGAAGCATTGCCTATGGTGAGGCAAAGAAGCCTGAAATCCAATATGAGATTTCCCAGGCATAAAGAAGGGTCTTAAAGCAGTGCTGAGCACAAAGTGCATATTTTTTCTTCAATATTTCCACCACCATTTTATCCTTCTTCTTCAGTGAATATATGAAATGCACTGTCAGTGCACTGCTGGGGAAAGATTGCTCTTCTGACTGAAAAAAAAGTGCTGAGACATCCCGAAAGGACACCTGTGATGTGATCTGCTCCAAGGAGGGATGCCTACTAGCTGAAGAGGCTGAATCTGAGTCTGGTCTGCGGATCACTCCTGGCCTTGTGTTTGTGTTTCTGCAAACGGCCACAGTGGCGGCTATTTTGTCAAACTAACTCGCTTGTGGCAGGTCTCAGGAGAGCAAATGCTTCGGCGAGACACTGCCTCCTGCTTGTTGGCAGTTTCTTGAAAACGTGGTCAAACCTGAGCAGGAACGGATTTTGCCGTGCTTTTGGCTAAGGAAACCACAAACAAAAGGGACTAGTGAATTGTTTTGACAGGATCCTACATAGCCTGTACATAAAAAAAAGAAGCCAAAGCTGCTGTTTGGAGCCTTGGGCAGGGAAAGGCCAGGTAATATTCATTTCCTTGTATAACCCTTCTGTCCGGACTTGACTGGCAACAAGGAGCTGAGTTCAAATCTTAGGGTCACTTCTAAAACACCAGCTCAGATGCCCTTTCAAAAGCCTGCGAAAATTAAAACTGATATTTCTGGTGCTCAGCAAGCTAATTTTCCTCATTAGTAAACATGACTCAGCTTAACAAACAATGTTTTATATTAACAGCAGAAAAGAAGGGTAGATAAACAGCAAAACAGGCAATGCTTAACTCCTAGTATATCAATACTATTATTTCAGTCCTCTCTGAAGTTGGTTAGGTCTGTCGTGGGCTGGACCCTTCCTTCCCCACTGCTCTCCATCCCACTTTCAGTTTGGGTTTGGCAAGTCTTGCTGGACACCAAGGTTAATTTGGGCTGTCTGCTCAAAATTACCCATTCCCCCTTGCCATTCCTCACTCTAGGCATTGCTAAGAGCTTCTGTTTTCCCAGCTCTTCAATCGGACCACAGCAACGTCTCAGACTTCCCCCGTTCCTGCATGTTCAGGAATCACTTTCACCCACTCTTGTCTCTGACTTTGGAGACAACCTCTATCCTTTAAAGAAAAATTTTAATCAAAGCCTTTTCCTTTTGTTCCTCTGCTTTATTGGTATTTTTTGTTAGTTTGTTTTTGTTTTTGGTGAGACTATATCTTTTGCTTCCCAGAGCCTGGTGAGGGTGACCAACTCACCCTAGGGACACTGAGGCCTTGGCCCAGACTTCTATCCATGATTACAATTACAAACATTATTTACTTAATTACACCCCTTTTATTTCTTTTATTTCTCCCCCCCCCCCTTTTTTTTAACCAGAAATGCCTCCCAAATATAATGAAATAATGCATGCAAAGTATACATGTTTCAGGCCTGCCCATGGGTTCCTTTCATTCATGCCCCCCCTCCATCAGAAGTCAGTGCAGTACTCCTCATTTTTTACATTTTCCTTGGAGTGGTGAGACAACCATTCTCTCTTTGAGGCTGTGTGTTAAGACAGATTTGACAGTTGTCAAATTAAAAAAAAAAAAAAAGAAAAAAAAGAAAAAACATCCTGACAACACATCTGCAGACAGGGCTGCACAGCCAGGGGCCATTTCCCTGTGTGCAGATGGCTCAGGTCAGCAGCATTTCCGTGTAGACACCTCAGCACTTCTGGAAACTTCTGCTGAAGAAGCTGCCCAGGCCTGCATGCTTGTATGGTGCTTGCTAGTTGTAATAGTTGCTCCTAGTTATTATGTAGTTGTCTGAACTTATAATGCTTAAAATTATGCTTCATACAAATCTAAATCCCAGGGGAGCTATGAAGAATAATGCATTAATGATTCTGAGAAATTTAGTTTACTATATTTTGAAGGCAGACATACCTATGTGAGACAGAGGAGGAATTTCATATGCAGGAAGTATTTAAATCTGTGCCTGTTTGTTAATTTCTTTCTACCACAAGAAGGCTATATTCCCTCCTATGAGAACATGTGGACTTGAGAAAATGCACCTGTTTTATTCTACAGCTTTTTTTGAGGTCCTGGATCAAGCTGAAGTCCGTATGCCTAATTTCATGCACATGCAGTTAGTAGAATGACACCTACATCTGGAACTGGTTAGTATTACAAGTTGTGTGTGGCAGTGAAACACAGCATCCCACCTTCACACTACTGAGAGAAACGCAATCTAGCTTATGTGACTGGACAGCACATTGCTTTGCATGATTAGGTCTGTACCAGTGTTTCAGATAAGCAGAATACATCAGTTAAGTAGTACGTTTGTGTTTTAAATTTTGGCTATAGGCATCCTGCCTGGTCACCCAGTGTACTTGTAGGTCCTGCCTTTCCATAGTGCAAAATGTATCAGAAACAACACAGAGTATTAGCTCTGGGATACACTTTGGAACTGAGCTGAAAAGGCAGCAGGGATTTTGGAGAAATGATAGAATCATTATGGTTTGAAAACACTTTTGAGATCATCAAGTCCAACTGTAAGCCCCTCAACACCATGCTTGCTAAACTGTGTCCGTATGCACCTTATCTACACATTTCTTGAACAATGCCAGGGAGGGCGACTCCACCACTTCCCTGGGCAGTCTCAAGACTTCTCAGAACACCTTTTACCTAAGTTTCTTTGAAGAGCACAGATTAATCTCATGGATTTTTCCAATTCAGCAAATAAATAAAGTATTTAATTTGGGATAATTGAATCACAGAATCCCAGACTGGTTGAGGTGGGAAGGGACCTCCAGAGATCATCTAGTCCAGCTCCCCTGCTCAAGCAGGGTCACCTAGAACACGTGGCACAGGGTCGCAGCCAGGCAGGTTTTCAGTATGTCCAAAGAAGGAGACTGAATATTGTTTCCACTTACAATTTCAAACTGCCAAAATAATATTTCATTAAGATGACAGCTTTCTTTCATTACATTTGTTCTGTTTCATACTGTGTAGTTCTTTTTTTTTTTTTTTTAGGATTTCATAAATCTTTACGTGAAATGTAATCACTGGGAAAGGTGATGGTTTGCCTGGAGACAAGCAAATTCCTGAGAAGAACCTGGGCCCCAGCAGTAGCAGCTGCTCTCACTGAGCCCTGCTACTCTTGCCTCTGTGCTGCCTCAGGAGGGCCAGGCCAGGCCATGAGCAGAAGACTTAGTCTCCACTTCTAGTGAGTCCTTGACTCTTTTCCAGACCATAAATTGCAAAAGCACCACCATTAGTGCTAACTGTGGTGTGTTTTCAAAGAAACACAGGTATCTGTAATAGCAACGATGACTGGTCTTGGCCACAAATGTCTCTCATTGAGATAAGAAGTTGTTTGCCTGACTTTTTTTCATATTATTGTGATTTTTGATACTCATGGTCTTATATCAGGGCACAGTGAAGGTCAGCTGATACATGAGTGCCATGAGGGTGACCCCACCACGGGCTGTGTCCTCATCACTGGGTACCGTCTCACCTTACCATGGCAGGCAAAACTGGTAACAGCCTCTGGCACAGACCAGGGGTCATCTAGGAGATGTGGTCAGAAGCTGAAAGAGATGGGGCTGGGGACAGGTCTGGAGACAAGGCTATGGTATGTGGCCAAAGTCTGCCCAAGAGAGAGACAGGCACCTGCATGGCAGGGACTGATGGCCCTGAGCTGAGCTGAAATGAGGTCCTGGGCTATGGTACCAGTGGAGGCCACAGATGAGGCTTGTTGAAGCCATTAAGGCCTATTAGGGTCCTTGGGTCCCCATCATTATCAACCAGATGAGAATTTCTGATTTTGATCAACAACAACAAAAAAAACTTTGTTATTCTTTCAGCTATTGCCACTGAGTGTCCTTTAAGTGTTTCTTACATATAGGTCATTACCAACCAACCCTTAGGTCTGAATGTCTACAACTTGAGTATAGAATTTAAAATATGCTTAGATCTAAGTTTTAGGTCAGATCTAAGTTCAGGGCAAAGTTTTATCAAAAAGACTGTTCATAAGATTTATTGTAAAAAAACACCTGTTATTATTGATCCTGGCTTTGCCACCTGGAACAGTGAACTTTGATGAATTTGACCTTTGCTATAGTCACAGTGAAGTGGTAATTCATTCACTTTTGAAGTAAAAAGACAAACATGTAGAAGATAAAATATCTTTAAGACAGAGAAGTGCTTCAAAACACTCCAGCCTGTTAGCCGGTACTTTCTTACGATCTTTGAATTAGTCTGAATTCTACTGAAAAAAGCCATAAATCTCAGGCATCTCATCAGATGTGCCTGCAAACTGTTCAATCCATGTCGTCACAGGGCTCAATCAGGCCCACAGGTCAGACACAAAGCATTTGGCACTCCACGTTTGTATGTGAAGGAACAGGAGGCAAACACTGAGTACTAATACTCTGAATATTTGTTGAAGGGGTAGGAATTGGCTTTCTTAAGGAACAGAAAGCTTCCAGTCAGTCAGCCAAGTTGTCTGATGCATTGCTGAGATTAGGGCCATAACACAGTATTGCAGACAACCCTGCCTCTTCGCTTTGAACCTCATATTACAGTCAACTTTCAACATTTTCAAAGCCTCCAGGTCTCTGATGTGGCAATGGGAAGCTTTTCTGAGCTATTTCCCATGTGGATATATTTATGGCTCCTGACAGTTTTGATCATGACTTCTTCAAATTTATCCCTCACAAGCACTTATGGATGTGTCTGCTGATGATTCACTTGGTTGCATGACTGGTACATTTTCAACTAACTAATCTGTCTGGAAAGATCAGAATTTCCCTCTAAACGTGCCATAATCACAAGGCCCAGGCCCAAAGATATAATACAGCCAGGACTACATTTAGTTAATTAGAAAAGCCTCTTATAGGAAAGCTAAGTTATGAAAATGATTGCTTTCCTTTCGATTTAGAGATCTGCAGTTGCTGTGAGCTTTTAGATAAACCCTCTAATCTCAGCCCTACTCCTGAGCGTTTTCTTCCTTGGGTTTCACTTCCCCTGCCACCCTCTTGCAACATTTCAGGCTGCTCCAGGGCATCCTTCCCCTGAGTTGTACTGCTCAGGTTGCCCACGGGGTGGCAGAGCGGGGAACAGACTTTTTCCCAGACGGAAAAAAAAAAGTGAAGAAAGGATGAAGTAGTTGAAACTTTCAAAGAAATGCCAGATGGATGTGTTCCATTTTCACAGGAGATACATAGCTATATACACCCTTGGCATGGCTTTGAAAACCTCATCCAGAAGCAATGAACACAGTAGGCGAAAATGTCTTGCAGACAAGGTCAATGGCTCTTTTTAATTTCCCTTCTGTCAGAAGGAAAAGCATGCAGTTATTCTTCCTAGAGCTACCACTGATGTACATCCAGCCCTCCTGGTTGCGCTCAGTCGGAGCCCTGGGCGCTCGAGGTGGCTCTAACTCCTGCTCGCAGCTCTCCCCTCAAGCCCGGCACCTAGTTACAACTTTATATAAGGACCTTTTCCATTCCAACCCGGCAAGACAGCACCACGCAAACCAAGAATCAGTCCGCTAAGCTCACAGGCACCGAGTGAATGCTGCGAACACTCCCCTCTCCCCGAACAGACTCGAGGGCGTATCAAAGAGCATCCAGCAAAGCGCAGAACCCTGCTGGAAGGGCTCCGCGTTTAGTGACCGTGCCGTTTAACGCCCGATGGTGGCGGATCCCTGTCTCAGCCCCGTGGCTGTGCAGAGAGCGAGGCGCGCGGGGAGCAGGGCGGCGGGGCGGGGGCTCTGCTCCAAAGCCCTGCGCGGGTCGCAGAGCCGGGAGGCTTCCAGTGGATCCTCCCCACATAATCTGGGCAGCCTCAAGGAGAGGGCTCATCCCCTCACGGTGTCTCTCCCAGGGGGTTTCCACCTTGTTTTTGCAGCCCGCTGGACCTTCTTGTCCCCTCTCTCGCGTCCCCTCTCTGTCGGCAGAATGGGTTCTGTGTACTTTAGACAGCAACTCTGTTCCTGAAGTTTTTAAGTTCTCTCCCTTGTTTCCCATCTCTGGTGACCTCTCGAGCCGCACTGGGGACAGCTGGAACTGCTCTCCTCATGCTGGTGCTTATTCCCGCTGCGACATACACCACGTAGCTGCAGAGGAGCGGGCAGCTTTTCTCACCTTGCTCTAAGGGCTTTGCATGCAACAGGAAGACCACAGTGCCAGGTCTATGCTTGTATGCTTCTACCAGTATTATGCTTGTACACTACAGAACAAAAGTATTCGTCTGGCAGGACAGCTAAGGCTAGGCTGAGGATGACCCGATTGCTTGTCAGAGCCTTTCAGAAACAAACCCCAAAAGAAGAGTTACTCTATTCCTGGCACAGACCAAGTGCCACAAGCTGCGTTGTGATAAATACGCTTGTGTAGCTGACGGCAGCATTAACTTTGAGTGACCTGCTGCTTTCAAAGAAGCTTCCCTTCTCCTAAATGTCGGCCTCATCACTTCATACCTTGAAAAGCTAGAAGGAGCCGTTATAAATCTCTGACCTGAACATTTTTAGCACAGACCATCAGTACAGTTTGTATTTGAAATTGCATCAGGAGGCCAAGTGGGTGTGGTAACAGCCTGGATTTTTATGTTCCCAGGGCCCACATCCATGACAGTCACAACCTCCACCTCCTTCCCCCGTTAAGTGCCTCCATTCGCAAACAGGGAAAAATAATTCCCTCTTCCATACACCCCGGCTCAGCCATTCTCCAGGAAGACCTGAGTCAGATGTTTGGTACCTAAACCAAATACCTGAGGAAGGTGGGGAAGAAGGAGACAATTGCTGGAGGGAGACACACAGTTACTAAACCAGCCTAATGTAAACAAGATCTAAAGCAAGAGTTCAAAGTTATTAAAACTAGGGGAAAATGCCAAAGAAGGAAATTCTTCTCTGTTCAGTCACCTAGCTCCAGAGCCAGCCAATGAAACCTGCTTTACCATCCCTGAGAGATGATTTACGAGCATGTTTTGAAACTGCAGACAACAATAACAACAATGGGCCTCTCCACGGACCTATTCATCAGTGGAGCTCAAAGTGCTTCTTTGTGAAGGTCATTCTCACCACTCATCTACAGATGGGGAAATTGAGGCACAGGAAGGAAGGGATTTGCTTCAGCAAGTGGGAGAACGAGGGCCAAATCCTTAGTTACTGTGCTAAACTATAGCAAGCAGAAGGCTACATTTTGGCATAGCAGCTCTGCCCCGGCACTGGGCACTGTAGCAGGGGGGTTTAGCCCCTCATCATGCCGTCAGGTGTCTGTAACACACACACATTCATATGAAAAAGAGACACATCTGATGAGGCTGCTGAGGGATGGATGTGAGCCAGAAGAAATGGAAGAGCACAGCTGGATGAGAGAAGTAGTGAGAGAGCAGTTCCAAAGGATGGAAAAGTGGGGCAAGGACAGGAATATCTGTATTTAATAGAGCATCGTAGCAACTGACAAGGAGATAAGGAACTCGTGGGAATTGTGTTTGTTTTAAATAATGGGTCTTACCAGCAACTGCGAACTCTGGATCATGATGCTAAACAGTGTGCGAGTTCTGGTGCCGAGAATAAAGGAATTTAATTCTGAAAGGTGCAGTGCACTCACTGTAAGACATTGAGATTATTCTCCTGATTGTAGCATCTGTTTCCAGTAACTTTATAGGAAAGAACCTAGTTCCTAGGATGGTTTTGCTCTAACGTATGCTGATTTGTTTATTTTATCAGGGATAGAAACAAAGCTTCAGAACTTTTCCCTTTTTCAGCTATTTACAGCTTCCTGCACTGGAAGGAGGAATCAGTCTCTGGGTACTCTTTTCTTCACACCTCTTTAATAGACACATGAAAGGACTTCTCTTTAACAGATCTCTCTCCTTTTTTTTTTTTTTTTTTCTGTTAGAAATGTTTTCTCTTTCTTAGTTGCAAAGTGCAAGTGGGAAGGATAGGAGCCAGGAAACATAGTTTTGCTTCTTTAAAGATCTGGGATAAATTTGACATATCCCCCTCCTCTCAAGAGAGACCAATACAACTCACTTTTCCTTCATGCACAGCCGTGTTACTGAAACCACCGAGACTCCTGTGGGAGGCAAGCCTCAATATGCTGGCTGATATTGTTGCAGACGGGGTCAAAAATATCCCTTATGGAAGTCACTGCAGGGCTCTGTCTTCTGCCCATCTTTCTCTCCGTGCACTGTTTGTTGTATTTGAAAGACTTGAAGAGTGGCAAAATTCACCACTCCCAAGTGCAGAACCTCAGCAATGAGTAACTCATTTTTTTTTCATCTTTAATGTAACCACATTAGTTGAATGGAGACTTGGAAACCTTTTGACCATTTGATTTAATTGCATAGAAGGTGCAGCAAGATCAGGACAAATGATGCAAAGCTTTAAAATCTGATAAGTAGGCATTGAAGAGTCATAGAATAGTCAGCTCCTGTGAGACAGGGAGCAATGGAGATGTAACAACAAAGATTGCCCCAAAGACCAGTGTTTGAGGTATGGATGGAAAACAAACATGTTTTGTAAAGTGGCTATACACTTGCAGCTTCACTTTTCAAACTGTGTTTCTTGGTATTGTTCTCTATCTTTCTTCCTTTTCATTCCTTCCCCATCTCCTATTCTCTTGGGTATCCTCCTCCTATACTTGAGGACTTGAGGAAGTTGTGCAAGCAAACAAATGTGACAAAAAGCTGCCTCTGAAGGGTGAGGATGAACACCAACAAGTATCTGCTCTGGAGGCATGAAAGAAGACCTTGCAGAGATGGATTGAAGCCAAATACCAATTCAACTATAGGCTACTCATAAAAATAGGGTAGCCTGACAGCCTTAAGGTCTGTTATACTCTGTGCATAGGTCAAATGCACCTCTGCTTGGCCGACAGGTTCACAAGTCACTACCCGTTTATTAACTTTATCCTCAGGTGAACTTAAGAGAAGTGCAACCCCAAAAAATAGTGTCTGAAGAAGAATTAATGTGACTTTAGAAAGCAGAAAATATCAGTCTTGGCTACATGGCACTGGGGATGGACACATGGATGTTCCAAAAGCATAAGATAAGCATAGAGACCTGGGAGGGATAAGAACTATAGGTAATCACAGAGAGGTCTTACTAATTTCAGAGGGATTTGGAATGGGCGAAGAATATAAGCCGAAGAATTCTCTGCTACCTTAACATTAGGTTAATACATTAGGTTACCTTAACACATCGAGTCTGCATCAACTAGCCTACCTAACACCATTAGTTCTCAAGGTCATCTAAGTGAGCCCAAAAGATTGCAGTTCTGAATGATAGTCAGGAGGCATGTCCAGGAAGAGCTTGCTTTTGTCGCTCATACCTGACCTTGGCTGGAAATGTTTCTGATGAACCAGGCTGCTCTTGGTGGAACAAGCTGGCTCACCCCAGCAATATCCCTGTAGCTGCTAAGCAGCAGCCCGGTCTGGTTCCCACAGAGTGAGGAGCTTGGAAGCCCCAGCTAAGCTGGCAGGCCCTAATCGTTGGCAACTGAGATCATTTTGGTTTCAGCATTTTCAAAAGGTTGGGACTGAACATTATTTCAGGACCACATGGCCAGATTTTTGCTGAGCCCAGAGAGTTTTGAAAATGTTGCTTTTCATTCTGAAACAGAACAACTGCTCTTGCCCTCTTCCAGCCCCAAAATTGTAATACCCTTGGGACGGACCTACTGGCATTTGACTCGCTGTGATCATGCATCTTCCAAAGTTGCATGTCCTGGCCTGAAATCACTGGGCTCCAAGATGTGCAGGAGGCTGCAGAAATATGAGATGCTGGTGGAAGAGGTGAGAGCAAAATAGGAGAAGAAAGGGAGTGTGGGGTAAATGCTTAATAATATCACTGTCTCCTCACTGCCAGATTTTAGCTACAATTTTATACAATCTATTGCATTTTATTTTATACAATCTATCTAGTCCGCATTATCTTATTTCAGAGCAGTTCATCATCATTAACATTTGGAGGAGGGATGATGAAGTTTGTCACTGGCTACAGGGGTTTGACACAGGGATTGTGCTGTTCCAGGGAAAATCAGCTGTGCTTCAGCCCAGCGGGAAGGACTTCCTGGGGACCTGAGTTTCTGGTTTGAGAAAACGAGGGAAGGGGCAGTGCAGCCAGCACCCCCAAACCTGGCGTACCCAGGATGAGCACACGCAGCCATGGGAGAGCTCCTGGGTGAGCTCCCGGGAGCTGCGGGCTCCCTCGGAGAGAGGCTCCCCGCGGCGCCCACCCAGCGGGTCACGCACAGCGGCAAGGCGCCGTGCGCAGCGGCAAGGCTGCAGGCTGAGCTCCCACAGCAAAGCTACGGATGCTCCTGCTTTTGGGGCATCGGAAACTGAAGCGGCCAGGGGCATTTTTTATGTGCTACAGGAAACAATTTGGCATCAGCAGGGAACAGGTTCTCTCTCCTGCGACAACCTTCCTATCCTTAGAAGCCAGCGTTTCGTAAAGCCCACAAATCAAAGCTAACCCCCTCCCTGCTCTGAAAGCAGGCTGTGTTTTAAATCTGTGTATTAGATTTTCTTTCTAAATTGTTTTATCCTTCTCCTGCAAACCCAAACAATTCCCAGACAGTGACTCGTGCTGACTAATCCAGTCTGGGAGACTTCTAGGTGTCCCTGTAACTTAAAACCAGCAAACAAGCTTCCTAATTCAGTAGCTAGACATTCCAATGAAGACCTGCAGGTTCTGTGCTTTTATTTTCCTTCTCCTCAGGGTTAAATGCGCTTTTATCTACGCCGTGCCTCCCTCCCCCAGCAGGCAGGAGCTGAGATGAGCTGTAATTCGGACATTCCTTCCCCAAGATCCTGCCCCCGTTGGAAGTTGTGCTCCACGGGGCATCCTAGTGGCAGCGCTAATGTAAGCCCTCGGCATAGTTAAGCAGTGAAAAGAAGGGGGATGAAGGGAGTGCCTAAAGTAATAGTTGAGACATGTTCCCAAATCATCTTACAGACCTGTAAAGCCCAGTGTTGTAAAAAGATATGGGGCCACGTTTGAACTATATTTTTGGCCCATTTACAGTGCCAGACTGAGTCATATTTTAGTCATGTCTAGAAACCACAATATCATTACAAGGTATTCCAGTATCCTAGTGCTTGCAGCAGTGATAGGGTTATAAACTGTAAGTGTAAGATTTGTCCTCGAGCAGGTAATGCGCAATTTACTGTCAATTCTGTGGCTGCACGTGTTAAACTAATAATGAGCATTTCCATAGCTGCTGAGGAGGGAGCGTAACTCCTGGGCTCAGCAAACTGCACCATGACACCAAGCGAGCCCTTTTGCAAGACAAGCCGCTGAAGAGGGGGAAAAGCCACGTAAAGCAGGGAACCTACATGTGCTGTCTTTCTAGGACACTGGTGCTGAGCTGCACAGTGCCTTGGAGGCTGATTGTATTTAATAAGCTGCTTTGCTCCGGAGCCCGACTTCGGGATGCTTCCTCATTGCGCAAGTCAAAAAAAGCAGTGTGGGAGAGCAACGGCACAAATATATCTATAATTAAAGGCCACGGAGGCTGTCAGGGTGTGAGGCATCACAAGAGGCCAAGAGTCTTTTGCATCCCTCCTTGCCTGCCCCTCCTCTCCCAAAAAGCAGCCTCCAGCCTTTTCCTGCTCTGCCCTCTGGGCCCTTTCCCCCTTCCTCCCCGCAGAGGGAGGCGTGGGGCTGCGCTGGCCTTTCGGAGCAGAGAAGCGGCGCAGGCGGGCCGGGGGCTGCTCGGCGGGCACCTTGCTGGCCGTGGCGCGTGCGCTGCTCACCCGCCTGCCCGCCCGGCCCGTGCCCCTCTGCAGGGAGGGCGGCGGGGCGACCCCCGGGTGAAAGACACAGCCCTGTGGAGCCCCCGTCTGGTGCTTGCCCTCCAGTACAAAGCGGGATCTCTTCTAGTCCGCCCTGTCTATGGTCTTAAAACTAGCTGCAAATGTGTCTGCTGAGATGTGTTTTTTGTTTTGACTGTCACTGTAGCTTCTCTCCCTGTTGTGTTGAAGTGAGGAACGAGTATGTGCTCAGTCATCTACTTCTGGACAAGTCCTTTTTGGCTTCATAGGGTGAGGAGAGGAGTATGTGTGGTAAACCCTCGCAAAAATGTAAGTAAGTGCAATATTGTTAGGATGACATCTGAGTATGTGCTCAGTCATGCACTTCTGGACAAGTCCTTTTTGTCTTCATAGGGTAAGGAGAGGAGTATGTGTGGTAAACCCGCGCAAAAATGTAAGTGCAATATTGTTAGGATGACATCAGATTGTGTTGAGGTCATACGGTCATATGGAGCAGGGTTACCAGTAACCATGTCACAGTGTTAGAGTTGTATAATTCCGACCAGACGTGATTAAGAGAGTTAATTCACATAGATTAGAAATTTTAGTATCTGGAGTTCAGTAACTCTCTTTTCTTAGTCGTCTGACCCTAGGCTTTAAATGATCATATGAATCATCACTTGAGAGATGGAGTGCTACCTGGCAAGTTGTGAGAGAATTTCTAACAATTCGTTTTATAGTTTGTTTCTCATTGAGAGTGGCAGATGAAAATAGACCTTAATATATGCTTTATTGCATAGCAGGATATCACTGAAGCTTCTTTAATATAAGACAGTATGTTGTGTAGGGCCAATATTAGCAAATGTTTAGATGTGTGTATGTACATATGTGTGCATGGTACATATAGGTATAGGTAGGCTTTCAGAATGACCTTTCAATATTAACTACTTTTCCCCCTGATTTTGACAGTCTTTTTCCGCCTTATCAATGTTTCATTAATGCTACTGTTTCATTATTTACTTGAGAGAGAAAAACAACCAATGCATCTTGCAAGTAATATAACTCAAACTGTTTTGATGCTTGTAAAGTAAGGCTCAACGCATCAATATCAAACCTCAGGATCCAACCTGAGTGGAAAAAGATAAAGCTACAATCTTAAAATATTCAGTTTTAATCACGAAGCCAAAGATAGGCAATTACTCGACCTATGCACACCCAGTGTCTCATTTCAGTCCTATTTCGATAATCCTGTTGGATAGAAGACCCTCTGCCAGGCCACCCCACATAGGAAGAATGACATTTTATGGTAAAAAAGGAGGGAAAAAAAAAGTCAATAAAATG
>NW_010585723.1:92956-112703 GCF_000705375.1 Tinamus guttatus
CCGCACCAGCCAAATCGCACCATGATACAGCGTGTTCCTGGAAGCCCGGAGAGGAGCAGCAGGATGTGAGTCAGGGCGTCGCGGTGCGAGTCAGCAGCGAGGCTGCGGAGCCGGCCGCGGCCCCAGACGGAGCAGGTATCCTGTCCCTCTGGCTCAGCCCTCCCTTCCACTTTCCTGGCTGAACTGCAGCTCTGCATGTACAGCCTGGAAGCTGCGGCTCGTCCTCTCCCCTCCGCCTTGGAAATGGTACCTGCCTGGGTGAAAACGCAACTCTCTCCACACCCTACCTGCTCCCCCTGATTTTACAAAGCCAGAGTCAGGGGACAAAAGGGAGTCACCCCCGGTGCCGAGCGGCTAATTAGCCACTGTCTGTATCAGTGAAAATCCTATATCAGCCTTGGCACAGCGAGATGAAGATGAATTGTGAAATCGCTGCTGCTTTGCCAGACATTTTTCTCAAGTTGCAAAAATTTCTGTCAGTCATACACAACGAGCCCCGAAAATCGCATAGCATCGAGCTTTGCAATTCCTCCATCATCCTGGCAAGCACTTTAAAGGCAGCAACTGGCACAGGAGACGGGGTGAATGAAAGCCGGGATTAGTCTGCCGGTGTCAAACGCAGAGGCAGATAAGGCAGGACTAGGAGCTTTAACTGCTTCTGAAGGCTTTTTGTGAGTCTGAGATTCGGTTCCTCCTTCCTCCCCTCCTCCCCACCCCGTCTGATTTGCTAATCTTTCTGAAGGGAAACTGTTCTTAAGTGTGACTTTCCCTTCCTCTGAGTGCCTCTGAGTGCGAGGCAGGCATGGTCTTGATCAAGCTTGTTCATTCGGAGCCGTGTCTTGCTTAACAGGGGAAATGGGCTGCGACCACAGCAGTACTTGGGGGTGGTTTTGCGCTCAGGAGAAAGATGCAGCCTACCTGCAAACTTCTCCTAGTGCTTTCCCCTGCCTCTCCCTCTCTTCTGACACTGCTCATATGCCTGTCCCTCTCCTCTGCCTCATTTTCCCAGTCCTTTCGCTTTTACGCCTCCCAAGCCACAAGGTTTGGATGGAGATACAAGGAGCGAAAGCCGCAGCAGCGCCAGGGTCCCACGTGGCTGCGACCGGCTCCGTCTCCCAAGCAGGGCATCCGAAACGCCCCTGCCGCCCGCCCTCCCTCCAGACCCAGCGAAGCCTCGGCCCCGTGAGCGCCGGGGAAAGGTGCATCATCGCCCGGCGGCTGAAGGGATTAGTCAGTAGCTTGAATAAGGGGGACTTTCCAAAGGACAAGTTCATTGCTGGCAGCGGTGGCAGCCGCCCGCTGCACAAGGCTGGTATTCTCACAGCTCTCCGCGCTGGAACATGAGGAGCTGGAAAATTACAGAGCAAACTGTAAAATTCCACGGGCAGCTCCGTGGCCCCGCAGGGGGGTTTCCCTGCGCGCGGGCGGCTGGGGAAGCCGCTGCAGCAACGCGGGGGCACAGACGCAGCTGGGGAAGCCGCTGCCGCAGCGCGGAGGCACCGCCGCAGCGCAGCAGCCGGGCACGGGCAGCCCGCGCGCAGGGGGCTGCGAGGGCCTGCTCGGCCCGAGCGAAAGCCCTCCCAAGCCTTGAAATATCCACTAGAAACGTAAAGCGACTGCGCCTTCCCTTCTCTCCACAGCCTTGAAAAGCCTCTTCTAGGCTGCTAACAGGTGACAGGACTTATTTTGGCTGAGAACGACAGTGACAGATATGTCACATATCTGGAAATTTTTAACTTGCGGGGGGAGGAGCAAGCAGCAAACAAGCCCCGAGCGATTCTCTGGAGGAGAGACCTTTGGCAGAGATCTCCTGCCTCAGCGTTTGCTTTCACTTCATTTCAGTATCATTTCGGTGGTTTTGCGCAGTGTTACAAAGGCTCAGGGAGTTCTAGAGGCATTTAAGCCTCTACAATGTCTCCTGTGGTATATAAGAACGAGAGAATCTCTGCACAACTGAGGCGTCAAACCCTCGAGAAAAAAAGGAGAAAAAAAAATGTGATAAAATATGAGCCTCAAGTAGAAACCTTTCAAAAAACAAACAAGCAAACAAAAACTTGTTAATGCTGTTTGGTGACACAGCTGTGCTTAATGTTGATGCAGAACTTCCCAAATATGCTGCATGGACTCACAGAAAGGTACCAGCCCGTTGAGAGGCGTAAGCATGGAGTAAAAAAGACTAAGAGGAAACAGAGAGTGCTGTGATTACAGGCTGGGATGCCTAGTGCCAATTCTACTCTTCGCTCCCCTTCGTGTTCATTTTCTATGCATAATCTTCCCTGACTGGTCTGCATGGCCCTTGTTGGTAAATTAGCTCATTTCTTGAAACCACCGTACTAGAAAGGGTCTTGGGGAAGAAAATGCTGCAAATCCGTCAGCGCCTTTGAGCATATCAATTCTCTGGTTCTGAGTGGAGTGAAACACCAGAAGCTTCACATGAACATTTTCTGCCAGCTTTTCTTCAGCAATGGATGGCAGGGATGGGGGAACACAAAGTGAAGGCATCCTAACAGTTTGTTTGAATTTCTCTCTCTCTTTTCACTTCGGTGTCAAGAAAGTTAAGTGCTCTAATGATATTAATATGCCTGGAAATGATACCAAAGACAACAGGGGAAAGCACCTGTTCTAGCTGTGTATATTTTGGGCATAGAAGGAAGGGAAAGGAGGGGGAGAAATGTATATTCCTTCACATTTGAGGCTGCCTTAAAGGACTGCCTAAACTAACAGAGCTGTCTGTACACTATGTGCAGTAATGAAACAAAACGAGGCATTTTAGCAGCAGTAACTGGCTGGGGGCAGGACGTCCCCTAAAATGCTACTCACGTCTCACTGCTAACTTAGTGCTCCCAGTCAGGAAGCAGAGGCAGGTCCAAAGCCTGACCTGCGAAAATGCCGATTTCACAATCGACGTAGGTGCTGTCCTAGCAGGTCAGCGCATAAGCTGCTCACATGAAATATAAGCCATCCCTCCTCCTGAGTAAGCACACTCCTCCTGCGCTGGCGTCACCGCTGCCTTGAAGAGCACGATGGCACGATGGGCGATCTGCAAGGCCTCCCGCAGGGGGGAGACTCCACTGCACCACGCTGGCCTCCTCTTCCCTCCCTCCCTGCATCCAGGAGGAATGAAATAAACGAGTTCAACCTTGACCTTCCCCTCTTCTGGCTCCCCTGTGAAAGGTGCCCTGGCAGACATGGTGCCAGGGCAGCCTTTCTCCCTGTCTCTAAAGGCATCGCGAAAGCACAAGCCAAACCAGCGATGGAATCCGGGGCAGATACCACGCGGCTGCCAGTGGCGAGCGGACTCCTCAGCCTCTGTCCCGCTGCCTCCAGCCTGGGAGATGGTGTGGCACTGGGAGCCCCATGACCCGCGAGGTGCACGGGTGGCCACACACGTACCGCTGCCTTAGGAGGCACCAGGGAGAAAGAGGAGGTTTGGATTGCAGGGAGGGCGCATGACCTGCAACCACCTGGTCAGGGAGCAGCTGGTAGGAGCTGTGGGGAGAGCCACTGCCTCCTTGAGTAGCTGGGTAAACCCACACCTAGAAATCATGTTTCTCTGCACCTGGAGAGGGGTGACATGAGGCCTGTGGCAGCCCTCGCTGAGCTGGTGCCACAGTCCTCGTGACGAACCTCAGCAGACACCTGCAGAGCTGTATTCCTGACCCACCGCTTCGCTTCGTAGCTTCGCCCGCCCCTGGCTCCCGCCTCTCCTCTTGACCTCTCCCTGCACTGCGGGAGTGTGTGAGCACCTCCCAGCTGCTGAGGACTTGGTGGCCACACGGCCCCATGGGGAAGGCAGCCCTCAGGTGAACAGAAGGAGACCTGGAGCACGCAGAAAGCAGAGCTGCAGCTCAGCAGCGCGCTCCCGGCACTGATTCCAGCACGTGGCTGACTCAGAGCACGTGTGAGTTACCTGATGTCACCCTGGGAGGGAAAGTTCACCTGTCACAACAGCTTGCGGGAGATGCATCCACCTTGCCCTAGCTAGCTCACGTCCCGAGCACAGCCTGCTGCAGCGCGGGTGGGCGCCACGCTCGCCTCGGAAGCAGGTCGGCTGGCCCATCTCTCTGCCCTGCTGCTGGCACCTGGGCGAGCTGGTTCAGTCTACCTCGGATGGGTGTATCATGCCCTGGAAATGCAGATGTACAACTAGGGTGCCAACTGTGTACGAAATGTAATGGTGTCTCCTGGAGTCCTGACCCTTGCAGGAGGATTTACTGCACCTGGGGGACCTACAGTGTCGTTATCCACCTCTGCACTAGTTGTCTAGACTTCACGTGTTGCCAGCAGGGTACAACAGGCACCTGTGGGGTGCAAGTTGTTTCCTCCTACAGGAGTCATCTAAAGCGAGCCGGATGAATCACATGCAGTGAACATCTCTTTCTCTCCTCGATTACAAAGATCCTAGACAACTACATCCACCAGACACGCGCAAGGTGGAATGAACCCCATCCTGCCTATACCTTCAAAGCTTCTCTTTCACGGCGCAGAGAGAGATGAAGGGAATTGGCAAGATACCCCCTGGGGCAAAACCGGGCAGCCACCTCGAGGAATGTTTGCTCGTGGGCCTACTCGAAGCTTCCTCCGCAGGCCGATACGCCTTTGCGCCTGGCCTGATCCGGCCAGCGCCGGCAGGCATCACCGGTACCCGCTGCTCCCGAGCACTGCGTTAGCAGGGCTTGGCCGCCCGGGGCCTGTGCTCAAAAGGGCAGCCGTGGCTTTACATCACAGGGAAACAGCTCCCTCGCTTTGTGTCTGTGTTGCAAGACAATTAAATGTGAGGTTGAAATTCCTTAGATGAGTTATTCCCACTGCAGAACCAGTAGCCTAAATAAAAAAGGAGCAGAGTTGAATGAGGAAGTCACTACAGGCTACAAGGAGAAACAGTGATAAAGGAGTGACTACAACACGGCCTCAGGGGTCCTAAAGGTTGCTCCTAGCGAGGAAGTCACTACAGGCTACAGGGAGACACAGTGATAAAGAAGCGACTACAACAGGGTCCTCAGGGGTCCTAAAGGTTGCTCCTAGTGGTGTGAACTAATTACACCATATTAAACTTCTTTAGCCTATAGATAAACGGAGTCCCTATCAACCTCTCTTTTCATGTTTTTCACTGCTATCCTCCCATTTTTCCACGAGAGTAACATAAGAAAAAATGTATCCTCTGGAGTTTACAGTCATTTTATCCACCACAAAACACTGACCTTGATGTGAACTAATTAGGATTGCAACAGATTATTAATACAAGTCGGTAAGGTGGAATTTTGTCAGTATAAAAGGGGTCTTTGAAGATAACAGCCATTTGTACTTTCATGATCTCATCCCAAGTGCTCAGAAGAAAGCCTATAAACTAATAAAGTAGAACTCATCTAGGGGCACTTGGTGCACAGAGCAGAATATCACCCTCCAAATGCTTATTACGGGTGGCAAATGAAATCTGCTTGGATTCTTTTGAATTCCAACACAAATCAGGATTAAAACAATTTTTGGTGATAAGCAGATCTCTGATGATCTAAAGACACACCAGTTCATTTCATTGACTTAGAGAAAGTAAGTGACATATCAAATGCAACCTTCATACTTCAGCAACTGAGGTCACCTTGAGAAAAATGATACTGAGCCCAGTGGTATGAATCCTCTCTCCAGAGTGCAGCTTTGATTTACAAGGTGAAGTAAGGTCTTCTCCGTGTGAACATACATTTGTAAAGTGAGTTAGATTTAGAATTATGCACATATATATATATATAGTTAAGTAGATCATTAAGGCACTGTTTTCCATTAGAATACTAAACAAAAACAGGCTTATTGAAAAAAATATTTTACAGTCTTCTCTTCTAAACCACCAAGATAGTTTTCAGGAGGTCTGCAAAACCGGAGTGGAAAATAAGTTAAGCCCAGAAGTATGCGCTGAAAGCCTCAAGTCACCGCTCTGTCAGAGGCATTGAATCCAGAACTACATTTAAAATACCTTTTAAGAAATGCTTTCCTTCCCTTATGAAATCCCTTGGCACTTCCTGTTTAGTTAAGGAATGTGCCTTCCTGCACCACTGTGGCCACCACAAATCCCACGTAACCTACAGCACCTGGGGTGGCAGAAGGACGTCTCTGGTGAATCAGAAATCGGATTCACTGGAAAACCGGGGAATCTGATTCCCCGATGAATGAGAGGAGGCTGGAGGATTGCACTGGGAGGAGGAAGGTGAGTAAAGCCTGTCTCCTTGTTCAGCTCTCTGGGAGCAGGAGCACTGAGGATGCACGCTCATTTCTGCCCGGTTTGAGTGTTAGCTCTGCCGGCCACATTTACACGCTGTATTGGCTCATTTTGGAGCAGACCAAACCTCGATCCGAAGGGCAAAAGGCACAGGCAGCAGGAACGCTGAAGTTACAAGGCCTCCTTCCAGAGCAACTGCGGGCGCCAACCACAAGTTCGGCAAGCGAACGCGCACACAGGCGGTTGCCGGATTGAAACCGCTTGGCAGCGCCGCCAAAGCCGGGCGCCAAAGCCCAGGCCATGGAAAACGCGGGCGCCGGGATTCAGGCACTGCTGCTGGCGGGCTGCTTCCTCCAGGCGCTTGGGAAAAGCTCTGTCCCATGCGGGGCCGTGTCCCTGTGCCACCCCGGAGGGGGAACCTCCGTGACCCTGTGCTCACGGCCACATCGGCCCCCGTTCCTGCTCCTGCTCGTCCTCCGCGGGCTCAGGCTGCTCAGAAACACGCTCCACAGCCCCTAGCTTCGGGTCCCTGCGTGTAGGAAGCGGCTCTTGGCTATTTCTGGCTTGCACTTTACCAGAAGGGATCGAGTAAGCGGCAACATCCTTAACGGAAAACTGCAATGCAAAATGTAGGAAGAAGTACTGATACACGTCAAATGTTGCAAAATGGCCTATGCGAAAGCAAAATCTGATTTGCATTATTAACCAACAATCAGCTGCTGTGTTGCCAGAACGAGGAAGGCTTCTTTTTGGAACAGGAAATGCATTTTTTTTGTGTGTGATACAAGTAACAGTTTTGCATTGCTTTCTATGCTAAGCATCTTAAAAATTAACCACAAAACCTTTAGTATACTAAACACTTTTGAACAGCTTGGAAAGTCTAGCTTTTATAGCCTCTTTATAGTCTAGCTTGCTATATCCTCTTTTAATTTCTACCTTGTGACTAGTCTGTCTGCTCAGAAATATCATGCAAAATTATTCCTTCTGCTGACAATTACAGGCCCATAAAACACTTACACCTGTGTCAGACGCGTTTTAGGAACTTAACTAACCACAGCTCAACAGCACTGAATGTGCTGAACTGAGCACTTTTACACAGCTGTGGCAAGGAGACCAAGATTACTAGTAATTATGAGCAAAAAGAACAATTTTCCAGTTAAGAAATTATCTCAAAGCTAAACATAATCTTGATATATAAGCAACTAAATATTAAATAATTATTGTTTTCTTTTATAGAAAACACCAACAAGAGTAAACTGAAAGGCATTTACTTTTAAGTTAATAACCAAAGTGGCAGCAAGAAATTAATTTATTTTAAATTTGGGGAAAAAAAAATCTCTACATGAAGATTTCAGACTATAGCAAGTTAGTTGTATTTTGGATTATTTGTCTGGTATGGGTGAAGAAAAAAAAAAAAAACTTAAGAAATGTTCCTAAAAGAAATGTTTTATGCCTATACTTTCAAAACCCAAAACATTGCCAAACTTTTTGAAACCATACATTCAACCAGAAAATAGTATTTTTTTCTTGGTTGTTGTTAATATTTTGGAATTGCCGAAACAACAACAAAAAAGAACTATTTTCATTTCTGGGGCTCTTTAATCTGTTTAAATTAATATGCTGTATTACTCATCTTTCCCCAACATGATCCTAAACGATCACCTAACTGAACCTGCACTAGTTTCTTCTGCCAGTGAATTAAATGCAAAATGGTTTATTCCCCCATCCTCCAGAAGCTCTTCCCTCATTCCCACATGCTCATTTAGCCAGTCTGAACTTAGAGATAAGCTGATGATGAGACACTAGAAGGCAAAAACAGACAATTACCTAGGCAAATGTTTGAAGGATTTGGGCCTTGGGGCAAAAACGCTGTTTACTAAAGACTGAAAGCGCCATTTGCACTGAGTACAAACCCAGTGCGTCTGAACTCAGCAGTTCTGGATAGTGGCCACCAGTGGACTCAGCGCAAGGTTTATAGGTGCAAGATAACATCACACTCCTGTCTGCATTTCATCACCGCAGGGCCTTTCCTGTGTTCTTAAACAAAGGTGTGCAAGTACCAACAGAAGTATACTTTACCATCTGTCTTAATGTTCACTTACTGCATAGTTAATCATTTATTTTTTATGCTGAAGACCACCCTGGCAAGGTGCAAGGATGGATACTCAGCTGGCCTAGTTAGCAGAGCAGTGCCAGCTAACACTGGTTGAAAAGCTCTCTTTTTGGTTTAATCCTCTACCTTCTAAAGCTCAGTGAATAGGAATAGAGTTTCAGTGCCTCACACTTGTCTCTTTCCTGCCTGTTTTCCTCCTCAAAAAGGAAGAAGAAGAGAGAAAGTGGTAAGAGTCAAGATGAAGAGACACAAAAAGACGCTGCAGTGCATTTCATACGTACATGTATTCATGTACATGCTCACATCTGCATAGTCACGGCCAGGAATCAGCACTGGTGCTGGCCAAAATGGAAGCAACCAGGATATGTAAGGGAAAGCATAAAACTGAAAGTGGGAAAGTATGGGTAAGTATTGACCCAGTTGCTTTCATGGCTGTGATGTGCACATCTGCAGGCTGATGTGCCCACTGCAACAGCCCTGTCAAATGAGGAAGCATAATTAGCCCCATATACCCAGGAATATGGGGTATGGGAAAAGGCTGAAAGGCCCCACTACACTTTCAGGCTATTTCAAGAGTGGAGAGCAAACTCCTCTTCGATAGGCTCAGCCATAGGGTTCCTATTTGAATTGGTAGAAAATCACCACTAATGTACTCACTGCAAGCCAAAAACAGAAACAAAATCAAGCCCTGTGGGACATGACTGCTCTCCCTGCCTCCTGTCACTTGCCCTCAGTGGAAAGAAGGACACAACAAAAAGGACAGAAAAAGGCCCAGTTTAGGACTAGAACCACCTAGTTTAGGACTAGTACCACCTGACCAGAGCAGAACTAGAAAACAAATCCACCTTCAATTGAAACAACGCTCCGAAAGAACTAACCGACAGCAGCATTTTCACACATTGTACGTCTAGGACAGCAGAGCAAAAGACCTGGAGGAGGGAACATGGAGAAAGATGGACTGCCATGGCAAAAAGCAGACTCCAGCTTTCATCTCTGGAGCTAACAGCCATCCTGATCCTCCACCCGAGCTGAGCTACCTCGGTGCCCAGAGGCAGATGACTTCAGTCACAATGACACCCAAGCCCAGCTGCTCTCATCACCAGTGAGTACTCAAGAAATGGCCCCCAAACGCCAGGCAAACGGCACATGTGCTAGGTCAACTGATAAGAAGAAGATAAGTGATAACCCAGCTAGAGGTAAATCTTCCAGGAAGTGTGGGGCAACCTACTATCTGCCACCCCTGTCTAATCCACCAAAATGGTCCTAGAAGATATGTCCTTGGAGGCCAGTCCTTACATTGACATGTCAGGCTTAAGCTATACACTTCATGATGATTCCCTTGGTTTTGTTTGGTTAAAATATTTGCCAAACAAAAAAAAAAAAGAGGGGCATGCTGCATCAAAGCACGGGGCAATGTGTCTTGTAAGGAGACAGCGTTTCCTCAGTCCTCCCTTCAGTGTTTTTTTTCCTCTGTCTTCAAATGTGAAAAATAAGTTGTATGACAGCCTTTGGTGGAGATGTATGTAACAAGGCCCTCATTGTCTCAGACAGGTGTGAGATTGGGATTGATTCAGAGCCAACAGCCCCAGTATCAGAGCCAGCTCTGTGAGCTGAAAACATACACCAACCATCCAGTAATACCGCTGAAGCCAGCCAGAGACTCAACAATTTAAGGCTTAACACACACACAACATAAATCAGATGAGGATGTACCAGCCAACCGTCAGCTTCTTGGGCAGATGCCTGCAGACCGTCTGTGCAGATCAGACCTTGCCTGTTTCAGTTATTGGAAACTTTTTTTTTTTTTTCATATAAAGATGAGAGGTTGGGTGGAGCAGCTAGCTCAGACACATTTACATTTGCCCTATCTTGCCCCAACAGCGCTTCTTTTGCTCGCTGTTTGGAGGCAGCGCTTCTTGTAAAATCACTTTATTCCAAGTACAGGAGGGACGGAATTACATTTTGGGGAAATGTTTAGTGTTCAAATGCAGAGCTCACATGAACGCACATTTTGTGCACACCGCCCTCGCGAAAAAACATCGCTCCCTCCTGTAGAAGTTTAAGAGGCTCTGAACATGATCAAACAAGCACAAGAATTAGCACAGCTGTTTCTTTCTTTCTTTCTTTCTTTCTTTCTTTCTTTTTAGAGGAGCCGCGGGCCGGGCAGGCCAAGGAGAGCGCGGCCGCGGCGCCGCGCGCAGCTGTCACCCCAGGGTGGCAGCAGACCCGCTGGCGACGGCCTGGCCTTTGCCGGCCGCCTCTGCCCGGCTCTGCCTCGCGGCCTCCCTGCACCCCTGTCCTTAGCAGTGACGGATTACGAAGATCAGCGGCTCCGTTCCCCAGCTGTCCGTGCCACGCTCGCTCTGCGTGGTCTGCTCCATCTCTGCACAGGAGCCTGCCCAGTTTCCTGACACCGCATAGGAAAGTTGCAACGTGCAGGCGTGTTGGTAAAGCATCCCTGAGCACGCACACACTGTTTGCTTCCAGCATGCTTCATGTCTGAGATGCAACACCTTCACAGGAGCCACTTTGTCGGCCTCCTTTCCCTGTGTTCAGTCTTAGTTATCCTTGATCCCGCAGTCATCTCTAAGGACAAATCTCTCCTGGTTAGGGAGAGAGGTGAGCGCCCTTTTGAGATGGCAAAAAACCCCTTCCCCCAGCAACTCCAATCCCACATATTCCTGGGAGCTCGCATATGCACTGGCATGCTTGCGTTGCAATATTTAACGTTAAATAAACTCCAGCGATCTTATACAAATGACAACTGAAGTCATCATAAATGCTAAACTGGTTCACTTTGCTGCAAAGCATCATCACACCGACAAAATAAAGCGTCACTTCTGACAAAACATTGTCTTCTCTACAGTCCGCAGAATATGGCAATTCGTAGCAACTTTGTTGAATATTGACAACTGGGCAGTTTTCACTGAATGTGTAACTTTTTGCTGTGCAGAGGATTTTTGGTTTAATTTTCTTTGGTTGGCAGTGATTATGAACAGAATCTGAAGAATGATGAATGTGATGAATGTGATCTGCAAGAGGCTGAGGGAACCTAAACTGACCAAGTCGTCTCTAAAAGCTGTGATACGCTTATTCAGAAAAGCAAAGGATGTTAAAAGGCAATGGCAAAATTCCACAGTGTATCTAGTGACCCATTTGCATTTTTGGGTGCTTAATTAAAGACTTTCCAAGCGTCTCGCTTTGTAGATACTGCTCAGCACTTTCTGACACCCAGGCCTCTGAAGTTGAGCACCTCAGAGTAACCCCTCTTGGACTGGAAATCTTGCCCAGTGCAGATAAAACAAGCAAACCTCTGAAATACCCCTCAGCATTTAGCGTTACAAATCAAGTCACAGCAAACCCCACAGATTTTATATGGTTTAATAGCCTATGCTGATGCTTCCCAACGCTTTTATGTGAAGGGGTGTATAAATTAAATGAAAATGGTCAGAGGGACACTCATCTGCTTGGGTATATAGCGCGCTTCACAGAGCTGTTTTTACACAGTGCAGCGCAGCACACTGTTCTTTGCAGCCAAACAACCTGTGTTTACAGGAGTCATAACGTGATGAATTGCTCGGGGAAACTCATTTACAAGCTTACTAAGGGTGCGCTGTGCGCTCAGTCATGTAAGAGCAGCCTTGAGCCTTTTAGACACACAGGAACTTCACAACGGATCTGCTGGAAGTGATATCCCATTGAAAAGAAGCAGCAGAAGCAACGAGGACCTATCTGTGCTTCACACTGTGAAAGAAGCCCCTCCGGCCCTGGGATGAAAGTTCCCTCCTGAGGAAAGCAGGGGGGTGCCAGCGCGGCCGAGCAGAAGCGAAACCCGAGCCCCGGGCTGTGGGGCCGTAGGGCCGCGTGCGGAGCCAGCACGTCGGCTCCAAGCAGGGCCGGCCTAAAGCCATCGTGTGCCGCGGCGAGGGGCTGGGATTACCCGGATTTGGTGACTGCTGGCAGCAGACAGCGCAGCCTCCCACGGAGCGGGGAGGCTGATATCACTCTTCCCAAGTCTAGCCGTCTGCACGCAGCCCGCATGACTCAGGCCAGCGGCAGCGTTTTCACCTGTGGTAAAGCTGGCTGTGAAACCGCGAGTTTTCCTGGCGGTTCCCTGAACTGCTGCGCAGTCCAGCACCACTTGGAAGAAGCCAGCACTCGAATATCTGAGTATTAACTTTAGTCTACTCATTTCTTCCTCCTTCATGTTCTAGGGGACACACAGCAACGGTGTCAGTGGTCATCCTGCTCTAGCCCCTTAGCATTAGTTTGGAAAGGCTTAGCACGGTATCTGAGGGAAAATAATATATTCAATTACAAAATCACAGTGGTATCTTCTGGCACATGGGTAGTACTAGCTGAATAACAAGCTGGTTTCAGTGGGTGTTTGTTTTTAGGGTAAGGAGCCCTTATTTATTTTTTGTTTGTTTTATTTACCATGGGAGGTAATTTGAGCTCTGGTATCAAAACATGCTATGTTCTGCCAGGAGGGGATTAAGGCAGAGAATGCTATGGAAAGAAACTGGGTTTGTCAGTAAAGAACTAAGAGAGATTTTATTTACCAGAGTTTTGCAATCAGCGCTTTTAATCTTCATCACAATTGGTCTATTCAAAGGCCAGGAATATGCTTCCAGGGCCAGTAAAGAATAATCCAAAAGCAAGTGGTATTTGCCTCCAGTGCTAAAACACTGAAACACACCACCTCTTGCTGCTCTCCAAAGTTCAGGACAGTGGGAGCACCTGCCTTGGAGTCAGGCAGGGATATCTGCTTTTCACAACTTCAACGTGCCAATGTAGAAGGTGAGATTTGGTGCGGGGCATGGAGAGCAGTGAGCTGGCCTTCCAGAGCAAGGCGTTCCCATGGAAAACTAGTAAGAGCCCAGTGACACAGCTACCCTAAATGGCAGACATGAAATCTCACTGCGTGTCTCAGAGGAAACTGCGTTAAAGCTGCAAACCTGAAAGACGTTGAGACATTTCAGTTGTCCCAGAAATCAGCACCCAGAGTCTCCACTTGAAGCTGCTGACTGGCATTGCTACTAAATGAGAGGAGAACTAAAGAAGCAAGACATAAACCTATATAATTCACTGTCTTCTCTGATGGTCACAGTTACTACCAATAGCACTAACCCTGGGCAGTACAAGATTACTGCATCAAGTCAAACAGTGATTCCAGTTTTGCAGTGATATAACGGAGAAGGGATTTTGGCTTACAGAATCAGAAATGACAAAACAAGACAAAACAGAGAGAATTGTTGTGCAAGTTAAAGACAGAAACGGGGATACTTGTTCCTACCTGCAAACTCTATTTCTCTTAGCAGCATCCATCATCTCAAAATGGTTCTCATGTGGTAAAAGACATGCACTGATTCATGAAAAATCAAGCAGTGGCTGGGCATGAGCTGCCAAATCTTATAGGTGTCTAAAAGATTCAGATACACAGCTTTACAGTCTTCCAATGGCATCTCCGTATCTATCACTGATTTCTCTGATGCCTGGATGCTTGGGCATGATCTTTCCAAAATCTTGCTGAGAAACGCTTTTTTGTTTGCCAATTTTTCCTGACTCCCCCCCTTTTTTTTTTTAATCAAAGTCTAGATAGCTTGCCAAAAGACATACAAAACAACCTGCACAGCTGAGAACAAAATGCAGAACTCTAAAGTTTTTGATTTCTGCCTTAAAACTTTAGTTAGAGTTGTCCTTTAGGATGCTTTGTGCCGAGGATGAGGTGAAAAAAAAAAACAGGGGAAAAACTGTGTAAGTGGAGATGTTGCTTGAGGAGTGAGAACATATTTGTTGCTTTGTCTACTGCTTTTTTAATCTCAGAACGCGCCAGGCAATTGAAATATAAAGATTGGTATCTTTTAAATATATCGACACTTGGAAATACTCTGGACTACCATTACACCATTGCATAACTCTTTCCATTAGTGCTTTAAGTTGATGAAAAAAGCTGAAGCATATCATTCTTTTTTTTTCTAGAGCTGAAAATAATGAGACAGGGAAGATTCTTGAGCAAGGCTTATGCCCTGGAGCTGGGCATGCTGCCTGAACCTCTACCAGGAACTTGCTTCCTCACCTTGTTCTGCCCTGAATGAGAACAGACATAGGAGGAATAAATCTGTGGCTCGAAGGGAAAGAATTGTAGCACCTGAGGTGCACGGAGGTGACGACAGGGAGAACGCACTGGATGTCCATGATGATTTCCTGCTGCTCTGAAGTGAAAAAGTCTTCCCCTTAACAGGCAAAGGCTGAGATTTATGCTCTGGGCTGCCAGCACGCTAGGCTCGCTGGAGTTTGTGCTGGCAGAGCTGTGGCTGGACGGCTGGCTGAATCTCTATGTAAAATGAGCTTCATTTGGAGAACTCCTGAAGACCTGATTGAAGGCGGAGTAAGAAACTCATTAGGAGTTTGCAGGCAGTGACTTTATCTTGTTTCTGCAATTCAACTGAGCAAAGAATTGAGAAGATCACGGAGCTGCCATTGCCTATATGGGAGGATGAAATGTTTCTTGTGTTGACTCAGGGGAGCCACAGGTGCAGAGAACTGATCAAATGGGGGGTGAAAAAAAAAGGCCCCCAATGCATTTCCTGGATGATGAAGCCCAGACACTTCTTATATTCTGCACATACATAACATAGTGAGTACCCTCTTGAATTACATCTTTCAGCTGCTAATAGTCCACTGGAAGGCTGCCAAAGTTTACTCTCTGATACCTAGGAACTATCTTCCAATTTCCAGCCTAAATTCATTCATGGTCAGTTTACAGGCTAACCGCTTGTTCTTCAGCCAATGTTGTTCTTCAGTGCAAACGTTTTTTCTCCCTCCCTGCTGTTACACCTCTCTGCTGTGTTTACTGGTTGTAATTATCATCCCTCTCAGCCTTTGTTTTGCTCTGCTAAATAAAGCCGGCTCTGCTGGCCTCATTTCTAAAGTGAGGTCTCTATTCTGCTTGTCAAACTAACAGCCCTCCTTTGCACCTGCTGCAGCCTGAATTAATTCTTCCTGAACACAGGATGACCAGTCTTTTTCTACACCTCAGATAAGATTTTTCTAACACCTTCTACAGTACCGTTAATGCAGTACCCCATCTACTGAATGTAAACGTTACATAATCGGTGGCCTGTTTCTGGCAGTTGAGATGGCAAGAGATGGTGATGCCCAAATGAAGACTTCTAACACCAAAGAGAGGGAATTCTGCAGGATAGCTCTTATTTCTGGGTTACTTCTGGATATAACAACCCCTCTTGAGTCCTGGTAGAAAGAACCTTGCAGATAAACAAAGCCTTTGCAGAGATAACATATCACAGTAACAAAATCTTATCCCTGACAAAATTAATATTTGGATAGAACCCAAATGTATTAAGAACTTTGCAAAACAAATGAAAGATGTGCATTTTTCTGCAAGAAGCCTAATTCCACACATGACTAGGCAAAAAACCAAAGTGAAGAGCTGGGGCCAAGAAAGAAAGGTCAATATAAAGCTGAGAATTTAGTTGTTTTACAACACATCTTGCATATATCTTTACCATACTGACATTTACAAGTTGTCTTTTTCTTCTCCATTATTATATATCCTATTACCTCCTAAATTTTCTCTAAGGCACAAATATGAGGGGGGTCAGTTCTGCAGCAAAATGAGAAGTCTTGCTTGGTCAGAAATGCCAGACAATTTTGCAGCTCACTTCTGTGCTTCTGCAAATGTAAAAAGTGACATTTCTGAGGCTCCATTTTAGTTTACACTTTAGAGCAAACTTCCTAAAACATGCTGATACTCAAAGTCCACTTGGATGCAATCCTGTGCCACATGCTGTAGTGACCCTCTGTGTGCAGGGGGGCTGGACTAAATGATTTCCAAAGGTCCCTTCCAACCTTAATGATTCTATGATTCTATGTTCCAGTATTCTGCTAGACTGAATAAAAGAAGAATTGTTGCAAGTTGGCTAATCTGATTCACATACCACTATGCTCATCTCTCTTATGAGAGCTGGGTTGTGACACAAAGAATAAATAGCATGGTGCGTCTGTTACTAATAATATTGCCCCCTTTAAAAATGGCTGAGGTTATTCATAGCAATATCTAAAGTATTATCTGCCGAGACATAAACGCGAATCAAAGAAACATACTGTACTTTCAGTAAAAAAAAGACATTTCTCTCCACAAAATTTCCTTCTCGGCAGGGCTGGTTGGAAACCGTCCAGCTAAACAGCTTTGGTTTGCAAAATATTTTGTGAAATCACCACTATTTCCACAAACTTCCTGTGACCTCCAGTGGCTCTGGCACTTGCACTTGCTGGGCTCACGGCTCTGGGGCCGCTTCACCTCTCCTTCCTGCCCTATCCTCAGCCAGGCAAGGGCCTGCGGAGAAAGCAGAGAGGCAACCTGGTAGCTAGAAGGAGGGACGAGGAGACAGGGAATGAAGACTCCCCTCCTGCACCTTGGCTGCTCACCCTGTGAGCCAGGTGCTAAGAGGGGGGACCCTCTCCAGAGGGATCTTCCCTGACTTACCAATAAAACATATGTGAGCTGCCTCCTGATGCAGAACCTGGGTTCCTGGGTTCCGGGGTCCTGGGCCATTTTGGGGGGCAAGACGGGGGGAAGGCGGGCACGGAAGTGATAGGAGCGATACCAGCTTCGTGCCGGGCTTGCTCGGCACACGGAGGGGAGTGTGTTTTGGGCTGCAGAGGTCAGGCAGTTAATCAAGCGGGAATATGGTGACATGCCATCAAAGCACCCTGGGCTCCCCGCAAGCGAGTGCGCAGCGGCCAAGGAAGTGCATGCCAGTAAGCGAAAGCGAGGGAGACATGGGCCTGCCCAAGGGGCATGTAAAAATACAGACATTTGGCGTGTGGCACCTTGGAAAGGGCTGGTGTCCTCCTCTCGGGAGGCTGTTTATCTGCCTTGCCAGGAAGCGGCGAGTGTGCCAAAGAGGGTCCTCAAAAGCACCTCAAAATGGCCACCTGCCGCAGCGGGCCTGTGAGGCAGGAGCCCAGCACGGGCCGCCAGACCGGCGTGAACCCTGCCCTGTGCACACTTGGAGCTCTACTAACCCATGGCCTGTTACGATGATTTAAAGGGGGAAATACTAAAATTTGGGGCAGGATACAGTTGCAGTAAGAGCAAAGCCGGTTTAATTCCATGTGCTTCAGCATCGCCCTTGACTCCCCTACTGTGTTTCACTGCTTCATGGGAACCCAGATAAACGTGGGCTGTTTTTGGTGGAACAAGATTCTGATAGCAAAGACCTTGAAATGTCTCTTAAACAAAGCGCGTTGCACCTGGAAGAAGACAAAAGGCTGGCTGGCAACAAAATAACCTCACAGTCTCTACATTTCTTACTAATTCAAAGAGTTGGTCTTTAAATGATCTCTGTTATTTTGCTGTAGGTGCTAATTCTACTGCTTAGGTTAAAGATCTGTCAGCAATTTTATTACAGACTCTTGTTTCCAGGGATTTTAGACTTGGTCATAAAAACGTGGCCCCTGCTGAAACTTAGCATATAAGGTTACCAAAAAAAAAAAAAAAAAAAAAGACCCGAGTGAGCAAGCTCAGACATTTTTAAGGCTATGAAAGTGTAAACAGAAACAGAAGCATGTAGTGATTATAATGATTGTTTTCCCAACACAGGAAATATAGCTTAATTGTACTTTTCTAACCTATGAATAATAAATTATCAATTGGAAACATGATGTTACTCAACTCTTTGCATTTTTGTAAGATATTCCTAACCCTACCAATTAGAAATTATTTACAGTATTTAGGGAGTCTGCATTACTACCTCACCAGGAGTATCTCCTTGGACTGATTATTTACACATTTAAAATATTCCTATTTGCCCTGAAAAAAAGTGCTATATGAAAACCATATAAATGGACATTTGTAAAATGCCTGAATTATGGATCTACCTGCTAATTATGGATCTACCTGCTGTGGTTAACACTAACCATTCTGAAGTCACAAAGGATATATTTACTTTCTGGTTGAGACTGGTATTAGGAGAAACTCAACCATGACATACAGATACATGTATATTTATATTTTACATCTCCTTCTCTCTCTATACATATTTATAAAAATACTCATCAAAGGTCCTAACCAAACTTTCATAAATAACAGTTCAAAGCATAGCTCTATTTTCTTCCCCTGTCTGAGAAAAGGCAGGAGTGAGTTAAGGTTGAAGTGTTAGCTGGGTTTTGAACTTTAACTGAATTTCCATACTCCTGTGAGCGGAGGTCAAATCCTTTGACATTGTATGCTTGCACAAAGTACTTGCACAAAGTAATCTTTCAACTTAAAACATGTGTGAGGTGGTACAAGCTTTTTCTCCCCTTCTGTTCCCCTTTTGTCTGTGAATTGGTTATGGTTAGAGTTTTTAAATGAACAGGTGTACTTTATCCCTCCTTGTGATATGAAAGAAGCATAAAACTCGATTATAGAAATTTATGGTCTCTTAACTTGCTTAGACTTGTATCCATGACACAAGCAGCTTTATGTTCAAATTCAAAACCTGGTAAAATAGGAAGTTAAAATTAACCTCAATCCTTTTATAGATGAAAACCTCAACAAATAAACCGTGGTTTAGTGGCATGGCAACCTGCCCCTTTAAATCCAAGAACTAGTCTGAGATGTCTATTTTGAGCTAGTTTTGTTTTTTAAAAAAGGATAATTAGACTTGGATGAAGAGAGGAGTAGCCTGTGATTCATACTGGTTTGAGTTAAAGCAAAGTTTAATGCTAGTGTTTAGAAGCTAGCAATGTGTGCCTTTTTTTGCCTTCTGTCTATAAAAAAGGCACCCTGTGCTCTCTTCAGTGATAGTGGTTTAATAAAAGTGTTTCACCATGCAAATAAGTATACATGTCAGTACAGCAATGCTACAGAATATGTCAGAAGCATTTCATTTTGGGGGCCTGCATTCTGAAAAGTAATGATGTTAATGAAAAGTAATGATGTAAAGTTAAAAAATGAAAATATCCTGACTCGCTAGAGATCAACCCCCTGAGGTGATGATCACTGAGGAGAATGCTTAGGTACCAATCATAGCCATTTTACCCTGCTCTGATGATGTAATCTAAGAAGATGTGTTCAGTAAATTAAAAAGCAACTGTAGCAGAAAAAAAAATCCTAAATGAGTAACTTCAGTCCTAGTCTGGTAGTGACTGCAAGCCTCAACAAGTTGCTCAGACTGTCACTGGGCTGCTGTGTGAATTTCACAGGCAAAGGAAAAGCAGAACACAAAGAAAGCAGTCTGATAATTTAAAAAGAGAGTATCAAGAAGGAAACATTGGCAGTTCAATTGCTATCATTTTCTGAGCTAGGTTCACAGGTGAAGTGCATTCAAACCCTGTTTGCAAAATGCGAAGCAGAGCAACGTACTGAATATATTTCTGGAGAGAGCAGCTGAATCTCTAGATGAGCGCGGAAGGCC